>CM059556.1:48702852-49152852 GCA_030386875.1 Morinoia aosen | reverse complement strand
GTGGCGACCCCTGGGGAACATGCTACGTATCTCCAGCCTTAGTTAGGCCTTCTGGACTTCTATCTTTCATGCCCACTTTGCTCCCTTCATCCTCTGTGCCTTCGCTAAATTTTCCAGGATTTTTCTTCCCCTTCTTTCTTAACTTTCTGTTTTCCTGCGCACTGCGCAGGGTACGTGTGGACACTGCTTGTGCATAGGATTCACGTTTTACTTAGTCCATACTAGATGGTCTCTTCACATTCCTCTCTTTACAACGGCATTATTGCTTCGGCTAGGGAGGCATAAGCCCATATATTAAATTAAATTAAAAATCCATTTTGCATTCTTCCTTCATAACACTATTATTGCCGAGTTTTCCTTGATATATCTTCAACTTTTACCTTAACTTGTTAGTTTTCTTAGCAACGTACGCATGTGCGTAGGATTCCCATTTCTCTTAGTCTTTACACGATAGTTTCTGTTTGCATTTCAAAAAATAGGGTTTAGTTATTCATGTATGAAATTTAATTTCTTACAGGCGCTACTGACTGGGATGGAAATAAAAGTATTCGCATGAGCACTAATGCACGGGCGTCGACAGCACCCCAACAAGCGGACGTATCAGTGGAAGAATCAAAGGAGGAAGAAGAAGTGACGGAAAATGTGTTGATCCCGAAAACATATATTAATTCGTAAAAATCTATATTCGCCTAGTGGAAGAGTTGGGCAGAGTGTGTACAAGAAGGAAATTGCAGGTAAATGTGAGTAAACAGGATGTCTACTAGGTAGTAAAGTAGTAAAATTTGGAAGGTAGTAAAAAAAGTAGTAAAAAGTAGTAAAATTTGCCTCAGGGTAGTAAAAAAATTGTTAAGTGGAATAATTCTCTGGAAATTTAAAGTAATGTTTCATATTTATATAGAGAAAAAATAATTTTTTAAATTTATTTTTCCCATGAGCAGAAATTTGCCTCGATTTATGGGAAATATTCCTGTAGAGTGGGGCGTCATTTCAGGATTGGAGCACACAAAATAGAAAAAAGTTTCGAAATTTTCACGGGCAACAGGAAAAACAGTTCACTTTTTCTCCTCATTCTGTTTGATCTGGAAGTTATCTAGTTGTTTTATGATGGAAGGTTCATATGAGCCATTTTATTATTTACGAATTATTTAGAGAAAACAATAAAACGGCATTCTCTTTGATGCGGTAATCGAGGAATAAACGGTATAAATATAATTTCATAAAATGTAATACCAGTGGCGATGCATTGTTGAAAACACTTCTATTAGTGCGCACTTACATTGAGATACAAGCTTAGGAACTTGTGATACCAGTCATTAGTATTGAAAATAAAATGAGGATTTAAAAATTGTGCATTTATGATTATTAGGTCGACATTTAACATCTTTTATTCTTACGTAACAAATATGCATATTTTCTTGTGGAAGCATATCAAGTAGTTTTGATTGAAATATGTGTGTCAAGTAAAATAATTTATATTTTATCAAGAATTACAATTCTTTTAAATGTAAAACATCATGTGAATTTTTTCTTTTAAACTTTATGAATAAACTTTAACAGCTAACCAAAAATTTGAAATAGGTAGTTGTACTTATCACTAAATAACTATTAAATTTTATTGGATTTCGTCTTTAGTGGATGCAGTTGCCCGTAAGATATATAGCATAGTTGGCATAATTGTTTTTTTTTGTGTACTTGATACTCAAAAATTAAAGTATTTTATTCAGAAACTTGAGCACAGAAATAAAATTATTCTCAATTAGCTTTTAGAGAGTCCTGCTGCAATTTCAGATGAGTAAGTCGTGAATCAAACCTATTACATTTCAATTCCTCCTAATGAATAATGTTAAATTTAATGTCATATATTTGGCAGGTAAGGTCTTGATCATCATAAACTTGATGTAGCCTTCCAACTTATTCCAAGACAAATATTCTCACACTCCAAGTTGTTGCGGCAAGATATAAACATTGCAATGACGTCAAAGGAACGTCTTCACAGTTCATGTATATCCTGAAAGTGTTTTTTTGGACCTGAGCTTGATTGTGAGCAGTATTATCTTCCTTTAAAAAGACGAGTTTATTTTGTCCACTTCGATTTGGGGAAACAATGATTTACTGAAACCATAAATGTTTTTTTTATAAAATTACCTCCTTGTAAAGTTGAAAATTTTTCTTCCAGTGACGTTAATTTATGTCCAAATACAGAAAGAATTATGCTATAAAATTATCTTTTAATACAATTTGTCATCATTTGAACGAGAGTTTAGTTCCTTTGAAGTTCCTTTTGGCAGTCATGGCGATTCAGTTACATCCTGGATGTCGTCATAGCATGGAGATACTTCACATAATCAAAGTTCATTATTTTACTAAAAGTATATAGGAAAGTTACATGAAATTTGCATTTTCGTGATTGGTTCCGTTACATAACATGTTCATAACCAATTTGTTATTATTGATCGCAATTAGGATGCCGATTTAGGTTTTGAGGTACGATAGAAATAGTTGACAACCTCATATTTCCGAAGTTCCATAGTGTTTGGTCATAATGAAATTCCTTGATATTCTACCCTGCTGTAAAGGGATCTGACAATCGCCTGGTGTCTACTAGTTTCCATTCAGTTTATTTTTTACATTTGATGAACTGTTTTTTTCATAGTTGAAAGATGTTTAAACAAGGTCTTCGCCAAACTTTCGTTGGAGTCCATTTAGGACGAGGTACCCTAGGAATTTAGGTATCTTTTTTGCAGTACAGCTTCGGTTGCTCCATTTAGTTTTAAGTATTTGAAGTATTAAGAAACTCGGAGCTTTTTTTGAACCTTTGGTATTGCGTATATTATTGACTCAAATTACTCATTATATTACTTACATCTGGACATTCGGACAACATTCATTGTGTAAAAAAGGTAGTAATTTTTTTGCCGTTTAAGGTAGTTAAAAGCAGTGAAAAGTAGTAATATTTGGAAATGAAATATCAGTAGTCACCATGTTAAAAGTAAGGTTATGAAGTGCTCAAGGGATGGAATAATTGGAGGACTAGAAGTGCGCAAAATGGTGAGTTGCTGGAAGAAGTGAGCTGTTTTCAGTACTTGGGTGCCTGTGTGGCTGCAAATGGTGAGTTGGGTGAAGAGGTAAGAACAAGAGTGCGAAAGGGATATCAAGCGTGGGGTGGATTGAAGACAGTTGTAAAGAATAGATCGTTAGGCATGAGTGCTAAGAAGAGCCTATGAGAATGTGGTTGTGCCAACAGTGATGTATGGTGCGAAAACGAGGGGTTAAAAGAGGATGAAAGAAGACAGTTGAATGTGTTGGAAATGAAATGTTTGAGAAGTATGGCAGGGGTGACTCTGATGGACAGACGGAGAAATGAGAAGGTGCGGAGTACAACTGGGGTGGTAAAAGAATTGGCAGAAAGAGTTGATTGCAATATATCACGTCGAAAAGTTCGGGGGCCCCCGCGCCACTCATGATGCGGCCGGGGTAAACCAGCGGTAGCTATCGGGCCTGGCTGCTGAATTCAGATGCCTGGAATGCAAAGTATGTGCGATTGTGATGAGATGGAGATGTATGAACGTAGAAATTTTTTTTTCTTATCTATGCTTTTTGCAATTTTTTGGTTCTCTGCACTTGTAGCTACCCTTCCCTTGTGGAGGAAGAAAGCTCTCGGCTATACATACATACGATATTATTCGCATGTAGTTTACAAAAAATATATATTTTACGAATTTTGTTTCATATCCTTCCAATTATTTTCATTCTAATACTCGATTTTTGACGGACGTAGAGGTTGGTTTTTTAGTAAAGCACCTGACCTATCATAGGGGCGATTGAATATTTTTTGATATCAGGCTTGAGGCTAGAGGTCATTCGACAGGGCTAAATTTTCGAGCTTGCCTAAGTAGCTTATTAATAGATTAATTTGTATACCAAATATCTGATCGTAGCTACCAAATATCCACGTGAATTTAATGGTTAAGGTTGCGCAATTGATTCATATATCCTAAATAAGGGTATATGCTATTTAATATTGGTGTGCGGTTAGCATGGTATGTTAATATTGTTGCTTCTTCACCCTAGCAAAATCAGAATCACAGGTGATCTCTGTACGATGGATAAGAAACGCTCCCAGCTGCCAGTGTATGACGTCACAACCATATGTGACGTCATACACTGGCAGCTGGGAGCGTTTTATAAGCGATTGCGTAGAGGTGGCCACCCGTGATTTAGAGTTGATTAAGCTTGCGAAGCGAGCGATTCATTGGATGTAGAGTTGGGTTGAGGTTGATTTGAAACCATTCACCGGCCTAAGTTGGTTTTAGAGGTGACTTGAGGTTGATTTGAAGCTCTTCACCGACTAAAGTTGGTCGCAGTATGGGCGTATTGAGGGCGCAGTATGGTCGCGGAGACTGGACATTTGACCCTCAAATAGACGGTAAACCAACCTTAAATCTTCCATGTTTCCACTCATATTCCACCGGTGCACCGTCCTCGATTTTCAATAGGGATAGGCAGAATGATGCACGTTGTTCAATAATTATTTAAATCTTAGTCGGGGCTGTTCGCCCCTGGTGGCAGCGCTATCTTCATTAATTCTCATCAAATTTGTTCATGACTTAGTCAAAATAATCGGAGAACTCATATGACATAAATTTATTCGGTAGTATAACTAATAAATCTAGAGAGCGGAAGAAAAACCCGGCTCATTCAGATGAGAAAATATCTGGTATCTAAAATACAAGCTTTGTGTTAATGTTTTCAGTTGCATCTTTGCCAATAACTGTTGATGATTTCTAATTTACGTGTTTTTTCGAACATCATGTATTTTCTTCGATTTGGTTTATATATAATAATTTAAAAATACGGAAAATGACTACAGTAACGGGTCGAGTGACTCATTTTTGAGTAGCTCCGTATGGTCCGCACCGTCAGAGCAGGTGCTACAGAGAACCCCACTTGCCGTCATCAGCTTTCACTCAGAAGCTCCAGTACATTAATGTTAATTAAAACAATATCTCAAGACGATGTAGTTACGCAGATGTGTGGTATAGTGATTTGAATGTTTCTCAATATCAAATAGATTGGAAAAGTTCCAAGATTTTTTTCTCACATCATGCTGACATTATCGAATTTGGCAATTCTAATAGAACTGAATATATGAGTATGTCTATCGCATAAACAAACGTAGCTTCTGGTGACGCCCAATACATTGTGGGCATTATTTTTTCTAAAATTCTCTCTGAAATTCGATATCACTCTCATTCCTTAAGAAATCAGGAGAATGATTTCCACGTCACTATTGGTCCAGACGATTTTTGAAGGTATATACTACATAACCAGAGAACACATTTGACGGGCCTCTCCCAATGTTAGAACATTTCACAAAATCTCTTTCTTTACATTACTCAAATTAAGTGACTCTGTTGCCACCAAAAACCACGTTCGAGCGACGCTAAATTGCCGAAAATTTTGTCGCTCGCTCTCCTGTTTCCCTGTTGTGCAGCGATAAACGCTGCAGGTGTATTGAATAGCTGCAGCAACACCGTGCCAGAGTTAATTAAAAGAATAAATTAAGCTGCAGCCTTACGCGTGAAATGCAGCTCGGCATGTCTGCACAGCACGGTATGGCTGCACAACACGGCATGGCTGCACAACACGGCATGGCTGCACAACACGGCATGGCTGCACAACACGGCATGGCTGCACAACACGGCATCGCTGCACAACACGGCATGGCTGCACAACACGGCATGGCGGCACAAGACAACACGGCATGGGTGCACAACACGGCATGGGTGCACAACACGGCATGGGTGCACAACACGGCATGGCGGCACAACACGGCATGGCTGCACAACAGAACACGGCATGGCTGCACAACACGGCATGTCTGCACAACACGGCATGGCTGTACAACACGGCATCGCTGCACAACACGGCATGGCTGCACAACACGGCATCGCTGCACAACACGGCATGGCTGCACAACACGGCATGTCTGCACTACACGGCATGTCTGCACAACCTGTCACGGCTGCACAACACGGCATGTCTGCACAACACGGCATGGCTGCACAACGCGACATGTCTGTACAACACGGCATGTCTGCACAACCTGGCATGGCTGCACAACACGGCATGGCTGCACAACACGGCATGGCTGCACAACACGGCATGGCACAACACAACACGGCATGGCTGCACAACACGGCATGGCTGCACAACACGGCATGGCTGCACAACACGGCATGGCGGCACAACACGGCATGGCGGCACAACACGGCATGGCTGCACAGCACGACATGGCTGCACAACACAGCATGGCTGCGCGACACGGCATGGCTGCACAACACGGCATGGCGGCACAACACGGCATGACTGCACAACACTGCGTGGCGACACAACACGGCATGGCGGCACAACACGGCATGGCTGCACAACACGGCATTAGAGCAGCTATACTGCGTTTGGTCAAGTCAACCTAAGTTAACTCGTTCGCTGCCGCTGATCACACTTATGTGTGTCCAGCGGTCTCATGTTAAGTAAGGTCGTAAGAAGCAGAGTTTAAGAAAAACCTTACTACTCAAAGGAAAATTGTATCTTTCCTAAGAAGTATGGAAATGTTAAAGCATCATTATACTCCCAATTAGAAATGGCTTCAGTATTCTTTAAAGATTATCGCAGTTAATTGCAAACATTCTTTGCAGATCATGGAAGGTCTTCGCAGAAGTATCTGCATTTAGTGCAGATTTAATGCAGGATTAGTGCATTGATAATCCGATTTTGAAGTTCAGGTCGGCATTGAAGATCTTCACTGACCAACAGCGAGAAATTGTAATAATCTGCAATAAACTACACTAATCAATGAAGATCTTTTAAAGTGAATCTATGCCGATCTTTACCAAATGGGAGAAGAAAACACATGAATAAAACTGCACATTATATTCTACAACAAAACGGTCTTCGGTGAGAAAAGTAAAAACATTAGCATCCGTGACCAGAAATAAAACTAAATCATTCGGTATGGCAACCCCCTTTTATAACAGCTATCATTAGCAAATAAAAAAGATAGGAATATAACTCTTGTTGTTTCCAACTTTGACCCTGTGCCAAGAGAGCAGCTTGTCACACAAATCCCTCCCTCCCATACATTTCTTATACTCATGGATCATTGTGGGACACTATGCTCAGATTAGCTATGGCCTTGGCAGACCATCTTTTTGCTTTCTTGTCGTGAGACTGATTGGACTAGAATTAAAAGTGGCGACCCTAGAGCCGCAGCAATGTGTATAAATAAATAGATGTAAAAATTGATTGATTTATTATAAGAAAGTTTTAGCCTCCCATTACCACGTCTAAAATGTTCAGAGAGAGGAAGGATGAGGGCACCATTTTGTATGGAGTTGTGGGAACGTGTAATCTATGCACAAGGTGCACAGAAACAGTATGCCAAGAAAGAAGATCATGAAACAAGAAAAAGTTGAAGAAGAAAGTAGTAGGTGCTGAAAAACAGGACAGCAGTGAACCGAAAAAAAGATGGTCCGTAACAAAACCAAAACTTATTCTATTTCAGCAAAATGGAAACCTACCTAACCTTTAGCTTGGACCCTTACATAGTCCCCCAGGGAGCGCTAATTTCCATTGATACAACAGTTGTATCCCCCTGAGGGGCACATATCAATGTGAAAGAAACATCGTTATCTGAACGTAATTCTCACCGGCTTAGGTCGGGAACGATTTCAGCAGTTGGGAGACAGGTTGAGCACCTTGCTCAGGGTCCTCGGATGAATCCAATTCTTCTGAAAGTAAAAACGCGTGTATGAGATATTTCTAGATATGTCAAGGTAAGGACGTGTAGCATATTTTTCCTGATAGCTTAACTTCTCTTTTCCTCCTTAGCATCTTAACAATAGAGTTTTACCAAATTTTCCGGCAGAAGTTTAACAATCCCACCCCTATATGTGCTAGTGTGGATTACTGCTTAAAACGTAACCTCTAAATTATAATGTTGGAAACTATTTAGGTTTCTTGCCGAACATTTTCATGAGTTTTTATGTTTAGAAGCAGGGCACATGTAGAGCAAGGTTGAGTTAAGCTTTGTGAGGGTGAGTTATAACAAGTCATGTTATGTTCAATTAAATTAAAGGGAAACTCTCTGATTTTAACAGTCAACCTACAGTTAATGATATAGTTTACGACACGGTTAAAGTTTAAGTAGGTTACAGTTATGTAATGTTGGATTTAATTCTACAGTATCGTTTGCTAGTAAACTAATGGGAGTTTTTAGTAGAAATTGAACTGGCAACCATAAATGGAAGTCGTTATAATATCTTGTTTATATTCAATCATGTTTATGCTAAATTACACTTACAGTTATATCCACACATTTTTATTTGATGCAAATGTATAATTGTGTAATTACATTGTACAATTGAAATAATTATAAAATAATAGTTTCGAAAAGAAACTACGCCACTAAATTCCTATCGAGATGTGTTGAAGAAAAAGGTTACAACAATAAAACATCCTCTAATGTGCATCAAGAATGGAAAAGTCACAATGCATTATAAAATAAAGTAGGTTATTAAAATAAAGTAGAAATAGGGTATATTACTGTAATTGGTGCCACAGCACTTTAAAGGTCGACTCGCCCTATCGTCGTTACTGATTAAAGTATCGCAAAAATATAATTTTGAGTATGTCATATTACTGTTATTGGGATTTCTGGAGTTTACCTACACCACAATTTTTTCGAAAAATATCAGGAAAACTTGAAAACTGCTGTAATGAAATGTGTTTAAAATTAATTTCAGATAAAGTATCCACGTTTCATGAGAATATGACCATATTTTATTAGACAAAAGGGTAGCAGAAACAACAAAAACATCCCTAATGAAATTAAACCAGTTAACAACTGTATGATCATCTAAACCCAATTGTTTACAGATCACAGTCATGGGAAGTTCCAAGCACAAATAAAAATGAATCAGTTTAAAAAATTGTGGGATCGAAAGAAGACTTTCCTCAAAAAATCTCTTTCTCCCTGCGGAAACTAAAGTATCACACTTCCATCTAAGAAATTATTTGGAAGTTGGAACACCAAAATTTTAAAGCCGGAGCATTAAATTGCATGGGGAGCAACATTTTACACAATTCACATTAGTCAGAATCCAATTATTGTAATACTGGAAATGCGCTAATAGCGACGCTTCACAATTCAATAAATGCTCAAGATCTTCTAGTGTACTAACGAACATCGAACATGTTTCTTTTTTCTGAAAATTAAGGAGAAAATCCGAAAGTTATATATAATAAAAAGTGTTCCAAATTAAATTTTACATATACTGTACTAGTTTCATGCAAATTGCACTATAATTAAAAAAATGATGCGTGGGGTAGTTAAACTCCTGAAATGCCCTGTTATTGATACCACAGTACTTCAGAGCTCAACTCGTTTTTTCCTCGTCATTGATTAAAGTATCGTAAAAATATGATTTTGGGTAGAGAAACATTAACAGAGGGCAACATATAAGACGAAATAATTTACGCACCGTTTCCCCAATTACTAGAGGTGGTGAACTACAAGTTTGGCCATATCTCGAGAAAAATCTATAACCTCGTCTGCACACTATTACAGTCCGTCTCTTCCACTTTGAAACTTAACAGTAGGACTGCGTGAGATCACCCTATCTTCAGTTTTATGAACACTAGACGCATTTTTATCTTTGTAGCGTAGTCCCTTGCATTGTCTGTTCACAAAACCTCGATTCTTTAGTAGTCTTATACGTCTACTCAAACACTTTTTAACTGCCCCACAAACTATTTACTCAATATGCACCTAATAGGGTAAAAAATCAACTAATTGAAAACAATAAAATATTCGGTATATGTACATCACAAAATAACCAATACTAAAAAAAACAACTAGTCACGTATGCGTGAAATACTTACTTGATGCGACTGCTATGTTTGAAGGTGTAAGAACGCCGACTCGCCCCTGCAGCGGTTTTTTCAGGCAACAGGCGTATTCTGTAACACTTCCTCAAGAGAGCCACCGCACTTTTTTCACGGCCTTCAGTATATATCTAATTTGACAAAAGAACTAGCTTCGAGCACTTTTTGAATTTTTTCCTCAAAAACTGCTTTCTAGTAAGTAAATTTCTAGATTACCAAAGAAGTAGAGAAATATAACGAAAGAGCAATCTATCCTGAGTACTTTGAAATAAATACCACTAAATCACCCTTCACATAACTGAATTTAGAAAATTAAACTCAGCTTGAACGCTCCAGCCGACGAGTAAGTTCTACGGATGAGAGTAACGATAGAATCGGGTCGATCAACATAAAATCGTTGAAGAACTTTCATCCAGTATAAATTCTGAATTTGCCAACACATAGAACGTTCAAACAACTGCCCTACAATCAATAAAATTCACCTTCCAAGTTTTTAAGCAGTAATTGCGAATCACACTGTAACAGCACCTATTGTGACATTAAAAACTAACAAGCTGTCTAGGCTGCACTGCCGGTGCGATGTCACGGACTGCAAGTTTGAAACTTCGAGTGGTACTGGTTCGAACTTGTTCATAGAGAAAATTTTTAGGGTAAATTGGCTTACTGACAGTAACGTTTGAATGTTCGAAACAAATTTTTGGAAGAGTTCTTTATACTAGACTAAATAATATTGTGAATATATCACGCGTTCTTGGAAGGCTGTATGAGTGTAATACATCATTCTTTTTTGTTATTTTAATTTAATTTAAACTGGCAAGGATAGGGTAATTTGTAGATTGATTGTCGACTGGCCTTCGACTCATGACGATTCATCGACCTCGTGCTTACCGAACTCATGACAAACCACTTGAAACTTTTTTCCCAGACATATGTTTGTTTATTATATTCCTTATCAGTATATTTCGTTGATGATCAAGTCTATGTTTTAATTTGAGTAAAAATAATAACCGATTTTTAGTTTACGTTTTAAGTGCTGTGGCATGTGACGTTTGCTTGAAACGCATGTACGAGTATACTATTTACAAAGCAAGAGTGGTATAGTGTCTAATTTTCTCATTTCCTCTCTCTCTTCCTAACGAACATTCATTTGTGCGATGTCATCAGAACGTAATTAGTGTTACATCATTGTTTTATGTATAATTTTCACGTTGCAAACACTCGTACATCTTGAGAGCAGACTTCAGCTACGCACGACTGCCTCGGGAATAAAAACTCCAACAGAAGTTAAAAAGCAATGTTACTTGAATCGCGAACTATGGAAAGTTTGACTTGTATTGCTTTACTTTTTCAAACGAGAATTGATTTGATTACGGGTTAGAATATAAGATTTCCTTATTACCATATGTTATTTTTTGCAACGTAATTCAACAAATTTCAACGATTTTATGCCATATTTCGTTTCCTTTAAATTTCATTACCCGCTATTGTGGGCAACGTCTGAAAAATTGACATTAGAAACTGTCATAATAAAATACGTTTTCGCTTAGCACTGTTTGAAATCGACGTTTTTCTTGAGATAATTAGCATTGTCAACAACACGGATGTCTTCACCATAAAAAAGTAGAACGATATAGCACAAAATTTATGAATACAATTAATCTTAGGTTTAATTTGAATCACTATGATACGAGATTTGTCAATTTTATTTTATGTTATTCTTCATTTTAGAAATTTCCAAATTTTAATTAAATGCTTTAGAATGCCTTTAGAACCAAAAAGTGATTAAACTGATTTCACTCCTGAATCTCATTTCTAAATATGAAATCATGCGTTGTCCTCTCAGTAAGTTGCACTTCTCTTCTGAGAGAGATAGATGTTTGACTATTCTGGTATCGCAGAATGAAATAAAAACATAGCCATAACAAATGCATGGTGAAAATTTATAAATGAAGACAAATAAACGCGCCAAAGCATTTATTGTACAGCACAGGGAAGTCTTCAGTTTCAATGTTGCCTATATTTTGGGAAAACATGAAAATTAAAAAAATATGCGAAATATAGTTTCAAGCTTGATGCATTGTACGCAGCAATGTCAAAACACACGTTTCATGGCGTACTTCCGTCCATTATACGGCGATCATTCAATGATATTTGTATAGCTGCAAACAACGGATGGCCGTCTTCAAAAGTTACGGCCTTTAACCAACTGAAAATTTTGCGCCCTCAAATCATAACTGGCCTGCTTAGAATATCACGTCCAAGCTCGACCGTGCGCAGTTAACAGCGCGGAAAGAGATTAAAAGGCCGAGCCGAACGACTCGCCTCAAATTCATACGTGATCGACTGTCTCGTCTTTAATTCACCGGCGACACGTCCTTGATTTTCAATTGGGAAAGGTGTTCCAAAGGATGGACGGAAGAAGGTACCTTTTAGTATGGAATTAGGTATATGAGAATTTACATGTATGGCCAATGATTTTTGGAAAAGTGAGTTTTTTTTATTTTCTGGTCAAACTAACGTGTAGTCTTGCGTGGTTTCCAATTGGTTGTTTCCGGAAAACATTTTAACGGATGTATAGAAACATAAATTGCCCAAAAACAATTTCTTATAACCTGCAAAACTAAAAAGTAATTATTCTTAATGTTTGCAATGCTGACCACGCTTCTTTAAAACTGCTTGATACGCTTTGGCATGCTATTTACTAATTTTTCAATGATATTGATCAAAAGACCTCCACTCTTCTTCAACTAATGCTCCAGGTTGCGCTAAATTTGATGGTTTCTTCATGTTCTCTCTATTTTTAATGACCAACCATTAATTTACCATCTGATTCAGATCAGCCAAATTTCCAGGCCAAGGACCCAAAATCTCTACTCGATTGTCATCAAGGAACTTTTTAGCCACTCTTACATTATGGCAGGAAGTGCCATCTTGTTGGTAAAGGTGTTCCAAAGGTGCCAGTTGTAATATCTTGGAAATTCAGCACGATATAAGGTTTACTGAACTAAACTAGTAGATCGGTTTGCCTAGCCGTAAACCAGGCAGCAGGATAGCTAAACGAACAGCAGGACTACTTTGTCGGGAAACTGACCAACTATTGTTGGAAGGAGATGATCTTTTAAGACTTTCATGTGCCAGGCCGAATTCATGGCTGTGTTTATGAGTAAAATCGTCAGAGCTTTAGAATCCCAGACGTGGCAGGAAGTTTGTGTGTTGGAACGACACACTCATTGTTAGATCTCTCACCTTTTCGTTGTCGCACGAGGCTTTTTCCAAATGTATCAAAAACGGGAAACGGAGATTCATCGAAGAAAATTACTTTGCCCCAATTCAGCAGTCCAATGCTGGTAGTTCCTGTAGAAATTGAGCCGGCCTTGGATGTTCTTCGCAGTCAAAAGAGGTGTCTTCGTAGCTTTCTTTGAAGCAAGTCCGTTGTCGAAGAGTCAACGTCGAACAGTTCGCGTTGAGGCATGGGCGCAATCCCTCTCCCATTCTAGCGCAAGCTCTGAACTGCTGGCAGTCCTTTCCCTTAACTAACGAGTAGCACACTAAAGTCCTATCTTGATCAACAGACGACAACCTTTTTCTGCCAAGGACTGTTTCGCCACTATGGATTTTGTCTCGAATTGTTTTATCAATATGTAGACAGTTGCCGATGATGAAAGCTGCTCGGCAATGATTTCTCTTATGTAGAGTTTGGTAAAGAAAACTTTTTTTAAAATCTAAAAACAAATAATTCAACAAAATATGTGAAAATAAACATGCCACTCACCTTGCAAACGTTTTTTTCATCAGTTCCAATACCCGTATCAGCTTTTGAACCAGCACAAATAGGTTTTTCAAATTTTTGGATGAACAAAATTGATAAATTTCTAAGAAATCCCCCTAATTTTGTTTTTTAACCTCGCTTGTAGGTAGTATAGCTACATAATATGACTATTAACGATTAGGCATAAGTGTATTCTGAAATAAAGTTCAGAAATAAAAAATAAAATCCTCAAAATTACTGGCACACCTATACACACAAGGTATGTTCCCACACAAATTCTCCTGAGCAGTAAAATAGCAAGTTCGGAAATAAGTTTACGCAACACGATAAATATTTAAGAACAAGAAATATAAGCTGAAAAACAGAACAGCAACCAACCGGAAAATAATGATCCGTAACAAAACAAAAAAAACTAATGTCTCCAGAAACGAAGGCTTACAGTATTTATCTTTGTAGCTAGGGATCGGGCATCTTATCCTAAAGGCGATAATTTTAATCGCGATAATAGTTGTATTTTAAATTAATTTTAAATACATACTGCAAAAAAAGTATTGGGAATACACATTTTCATATCATTTAATTTTGAAGTTTTGTAGAGAGAAACACTCGGGAGAGAAACAAGAAACCACCGAGTTCTATGGCAGTTCTCGCTGCACCTTCCACATTCTGGCATTTGACAGCAATGATTAGTCAGCAATGCCAGCAATTAGAAGCCAATGAATAGACAGGCATTAGACAGCAATGAGCCAGTGGGACCAGAGAATCAGCAGTGATGATTTTATGATGGCATGCATTTGCCTGATAAATTTTGACTTGTGTAACGAGTACATGTAGATCCGTAAGCTAAAACCATCACTTGACCAAATACAGATGGCTTACTCTCTGAAAAAAGTTAACCGGCGATTACGGAGTCTCCATTTGAGAAATTGTTTCACAAATATTTTGTTTAGCTTCCTTTGTGCGTTATTCCCCTGTTGTCAACCAGCTTGTTTTAATTTCTACATCAATTTCAGTTTTATATACATGCCTACTCGCAGATTTTTTTAAGAATGATATTAGGATCGAATTGAATACTCTCAGATATTTTCTTCACCATTTCTTCTATTATCATTTCGCTTGGTTAAAGGGATATTCGAAATGAAATAAGATGAAGGCTATTTCTAAGGATTGAACAGGTTCAGGTAGGTTGAAATAGGTAGGTTGAATTCTAGATAAAATAGGTCGGTTGAATATAATTCTTTGGTTCAGGCAACGGTTGAACAGCATTTCGAAATGAATATAAAAATTGCACAGAAATTTTTAAACTGAAGTTTTACTTAATTTTTTTACCGTTTTTATACACACTATCACAATAAACTTTTTAGAATAACAGCAATCTATCAATATATGCTTGGACAATTAAAGTGAAAACAAATTTACGCCCCACTGAGACGTTGGTTCCTGAGAAAAATAGGCCCAAGCTTTGACAGTTGTAATACATCTCAAGACCAAACGAAATTACGACATCAAACTTACAAAATGAATTTACCGAGTAAAATCATTTTTGTCCTTCCTGAAATGACCAGTGCAGATATATTGAACAAAAATTTTCAGAGAAAAATGCGGGTTATTAGATCTTCGCTTGCATGGGAGAGACAAAGCCATTTCTCGATGCCAACATTTGCGTCATGGCCTTCAGAAATTGGAAACTAATCGGGGCGTAACTAGTCCACAAGATTACTGGACAAGGGGTGTAATCCACTCGATTGTCTTCCAAGGAAGTTTTCTTAAGACTTTTAATTCAGCCAAGAAAGCCGCGATAACTCGGCCTTGATGATGGGAGTGATGAACGCAGTCTAACGGCGGACACGCACTCAAACAGCGGACATGCACTCGAACTGCGGACACGCACTCAAACTGCGGACACGCACTCAAACTGCGGACACGCACTTAAACAGCGGACACGCACTCAAACTGCGGACACGCACTCAAACAGCGGACATGCACTCGAACTGCGGACATGCACTCAACCTGCGGACACTCACTCAAACTGCGGACACGCACTCAAACTGCGGACACGCACTCAAACTGCGGACATGCACTCAAACTGCGGACACGCACTCAAACTGCGGACACGCACTCAAAGTGCGGACACGCACTCAAACAGCGGACACGCACTCAAACTGCGGACACGCACTCAAATGGCGGACACGCACTCAAACGGCGGACACTCACTCAAACTGTGGACACGCACTCAAACGGCGGACACGCACTCAAACTGCGGACACGCACTCAAACTGCGGACACGCACTCAAACGGCGGACACGCACTCAAACGACGGACACTCACTCAAACGGCGGACACACAGTAAAACTGCGGACACGCACTCAAACGGCGGACACTCACTCAAACGGCGGACACGCACTCAAACGGCGGACACACAGTAAAACTGCGGACACGCACTCAAACGGCGGACACACAGTAAAACTGCGGACACGCACTCAAACGGCGGACACAAAGTAAAACTGCGGACACGCACTCAAACGGCGGACACTCACTCAAACATCGGACACGCACTCAAACGGCGGACACTCACTCAAACGGCGGACACGCACTCAAACCGCGGACACACAGTAAAACTGCGGACACGCACTCAAACGGCGGACACACAGTAAAACTGCGGACACGCACTCAAACGGCAGACACACAGTAAAACTGCGGACACGCACTCAAACGGCGGACACTCACTCAAACGGCGGACACGCACTCAAACGGCGGACACTCACTCAAACGGCGGACACGCACTCAAACGGCGGACACTCACTCAAACGGCGGACACGCACTCAAACGGCGGACACACAGTAAAACTGCCGACACGCACTCAAACTGCGGACACGCACTCAAACGGCGGACACACAGTAAAACTGCCGACACGCACTCAAACTGCGGACACGCACTCAAACGGCGGGCACACAGTAAAACTGCGTACACGCACTCAAACTGCGGACACGCACTCAAACGGCGGACACACAGTAAAACTGCCGACACGCACTCAAACTGCGGACACGCACTCAAACGGCGGACACACAGTAAAACTGCCGACACGCACTCAAACTGCGGACACGCACTCAAACGGCGGACACACAGTAAAACTGCCGACACGCACTCAAACTGCGGACACGCACTCAAACGGCGGACACACAGTAAAACTGCGTACACGCACTCAAACGGCGGACACTCACTCAAATGGCGGACACGCACTCAAACGGCGGACACACAGTAAAACTGCGGACAAGCACTCAAACGGCGGACACTCACTCAAACGGCGGAAACGCACTCAAACGGCGGACACGCACTCAAACGGGGGACACACAGTAAAACTGCGGACACGCACTCAAACGGCGGACACTCACTCAAACGGTGGACACTCACTCAAACGGCGGACACGCATTTAAACGGCGGACACACAGTAAAACTGCGGACACGCACTCAAACGGCGGACACTCACTCAAACGGCGGACACGCACTCAAACGGCGGACACGCACTCAAACGGCGGACACACAGCAAAACTGCGGACACGCACTCAAACGGCGGACACTCACTCACACGGCTGACACGCACTCAAACGGCGGACACTCACTCAAACGGCGGACACACAGTAAAACTGCGGACACGCACTCAAACGGCGGACACTCAGTCAAACGACGGACACGCACTCAAACGGCGGACACTCACTCAAACGGCGGACACGCACTCAAACAGCGGACACGCACTCAAACGGCGGACATGCACTCAAACGGCGGACACGCACTCAAACGGCGGACACGCACTCAAACAGCGGACACGCACTCAAACGGCGGACACGCACTCAAACAGCGGACATGCACTCAAACAGCGGACACGCACTCAAACGGCGAACACGCTCTCAAACAGCGGACACGCACTCAAACGGCGGACACGCACTCAAACAGCGGACACGCACTCAAACGGCGGACACGCACTCAAACAGTGGACATGCACTCAAACAGCGGACACGCACTCAAACAGCGGACACGCACTCAAACAGCGGACACTCACTCAAACAGCGGACATGCACTCAAACAGCGGACACGCACTCAAACAGCGGACACCCACTCAAACAGCGGACACGCACTCAAACAGCGGACACGCACTCAAACAGCGGACACCCACTCAAACAGCGGACACGCACTCAAACAGCGGACACGCACTCAAACAGCGGACACGCACACAAACAGTGAACTAGAGGCACGTATTCAAAGACCAAACTTCAGCTTGGAAAATCCCCCTCTACTCATCGGTTTGGAAGTTGGACCGCTCATGCATTAGCCCACTTCATGTGCAGAAACTTGGCTCGAAGTTTGCGGAAGTTTTAAACGAGAACTTTGCGTAAGTCTTCGGCCAAGGCAGCGCTTGCACCGCGGCAGCGCGCCAATTAGCGGGCGACTGGAACGTGGTTCGAATTTTGCTGGAAGTGTTGCGTGAAAATGCGTTTCTGCGGCATTGGATCGTGTTGTTACTTTGTATCTGTTGTGTGGTGATTGTGTTGTGTGGTGTTTGTGTCGTGTGGTGTTTGTGTTGTGTGATGTTTGTGTTGTGTGGTGTTTGTGTTGTGTGGTGCTTGTGTTGTGTGGTGTTTGTATCTTTTGTGTCCATGGGTTGGTTTCTACGAAAAACTAGGTGAAATGGGGGAAAATAAACTTGGATGGCCGGGAGAATTTATTCGGGACAAATGAAAATTCAGAGGCGAATTTTTAGGTGGACAACTTAGAAGTCGTCAGCAGCTGTTTGGACGGCGCTGCACACGGCCACCAAGGAGAGAAGATGAATTGGCGCCATCTTCTCTGCCCACTTCAGTTAATCAAGCCCTGGTGAAATGAAAAGAAGAATACGTTAATTTACTATCACCGAAGTTATTCAGCATCGTGATAGCTGTAGGTAAACAGTTATAAAGTTACGTTAGAGTTCTAGTTCTAGTTATAATTATAGTTCTAAGTTTAAGTTGCAGTTATAGTTCTAGTTTAGGTTGCAGTTATAGTTTAAGTTACAGTTCTTGAGTTGGGTCGTAGCCCATACAAGGTAAGTTATAGTTGTAGTTAGTTATAGTTCTCGAGCGGGTCGTTGTCCAGGTAAGTTATAGTTATAGTTCTCGAGCTGGGTCGTAGCCCATACAAGGTAAGTTATAGTTATAGTTATAATTACTTCACAAGGTGAATTTATGAGAGCGGATCTCATGGAAGCTCAATGACAGCTAAATCACTGGTAGACGTGCGCCAAGTCTACGTGAACTAACCTCAGCTGCCACCAAGTAGGGAGTTCCGTAGACGACGCAGAGGAGACGTGAAGACTCCCGTCCAGGCACGGATTCCCACATAGTCATGGGTGCCGAGAAGAGGAAGGCGGGGCAGTGCAGCGCGGAGAGGAGTGGTTTAACCCCTCATGGTTTCCCCACGAAGTTAGGTCGCATTCCAACAAACAAAGCTCACGCTCATCGTAGCCTAGGGTGAGCGGTCAGAATGGCCCGGGGAAACGCCTCGAAGTTCCGTGAAATGGAGGTTACGAGTAGAGGCACGAGGCAGCTGCTCGGTGGTGGGTGTTCTGCTGGTAAGACTTACGAAGGATTTACAAGACGGATTGTTCTACCAGCGTTCAGTCGTAACAAAAGTAAACCGGAAAAGTCACAAAACTGGAACAGCCTACCAGTGAATATGAGCTTCCTTTTATTGAAATTATTTTTGCTTTCTTTAGTTTCTGTTGTGTGGTGTTTGTTTGTGTTGTGTGGTGTTTGTTTCTGTTGTGTGGTGTTTGTTTCTGTTGTGTGGTGCTTCTGTTGTTTGGTTTTCGTTCATGTTACTCCACATCATTTTCTATCAAATGATGATCGTTCCATGACAGTTTTTTCGCAATGATTCCATAGTTGCCAAAAAATTTCTCAACGTTTTGGCGCTCGCAGGAAAATTATACCCCACATAAATCGACGCTCCTATTTGCACACTTCGAAATGCAGGCGACTGCGTTCATTTTCATAAATTTAAACATTTCTTTGGCATATCGGCAAATTACCGGCGAAATTTGTCTCCAAAAAACTCTTGTAGTCTTGAATCTTGTTATTGATGCTTCATTTGATTACGCTGAGTCTACATGGCGTCAAAACAGGCAAGGTGTATGGCGCTAATATGACTAATAATGCTAAAAAAAACTGTTTTATAATCGGATAATAATTACTATTTAAATACCTCGCGCTGAATTATTGTGATATGTTAATGTGGTTCTGTGGTGCCTGTGTGTGATCGGTGTCTGACGGTACGGGTTTTCGGAAGGAGAACGAGAATGGTCATTTGGCTCATTTCTGTTGCCATTTTCTATTCTATTCTGATAAACGCGCTTCTGAAGAGCCTTGTGCCTTAGAGCCTTGTGCCTGGGAAGTTTTGTGCCTGAGAAGCCTTGTGCAAGAATAGCCTTGTGCTAGAATAGCCAATTGTGCCTGAGAAGCCTTGTGCTAGAATAGCCTTGTGCCTGAGAAGCCTTGTGCTAGAATAGCCTTGTGCCTGAGAAGCCTTGTGCCTGAGAAGCCTTGTGCTAGAATAGCCTTGTGCTAGAATAGCCTTGTGCCTGAGAAGCCTTGTGCTAGAATAGCCTTGTGCCTGAGAGGCCTTTTGCCTGAGAAGCCTTGTGCTGGAATAGCCTTGTGCCTGAGAAGCCTTGTGCCTGAGAAGCTTTGTGCCTGAGGAGCCTTGTGCCTGAGAAGCCTTGTGCCTGAGAAGCTTTGTGTCTGAGAAGCTTTGTGCCTGAGGAGCCTTGTGCCTGAGAAGCCTTGTGCTAGAATAGCCTTGTGCCTGAGAAGCCTTGTGCTGGAATAGCCTTGTGCCTGAGAAGCCTTGTGCCTGAGAAGCCTTGTGCTAGAATAGCCTTGTGCCTGATAAATCTTGTGTCTGAGAAGCCTTGTGCTAGAGTAGCCGTGGCCAGAGTAGCTTCGTGTCAGAGGAACATTGTTCGCAAGAAGCCTTGCCGTAGATGAGCCTTGTTCCAGAGAAGCTTCCATGGAGCTCTGTCTCAATGGAGCCTTGTTCCATAGAGATTTGTTTTACGTTAGCATTGTTCCAGAGAAGATTTGTCCTATAAGAGCTTTGCCCCATAAAAGAGCCATGCAACTTGTCTCACTGGAGCTTTGTCCCTATGGAGCTTTGTCCCTATGGAGCCTTGTCCCAATGAAGCATTGTCCTAATGAAGCCTTATTCTGTAGGAGCCATGTCCCAGAGGAGTAATATCCCTAAGTAGTTTTACCTCAGGGGTTTAGACCCAAAAGAGTTGACATCCGACAATTTTTTGTCCCTATTTACACATTTACTTCCTCGATGAATTAATCAGTAAAAAGAACCATAAAGGATTCAAAATATAAGATATTGATGACAAATACTAAAGAAAATACCCGTAAATGGATAAATAAAAAAGGCAAAAAACATCGTCGAAATTATTCACAGAACATTAACTCATTTTACAACTATTCCTTCAATGTTCATTGTAACTACATCAGTCATCTACATAAGAATGTAACTAAAACGTGAGCTATTTGCTTACAAGACCAAAATTTTCAAATAAGAAGTGTATGATTCTAATTATCACTAAACTAAAATTCAAATTCTTATTTCAACTTTTTTCATATCTATTCATTGTTTCTATACATAAAGTGAGCATTTCTTGAAGTGACCAAGCATAATAATTTAATTTTACAAAACAAATCATTCACTGTTCTTACTAAATTTGTACCAAATTATCCGTAAAACTCTAGCCAGTTTGTAAAATTGTTCGACTTCTTGGTGTAAAACTCGACTATTAGCGTGCCCAACACGAGTGTGACTATACAAGAAATTCAGTCAAGTCTTTCTTATTTTGTTCGAGCCAAAATGCGCCAATCGAAGCAAAGTCTTAAATTATGAAAGGAGCTTAATTCATTCATTTGAAGTGAATAAAAGCGCAGTACGTATTTGTCTTTTTTAAGAAGAATATAGGAGCTTAAAACACGCGCTGTAAAAAGAGCGGTAGCGCTTCACGATTTATTTCAAAAAAGCAAAGGAGCTCATCTTTCCTAATTAAGAAGAACAAGAGAAGCTTAACTTTTGATATTAAAACAAGATAAGGAGTTTAAATTTCCCTTTTGAAGAGAGCAAAAGAAGCTTGACGTAGCACTTTAAATGGATCACATGCGCTTGACTTTTCATCTCACAGAAAGGCAAAGGATTGAATTCTCAATTCTAAACAGAAAGACGAGGATCTAGTAAAGAAACTAGAAACTTTAGTAGGGGGAAGCATATTCTTTACTCCTGGCTGACTATCATTCTGGACTTCAAAGTTTCTCTTACCAGCGAATATTGAACTGCGAATAATTCAGGCTGCTACGTAAATATTTCTCACATGTCATTGGCATATTTAACAATCTCCTACATTCCTGCAGTGAAATTGCATTGTAAATGTATTAGAATGTACAGTGTTGCAGAAAGAAGCATTTGACACGCGTTTCAAACTAGGTGCACTGGTCTACAAGAACATCTTTGTTTATCGCTCCACTACTACACTCGCGCCAGACGATGAAATTTTCGTTCAACCCCAGGGGAGGACGTGTAGAGGTAGCTCTGTTAGCAGAAAAGTTTCCACCGAGCCAAAGCTCGTTAATTTAAGAACAATTTGAAACTAAGTGGCAAGTTCGGATTACGCCGTAACTTCCACAGGCGTAACATCGTTGGAAGAAGTTAGTTTTGGAGACATGAAATAGAAACTTGATGGGAACTTTAAAAATTAGAAAATGAAACATGGAAGAAAATTCCTATCTGAAAAAAATGAAAAATAAAGTGGCCTCCTGCCACTGCAGCCAGATCTCAAACTATCCTACGCACTTCTTTTATCGACTCGCAACTGGGTGCTGCCCAATGGCCGTGCACCTAAACTCTCCTGTGGAGCACGAAGTGCGAGCCACTTGTGCGAATGCCACCCACCGAGGCGTCACTCTTGAACAAACCAACGGTAGAAAGAACTGCTCTGTCACCACTTTCAGGGCTAAATCTTAATGAGAAGCCCCCTGCCGAGCTGAGCAGCTTCAGTCTTCACTCGACAGTCTTTACCTGACAGTGTTCACTCATTCATCACTCTGCAATCAATGCGGTGATTTCAAGGCCAAGACACCTCACCCCGATCTCATTCTAAAGGCATAATTCAGTAGGTTCAACCTCGGGCTTAATTAAAGCGAGAGCAACACGAGCTCAACGCACCTAGACCACGTCAACAACTTGCCCCTGGTATAGCTAGAGACAAATCCCTCACCGCTATCTGCCTCGCAGACATGACTCAATAGTCTAAAGGCCCGTCAACACTATCAAACTTTTTGTGAATCACAAACACACAATAACGCGAACAAAAACACGAACTCTTCTCAATAGTATCCTGACTTCGTTTTCGGCGGCGTGAAGCCGAGGTACACTGGTTGTTAGTTTTCATTTTAATTAAATTAACGTTAATTAAATTAAAACCTATATGTATTGACATATTATGTTATAACAAAATAAATATTGTACACGTTACTTGGTTAATTTTGGTAAATATAATATCCATGCGGCCCTAAAATTTACTATATACCCGACAAGAACACAATTAAATAGATAAAATAGGAAAAAAGACGTAGAAACCTAGCAATTCACGAGCAAAATCCCATCCACAATACACAAACAAGCGACTGTTCGCTGTTTCGACGAAAGTTTGTTCTCGGAGTTTTCCAACAGTTTCGAAAGCCCAACACATCGAAATTTGGCAATTTTACGTTTGTGTTCGTGGACTGCCGAAAAACATAAGATTCGGGCAAAAGATTGATAGTGTGGACTCACCTTTAGCCTAAGGCCCAGGCCTGGCGAGATCACGCAACTTCGTCCCTACCTGACGGCGCCTATAGATAAGCTTGCTCCAGCTCTATGAAGTTGGGCAGATGTTCCCCTGTAGATTCACTCGTACGCTGACAGCGCTTCATCGGAGCTTCCTGTCCAAATGAATTTTTACCCACCACGTAAGCCAACGGCTTAAGCCTTTAGTCATAGCATTCTCTTATCTCAACGTGTGGCACCTTTACGACCATCTAGAGCAGTGGTTCTTAACCCCTGGGTCGCGACCCAAACTTAGGTCGCCAAGCCATTTCATTGGGTCGCTAAGGGTTTGTGTAACCTGTTTATGTTAACCAATATTGTATTAAATTAATCAATATTGTTATGAAGGCTTGGGTCACGGCAGTTATTTTGGACAGATTTTGGGTCACTGCCAAAAAAGGTTAAGAACCACAGATCTAGAGCTATCAGGTCCTACAGTTGTGACATGTACAGTACGGTGACTGCTGTAGCGCTTTTTCGTTACTCACAGTGCAGCCCACGCACATCAACGAAATCTTGATGCAGCAATGGAGCTGGCGTAGTCAACACTCCAAGCTCGCTCAACTCAAGTCACCAACCGAAATCGAGCTACCAATAATTGTGTTAACACATCCTTACAACAACGTGGCTGACGACACCTTAAAGGCTTTAGTGGTTCAAGCTAATCTGTGACGCACAATTGCTGAGCTTGCCTGTCATACTGCCAATAACCCCATCCGCAGTTTTTAACCCGGATAAAACTTACACTGAATTGTCACCTCCGTTTTCGTTATTCTCCTGTCGGGTATCACTCAAACGAACTTAATCGTTCTATCCCGATAGGAATTCAAAAAGAAAGCAAAACACGACGCATAAAAAAAATTAAAATAAATTTTTGAGTAGAAACTAATCTTGAGGGAATTAAATCGAAGCTCATCTACTACAGTCAATCAGAACTTACTAAGGCGGGGGTAAAAACGTTAGCATTCATCTTTCCGACGCAGGCTATGGCAAGATCGAGTTTTCAAACAAAATTACCTTTATAAACAGTATGAATTTTCTCAGAGAAATTTAATTCTCGTTCAGATAACTTAATTCGGTAACACTAAACAAACGAATGAACGAATCTCAAAGACTCAAGTGTAAGTATAGAATACAATATTGAATTTTCGATAAAAATTGCATTTTATAACAGTAAAAATTTCTTTCAGTGTAAATCTAGATCTCTTAAAATAGCTCAATTATGTTTTTAACTCAGAGAAAACTAATGTTTGAATTTCAGGGACTTTAAGTAGACATAAGCTATGAGGCGCACAATATTTCAACTCGGTGAGAAAACATAACTGACCTGCAACCGAAAAAATACAGTTGACGTTGTTTGAAAATGTATTCTTTTAATCAAAGTTTGTTTCAATAATTTCGACAAATATTCTCTTGTAAAACAACCAAAAACGCAGAGACAATGACACAAGAGCGTGTAAGAGTGCTCAGAAAAATTTAATTTTATTGAGAGTATGAGTGAAAATAAATTTTGGTGGTTATGAATTTACATGTTTACTTTTTAATGATTTGTTCCTTGGAACGTGTCGTGCTCTAGTACGAGTGAACATGCTTACCGCATGACTAATTTGAAAATAACATTGTCATATAACACCATCATGAACGATTTTCAAGAGAAGAAAATGCGTGGGCAAAGGTAATTTACGAAAGGAATGTAGAACTCACAAATAAAAAAAAAATAAAGAATGGTCTACATTGAAATATATTTCATTACTGGCGCATTATACATGTGTATGATAATAGGTTAGGAAAATTTTTATTTCAAAACTCAGGCTCTAGAAAACAGTTGTTATTGTTTTATTTGGTCATTTATATTTTAGGATACAATAACAATGAACGCTCACAGGGACGGCAGAAACGCTCTTTTTGAAGCAGCAAGCCAATTTTATTTGCTAATTATATTTGCTGAAACACCTAACATATTTCAGATAATTTATTGAATGCTTGTTAGTTTCAGAGCGTTACACGAATATTATGATCAAAATTTACAGTTTTCCTTTATTTTACAAGATTAAAAACTCCATTCTACTACATTAAAATGGCTTCTGTGTTGCTCATGTACCCAAAAAAAATATCTGAAATTAAATACGCAGAAATAAACTAGTCCCTAATTGATGGAAACCTATGGAAAACAAAATTACGGTCGAGACATCTGAAACATTTCAAGTTTCTCATTCACTCATTCCATATTTGCGCGGGCATATAGGGAATTTCCAAAAGCCTATACCTTACTTATGAATGCTATAAAATTGAAATAAAGATTAAATTTTAACATGCTTGGTCTCATTGGCTAAAGAGGAACAGAAATCCTAATACAAGATAATACAGAAACAAAATCCAAACAGCTTTGTTCAGTAAGTTGTTGTAATTGGATTTTGTAGGGATGAAAGTCCACATCTTTTCCAATGATTCGACTGATGGTTGCACAAAACGTAATTCAATTATTTTTTGTGCACTAAAATTTCGATTTTTAGGATTATCGTGGGAATCAAGTTAATATTTTCTTGTATTCTTGCAAGTTTTATTTTTCCACCTTTAACCTTGATCAAATTGAACTGAGCTCCTTCATTCTTAAATTTGCTCACATGGCGATACATAGTTAGTTCAATTGGAGATGATCTGCCAAGAAAAGCATCTAAAAAAACCTGGAACACTTTTTTGTCGCTTCTTATTTTGATGTAGCTATTCACGATCAAAATTGACTGCTTCTTCGTTACCAGCGTTACTTGAATCATAGAAGAATTGGATTAATTTTTCTAAAAATTACAAAGCAGATTACAATGTATTTCACGAGATAACCGTACAATGTTTGCAGTTATGGATGTGATAATTAATTTCTGTATCCAATGAGACCAAGTATGTTAAAATCGGTTCACTATTTTCAATGTCTTAGCATTTGAAAGTGAGGAACACACTTTTTGAAACACTCTGTATAAACATTGGAACGTGAGAAGAAATGAAAACACTAAGACAGATTGATAACTTTTAAAAGTAACAGATATATAAAAAATAAATTTATTCACTAATATTAAAACTAATTGTAATTGGTTCTGCAATTTAGCAACAATTTTTCATATATATTTACTGGGTGGGTCATAAGTTTCAATACATAGGTTAAATAAACATTCTAAATTGAACACTCTGCAAGTATCTTAGCTGTTGTGTCTTCTTCAGTCGCCCTGCGTCTTGGACAAGTTCGTAGTTGATCTGCTACACTTTCAGCTTTCTGAAATTTGCAAATAAGTATTGCCACAGTGTCGTGTGTGATGCTCGTTCCATGTTTTCTGTTGAAATTTCGTGCAATCATGCCACTGCAGACTTCCTGATCCAGCCATCAGTATAATTTCAATTCGTTACTCTTTTGTCAAACGCATAGTCTTAGGTGTCTGAAAAATAAAAAATATACGTTATACATTCGCCTTTGCATGGAATCTTATTTGTACAAATATTCATGTACCAAGAAGAAGAATGATAAAATATTATTGGTAAACGCATGAGAGTTAACATCAATAAATTCTCATATTTTAATACGTTAGATAGAGCACTGGATTCCAAGGTATAATTCAAATTTTATTTCTGCAACGGATACCATCCGTATCATTGCAAATCTCTGGTTGGACGAGAGGAAATCCGTTTCCTGAAGACAGAAAAAAAAATCATTGCATATTTTTCAGCTAATTGTATCTTCGGGACATTGTGGGCACCGCGCTGGTCCTGGCCGTTGGCGAAGGGAAACCAATTTACTCATCATTATAAATGGCAGAGTTCCTACACAGCGTTACTGGTGTACTGTGATCTCTGTATTTTGCATGTAGAATATTGCCATCTTGGATACTAGTATTGTAGTGAATATACTTAGTCACCCCTCAAATCTGTCAAGCACTTCTAGCTTAGTTACCGCTGAATTTCTATCTATTCATTTTAGGTGTTCAGTAATCCTAAGATGTATCAATGTAAATTCAATTGACGGAAAGTTCCGACTTTTTCGCTTTATATATCCTCTACGGAGTACAGGAGGAGCTAAAGTAAATCCGCCACCTCACTTGCCCTACTGGAACTGAACTGCCGAGGCTATATCTCCAGGCTTTATTACGTCTGGTAACCCCTGCTGACTTCACCACCGGGCAGAGGCTTTCTTATCGCGTACCCCTTACACCTTGTGATCGCTGCGCCGAAGTTTTCTCATCGCCTGCTCCTAACAACCGGTGACCCCAGCTGGGTCATCAACGGGCCGCTTCCACATCGCCTGCCCCTTACAACTGGTGACCCCAGAACCTGTAATTTATTGTTCTCTAGCTTCAGCCAACGTAGCTTCAACAAAGCAGCCTTCGTCGCAATTTCCGCTAGGTGTTCCTACCATCGCAAGAACGCTTAACCTACCGTGAAAATGTACAACCAGCCGAGCCGCCAAAATGCCTTAAAGCAACGCCCGGCCTCAACGCTCGGCCCCAACGCTCGGCTGCAACGCCTTAAGGCCCGTTTACACTAGGGGCGTCGCACTGGGCGTCAAGCGCCTCGCCCCTCTGTGCAGCAGCTACGTGCGCTTCAGGCGGGCATCCGAGTGATTGGCCAGCTAGCGATTCACAGCCTCATGCAACACAGTCGCTGCACTCATTCGGCTGCATGGAGCTAGGATATACTGGAGGGAGCATAGCTGATTCCGATCGGGCTCAATTTGGTTGCAAGAGTTGAGACACTAGGGCATTGTCAAGGCCCGACATGTGACTACTCTGAGCCAACCACAGACGCTTGGCTGAAGGTGGCTCCTCCTTACCTTCTCTACAATTCCGCCTCTCATTTTCCAAAGCAAGATTAGTCCCCCACCACAAGTCAAAGGATGAGGTGTGCGTGCAAGTCGCTCTGTAATTTTTTGTAATCAAGGGCCTGTGATCTTTATAGTTTCAACTCTTAATGTATCTTTGCTAGTAATTTTGATATTATTAAGTGTCCTCAAATGAGGAAACACTTGAATTTCAAAATCTGGTTCTCTTCACAGACGACTATGCTCCCTCCACTATATACTCCCTCCACGGTCGGCTGCTGGCCGTGGTTATGTGAGGTAGTGTGTTCGTTAACGGATCAGCTTATACTATGGATAGCAACACCATATTTGTATGGTCTCACTTTCTAGTACAAACTTTAATTTAACTATCCAAATTCCATGTCATTTATGTATTTAAAATAATCTTTTCTCCTTAGCTTATGTGTTTCAGGCACATTTTGCAATACAATTACTGGGAATTACGTGTATCTTTGCTTTTTCATAGTAATTTTGTGTCAAAAATTTCTACCATTTACACCTATTCAATATAATTTTTTTGTTTTTGCTATATTGAAATGAACTGGAAGTGTGACTGTTATTTTTGAAACCAAATATTCATTTAACAATAAAATTGTTTTGAAAGAATTTAATATACAAAAGAGAAAATGATTGTTTCACCAACCTTCAAGTAGTCATTCTTCAAAACGTAACATTTGAACTCAATGCAAATTTTGAATGCAGTCGTGTATAATTTTGAAAATCCAATTTATTTTCAACTGAAAGTTCTCTGAAGATGTGAGTGTATGAACCCCTTTCGTCTCTTCTCTGTAACCAATTTTTAACCCAAATGCTGCGATGCCTGCCTTTTTTCTCTTCAAAGTAGCACACCCTAAATTAATTATACACAGCTCTTCTTCACTCACATCCATCCTCACAGCTGTCTAGATGACGCGCGTCACGCGCGTGTATTAAAAAATGAGTGTGAACAGTTGTGGGCGTCAAGCGCTGCAGCAAGCACGCGTCCAGCGCTTGCTCAACCCTGTCGTTGCCATGGTGTAAACGGGCCTTTAGAGCAATGCTCTGGAGCAACGTGTCGTGACTACCTCACCATCTGAACATACGCAAAAGTATCGTTCGAACTACCTTCTCTCTAGAGGGTGGATACTTGTAATGACTTCGCTCACCATAAACTTACAAGTGTACTGTACGAAAACTCAAATATAGAAAGTTCAGCTTCAGAGAATTTTGAACACTCACCTTGAAGTAGGAGTGAGTAATTTTAAGGGCTACGGGCAATTTTTTAATTTAACTGTTTAACATTGTAAAACAACGGCATTATACAGCATGCAATTAACAATGCCAGAGATCTGAATGGCGTGATCAGTTCTTTCTCAGTTACAGAATTTTCACATGGGAGTTTTTTCCCAGCTGGAAGCTTTTTTCCCAGCTGAGCTCTCAAAATTGAGAGACCATTTCATCAAATCTTAAATGAACGGTAGATGATTAAGACATAATTCCTTTGATTCAGTTTTTTTATTCCTAATTATGGATGAAAGAAATTCCATGACACCGGTATAACTCAGAGAAAATTAGGTAGAAAAGAAAGCATATTTGCAAATCTTAAGGCGGAATCATTCTTTTATTCGGATCAAGTCTTTTTTATATTAGAGGAGTCGTGTGACTGGCTTTCTTGAATTTACCTTAGTACACAACCTTACCGGTGTTCATACAATCATGCAATTCTTTTGGTCGGTTTTGAGGCATGCCTTCCAGATTAGACCGCAGGAGTAAAAATACAAAAATCTAAAGAAAACTGAGCGACTAATGACGCTAGTCAACAAAAATTTTGCTACTCGTGTAGAGGAAAATGAATCATACTAAACCGAGTTTGCTAAACCAGAATCTGTTATTAGAACTGTTCTATCATGTCAGGTTTCTGAATTACAAGCATGTTCTTCAGTGACCAGTGGTGGTTATCGATCCTCAAAATATTAGTCCGATCCCGAACTTCCGATCCCGGTCAATGGCTAATTCCGAATACGACGTTCCGATTCCGCCGCCAAAAATTAAAGGGATCCCGAACTTCCGATTTTCCCCCGTCAAGTCCGCCGTTCCCCGTCAAGTCCGCCGTCTGGTTGTGAATGTCGCTCATGCCAGCCTCACTGTCGAATCTTCGCTGGCTATCGTAGCTCGCATTTCTGACCCTAATGCTGCCGCTGGTCATGGGAGTGAAGAATCTTTTCAGGTTTGCTTTGGGTAGATTAGGATCACTGGATATCTACGCATTATCTTCATGTAAAAGCGAAATAGACGAGTGAAAGAGCGAAATATCACTTTTCATTTGAACCTGTAAAATATATAAGTAATTCATAATTGTTAAGACTATCTATTAACATCAATTTATTTCCATACATTATTTGCTTAGGAGGCAATATCGCCACAAATTACGTTCAATATATGTTCACTATTAAGGCTTCAAACGTCCAAAAAGATTGAATCACTGGAAACAGTGGGAAAATTGAAGAAACACTGAAACAAAAGTAGTACCGGAGTACTAAAACTCGAAAGGTCGCACACGTTTATTGACACTTCCAGAGCAGTAGATCGACTGATAAGCAGCTTCAAAAACAGTAACTTTCTTCGAAGCTGCTTCAAAAACAGTAACTGTTTTTGAAGCTGCGTACAAGAAGAAACGACATCTACGCGACACAGATTGGTCGTCATCGTTTTGTTTTTATTTCTTTTATTGCGGCCGGGATCGGGATGGGACTTACATTTTTCAATAGCGATCTTCGCACTTCCGATCTTTTCCACCCGGAGATTCCGATCTTCAAGTCCGATCCTGATGTGGAAAATTGATCGTGATCGGATGATCAGAACTTCGGATTTAGGATCCGAACGCCAACCACTGTCAATGACTCATCTATCTGTGCATGAGGTTGGCGATCAAGATAAGCACCGAGCCCCTCATAAATCTTGTGCTGTGTGTTATACGAGTCTCACATAGTGGTTAAATGACAAACGGAAGAGTATGTTTTTGTTGTACCGATAAGGTTGTGCGACCCGTCAAGTCATATTTCTATTGCTACTTTTGTAAAACAAACGTTGAAGAATTCGCAAGAAAAGTAAGTCAACAATTGTGCATCCAAATTGTGAGTTATTTATATCAGTCCCCCATAATATGTAAATAACAAGCTCTGTACCTTCATCAGCTAGTGATGTTACGGAAGATGATTTGTCGCCTGAAGAGGAAAAAAACATGATGATGTAATGTGTTTTGGTGAATCTGGGGACACTTAAAATACAGAATATAAATCATGAGAGATTGAGGGATTTGATGAGGAATTTGTCATTGTCAAAAGAAACTGCAGAACTGTTGGACTCCAGACTGCAGTGGGGGAATGTTCTAGAGGAGGGCACAAAAAATATTAACTTTCCTCAAACGCAATGAGGCTATAGCAGCCTTTCTTGAAGAAGAAGATAAGTTTTTTCCTATAGTGATGTAAATGGCGCCTCATTAATCAACTAGCAAACAGGCATTTATTTACCTAATGAATAGAGACGATTCATCGGCACAACACGACCAGCCCTGAAGTTGTGTTGCTGCACGATAGCAAAAAGTTCAATTCCTGTCGTACATAAACGTAGTTGGGATGACAGAGACATTTGACTAAATGATATTTAATTTTGTAGGTGTTCATTTCTAACATCATAAGTGGAATATCTGTGGTAATATCAGAGGAATTTCTTCACCTCTCCTACTAAGATATTCAAAGAAAATTCCCCAAAAATACATTGTTGGTCAATACTGTGCAACTCAAGCTTTGCACTGAAGATCTATTTCCCACCCTACAATATAAACGTGGGCCTTATTAAGAATTTTGTGAAGTAATGGGTCCATAATTCTGATGGACTCATCGATAAACTGACTCCAATTGAGTTCGTAGCATGGAACTCATTTGTGCGTGCAGTGCAAAACTTCTTCAGCGATCATAGAGCCGACAGCTATGATTTACAAATGGATTACATGCAATGCCTTGTCAAGTTATGAGTTGCCCAATGTCCTTTGAGATGCATTTTCTAAATTCTCATCTAGATCTTATATAGGTGATATAACCCAAGATATAACAAGGATGGAAAGTACTTTTTAAGGACGCTTCAACGAAAAAATTATGGGTGACATCTGCTGGTTCCTACTGAGGGAAGGCTATATCCACTCACAAGCGCATAAGCGATTGTTATATATTAAAATCCGCATCGTTATAATGTGACACTGGTTTTGTGAGTAAGAGTTACGGAGGCTGAGGTTTACGAGTCCCGGAAGATCTTTGTTGTAGGCCTCGCATGGCAGGCTCACAGGACGTCCTTATCGTGCTTGGGTTCGGATGGGTCGGAAGCGCCCCGGCCGCAGGCGCCGGAAGGCACGGCGGCGGAAGTTCTTTGTTGGGCACTAGACTTAAGAGCAAGCTGTGTGAACTACGGTGACCAGTAGATAGATAAGTGCCTTACTGAGAGTTTCATTCTCCTCCTTTGGGTAGTCTAAAGCTACCGATACTGTAGTTTACAGCTACAGTTAAATTAACCTCATGTTGTGCTGAAAGAAACGACACAACAGCGATGGTCTCCAACATTTTTGAAAACCTAATTAGGAGAGCATTATCTCCTACAGTACATGGAAAAAATATATTTTGTCTGGGTGTCCTATTCCAATTCCTAGTCCAGAAACATCTCAATTAGTTTTATGTTCGTAATTATTGCAATACTTAAATAATTATGTAGCTCAGGAAATTTACGCACTAAGACGAATTTGAGCACAGATTTGAAACCGGTGCACCAAAATAGGTTATTTGTACGACGGTTTCGTCAAGAAGCGAAGACAAAATTAAAATGGAGTCATCAAAAATATGTTGCTCTATTTAACAGAGAATCTTTCTTCAAAAAATTGAAGGCTTTTACCTACATGTTCATCTTCGATTGAATTTTTTAGTGAGTACAAATTGTATGTACTCTTGGAGAGAGGATTACGCAATATTTGGTTTTACATAGGCCATTTTTCTTACCCCTAAGAAATTAGTTGTTTTCTCCAGAAAACCGTGAAAATTGACACTCTTCAACTTGAGTGCATTATGGCTGTAAAGTCCTTTTAAAAAAACATTTGTGGATCTTATTATGGCAATACGGAAATTAAATTATTTTTGTCTACAGCACTCTTTTGTATTCTCTTTTTATATTGCCCTAATACATTGAAGATATCTGTTACCATCAAAATAGGTTGTACGACTCGATATAGCTTTAAAATGAAGGTAATAGCAAAGACTATCGATTTAAAAGACATATTTGTTAAGAACGAAAATGTTCTTAACAAAAATGTCTTTTAAATCGGTAGTCTTTGCTATTACCTTCATTTTATCTGTTACCATTCACATCTGAACTGACAATTTTCCACGGAGTAAAAATAGGTATTAAAAAATTACCGTTGATTTAGTCATAGCGAGTTGAAAATCCACGAACAAAAATGCTTTCTTTAAGAAAAGTTATGAAGGTAACGTTGAAATCTCCTGTGTCACTATCATTATTTACAACAAGCAAGCAAGAGTCATCCCGCCACAGTCTTTTGTTTGTCAAATGAGTGATGGATCCATGTTGACTGATCGTGTAAACATTATGGTGCATTCGTAAACTCCTACGTGTAATTCCTGGTGAATTCTTCTGTAATGCATCGCTAGTTCGCCAATTCCCTGCTACTGCGTTCCCTACAGTGAGTCAGTCCGCGTGGTCACGAGTGCGTTCATCGTATCTTGAAAGCTTGTTTATTTTAGGTCTTTCCAAACCATATTGCAGCCTTCTTCAATGCTTTCAAATTATACCATGCGCACTCTCAAATGGCGAGTTTGTGTGTGCTGAGCTTGATCTTGATTGTCACACTAACCTAGAGTTTGATCATTTCATTGTTCGTATTTTAATACCACGTAATTGTCACTCCATACACAATCGGTCACGCATCACGTCCACGTGAAAAGCACCCACTGAGCGGCGATCTCATCCCCTTCTCAGCACCTGGAGCAGGAGCCACATGCCACATCCATGAGGACGTGGCCCTGAGTGGCGGTTGGGCCGCAGCATTACTCGCTCTGTTTCTCTTCCTCATTTACAGTCCCGCAGCTCTGCAATTTATCTCCACTAGTCCAACCCTTTTATTTGAAATAAGAAATAAGGCAAAAAGAAAGAAAGCCGTAAAATAGAAAAATTCAATCTCTCGAGAGTTGATGAGGCCGAGTGCACACGGCCCGTATCACAGATACGCTCATCACGCACTTTCGGCTGGCTTCGGACAGACAGAGAGACGGACGGACGTGGCTCTTATTATAGTATAGATTTAATTTAGGCGTAATTTAGGTTTAGAAAGCGACAGATTTCTGTTGTGTTGTACACAACCATCTTTACCGCATTGAAGTACATTTGCGACGCATTAGCAGCTGGCTAATGCGATTCCTACAATACCTCATTAAGCACAAGATTCATTATTTCCTGGGAGATGTGTTTTTGTCAAAACGATTAAACATCTGTGCACTACGCCATGATCCTCGTAAAAATCCACACCACGAATCTATAATCCAAAAAATGCCGACCAGCTATCACTCCGTCCAATATAGGTCGGCATCGGTTGAATGCCTGCGAGCCTATGTGAGTTCCACGTCATTGACGGTTGCCATTTCGCTTCGAAGAATGTATTCTTATGTCTTTGAATCTAAACTACTTAGAATTATATTCATTTTGTATAGATTATATAAAGAATTTGATTTTTCGATGATCAATCAGGTTTATGTCGCTTTACATCAGTTAACTGTCAATAGCTGTCATCGCGCATTTGTTCTGTCACGTATGCATAACGAGTTACCAATTCTACGGATACCGATGGCCAAGCGTACGATTGCGCGAGATGCTGGCTGACGCTGACACGCTGATGTTCCTTCTTAGGATGATTTCCATCAAGCGATGATTCCGTAATATTTTCGAAGTGTAATGCAAGAGTGAAAATAGACCATTCTTGCCCTAATTATGCTCCTTGAATTTTAATTAAAATTTGATCAGTCTTCCATATTCACATTATGAACGCTCAATTGAAGTCGTAAGGATTGAGTAATGAGGAAGAAGAGACAATATCCATGAAATAAAAATGATTACTGATTGCTCTGAAAATCCGGTTTTAATGATGTACTCGATGCACTTACGAAAAATATTCAGTTGATTACGGTAATTGAAACGAATCATCCAATTACATTATTTAGCAAATGGTTCATATAATTCAATTAATACGATTTGTCTCATTGGAGACTGGTGACGTAGCTTGTCAAATATCTCATTGAAACTATTCCTGAAAGAACGCAATTCGGGTCATTTTAAATATGTACTCTAACATTTGATACAGAGCGCGTTGGTATAAAATAATCTAGAAAACATGAACTCACGACCCGTGACGCAGTGGTAGAACCAAAAGCCAACCTGTTAATTAGGGAACGCTTACATTTCATATAAATTACAATACTTGTAATGAGTCATAATGATGTTTTCACCAGAGTGATACTTTCGCCTTAGAGTGCATTGAGTCGCTTGACGTAAACCGATAATTAAGATGCACATAACGCGAAAAGAATGTTATTTTACTGCACTACCAAATGCCTAATGCGAGATGGTGCTCGTAGAACACATATTCACCGATGAGATAAATTTTAAGAATGCTGAATCCTCATAGTGCAGTTCGTGCTCAGTAATTTGAGGCACAAGATCAGACTGAAAACGGTTTGCAAGTGTATAATGAGAGGAGGTAGTTTCATCATTTACGTAAGAGATGCATTCCATTACGTTGCCAGTCTACTTTTCCAACCCAAAGATCAAATAAGCGTACGAGTTATAATTCGTCTCATTCTCAGAATACTACACTAATCCACTGTAATGATCTCCATAACGCAACGGAACATTTGCTGACTTCAACGCGTTATAGCCGTACCGGCATGAAAGTTTTCCAGAGTATTATGTGCACGAGAGGGAATTTGGAAGCATTTCGATGAGCAATCGTTTTGATAAACGTTCACTAACCGCCTTTCAACAGTCGTCCCAGCGTTCAAGTAGACATTTCAGCAAACATAATTCGCATAGTTCGAGCGGTGAGCAGTGCAAAAATATTGTACCAAAAATAAGCCTCAGTCATTCGTAACCTGCATCTATCTCATCGCAGAGTTGAAGAGAGCGCGATTCAATATGACAGTCAAGAGACAGTGTGCACTTCTCAAGTATCAAACCGAGACCTTGCTGGCTGACGATCGAGTCTGGTGTCCCTACGTCTGAAGTGAATAATAGCTGCAGCTACGGTGCTTAACGAGATTGCCCCTAACCATTGTTTGTTATTGTAAAATTGCATCGTTATAAGTGAACTATTCTTTGTGAGTACTGTAGCAGGTACGATGCAGTCGTTTTTTCGTAAAGAATAGTGTTTCCTTCATATATAGCTGTAAGCAAAGATTCATTTTTGCTTTTGGGTGAGCACTATGACTATAGGTGTTCCCTCCGTGCTGAGCAATGAACCTGGTAGTATAAATATCCTGCCTTAGTACACACCTTACTATTGTTATTTTTAACCCATATCAATCAAGGACTCAATCAAGATCACAAAGTACTTAGAGTAACACAGCTTTATCGGCATGACTATGTTCCCTTTTCTCCTAACCCCGGAATGAATTTAATTTTAAGTAATTCGTGCCATACATTCTGATTTCTCACTCATTTCGTTTACCTGTCCTCCCCTCGAATTTTTTCTTAATTAACACACAAAAAAGCTGCCTCCTAACCGCGTGGCCCGAAGGACTTGGTCCTAGCAATGTTCTCTGGTTGGCCGCTAATGCGGACAGAAATTGCGATCCTGCTCTTTTCGATGAAACCTATTTCAGCCTTCTAGCGCTTATATTCTATAAACTACAGCAGTTTTAAATCAGCTACTTTATCAGCAGACACCCTGTTTAATTGATATCGAACTTTAATTCAATGTTTCAATTTAATACAGGCTTGAACATAAGAAGTGATTTAACACACAAAGCCACCCACATTTTCACGGAAAATTTTGAATTGTAGAGGCATACGTACCAAGTCCTCGCTGGACCAAACCCCATTGTCTGTATCTACACCTTTTTCACTTCAAATTAATCTAAGTCAAGTTCAATTTAATCCAAGTCAAGTTCAATTTAATCCGAGTCAAGTTCAATTTAATCCGAGTCAAGTTCAAATTAATCCAAGTTAAGTTCAAATTAATCCAAGTCAAGTTCAATTTAATCCAAGTCAAGTTCAAATTAATCAGAGTCAAGTTCAAATTAATCCGAGTCAAGTTCAAATTAATCCAAGTCAAGTTCAAATTAATCCAAGTCAAGTTCAATTTAATCCAAGTCAAGTTCAAATTAATCAGAGTCAAGTTCAAATTAATCCGAGTCAAGTTCAAATTAATCCAAGTCAAGTTCAAATTAATCCGAGTCAAGTTCAAATTAATCCGAGTCAAGTTCAAATCAATCCGAGTCAAGTTCAAATTAATCCAAGTCAAGTTCAAATTAATCCAACCCTTAGTTGAGTTAAAAATGACGTAATAATTTTTTAATTTGAGTTTTTTTGTTAAATATGGCTCTATTCGATGTGATGAGCAAAACTGGTTTCGAGGATTTATTTACACTCATAGATATTTATACACGTGAAATTCCACTCTACCACATATATGAAATCAAATACAAGCAAGTATAAAAGATTATCATTGGACGATATGTAGATTTAATCTTTAAAAGAAATATACAAGTGCGATTCACCGTGTACTACTTTCAAGACTTAAATATTCATAAAATGAATATCATAAAAGTTATTGCATGAAGTCTTAAAAGTATTATATATTGAATTGTGAACACAGACAAACAAAATCTGTATTAAATTAGAAACAATGTTTCTTGTGTTATTATTGTGTATTGAAAATGGATCCTACTTTCTTCACTATGACTAACACGGAATTAGAATGGATGGCAACATTTATATTGCTAATGCAAGAATGTATCTGGGTAGTAATGTACAAGCATAAATTGTAATCAAACGGAATCGTACATTAGTACTCAGTGAATCGCACTTGTCTATTTCTTTTAAAGATTAAATCTACATATCGTCCAATGACAATATTTTGTACATGCATGTATTTGATTTCATATCTGTGATAAAGTGGAATTTCACGTGTATAAATATCTATGAGTGTAATTAAACCTTCGAAACCAGTCTTGCTTATAACGTCCAATAGATACATATTCAACAAAAAACTCAAATCAACAAATTTATACGTCATTTTTAACTCAACTAAGGGTTGGATTAATTTGAACTTGACTTGGATTAATTTGAACTTGACTCGGATTAATTTGAACTTGACTCGGATTAATTTGAACTTGACTCGGATAAATTTGAACTTGACTTGGATTAAATTGAAATTGACTTGGATTAAATTGAACTTGACTCGGATTAAATTGAACTTGACTCGGACTAAATTGAACTTGACTTGGATTAAATTGAACTTGACTTAGATTAATTTGAAGTGAAAAAGGTGTAGAAAGAGTAAAACCAATGATATGTAGCAACTGAGAACTTAACTCCGAAAGTGAGACGTTTGAAAATACTCTCCAGGCTTATCAGTTTGCTGCTGAGGTGCACTCCTGCAACAGCTATTCGAGTGACTAGTTACGAACTCACCGGTTCTTGCATGGTTTATTATCTTTCGCCCGTTAACGCAAACGCAGTGTTCACATTAGATGAGCAATTTTAGTGCAGTTGCTAATGCCTAAGTTGTTAATGCTAATTTTACCAGAGCTGTTTACTGATGCGAGTAAACATATTTTTCTCATTTTTAGAAGCCATGCTGGATTATGAATTAATCTATGTGATATAAATTTACCTATGTACCTGATGTCCTCAATTCCCGGTACAATTACCTTCACCTCTCAGTGAATGCACTTGATTAGATGCTCCAATCGATAAATTTTGCAATGAAGTATCCCATTTGAACGATGTACTGCTTCCTCTCCTAATTCCTGCAAACGGACATTTTATCATAATACCTCAGCTCATTGCCTCGATTGCAGATGTTCCTTGATCGTTGATGAACCATGAATTAAATAATTGATCTGAAGTGCACAACTTGGAGTGCATAGTTGAATTGCAAATTTATAATTGAATTGCGCACAAATAATGAATCACTCTCAACATCGTTTCAATTAACATTATTAACTAGTCATTACCGTTTGTAATGAATGAAAAGTTAATACAAAGGCAGACATTATCTTCAAACAAATTAATCCCCACCACTGAAGCTTCACGCCTCTCACGTTCTAAACAAGAAAGTAACAAGCCTCACTGCCATTTTTTGCCTTTTTTTCATAATTTAACGAAGATTCAACCACAAAAAGGGAAAATATCGTAAGTTTCTCCATAGAGTTAGTCATAAACAATTGTAAAACGACGCTGCATCGCGTATCTCAGAGAACATTTTTTTGAGCGGAGGACGGATATTTTCTTCCCTTTACTTGAATGTCTTCGTGAACTTGTTAATCATCAAGTACGACATGCTCACTGTGATACTTGAATTCATTCATGGAACACTGTGATGAGAGTTCAATTCTAAATAGAGATGAAATGTGCTGCATTTAGACTCCATTCGGTTGGGCTTTATATGCTGCATTGAAACCAGCGAAAAAGAGATAAGAATTTTGGGTGCCGGTATAGAATGATATCTAGCGTGGATTTTCTGGTATACGTAGTATGAAATCTCTCGTAAATAGAAATGAATTATTAAAGATGAAGATTATTAGGTTAAGGATAAATAAAACATGTATTACAAAACATTTGTTACAAATGCATTATTGATCCATATTTATGACAAGGAGGCACATTTTCATCGTTGTCAAGAAGATTGTGCTCTCTTAAATAAGAGACAACTGAATTGTCACTGGAAATTAGTTTGTAAATATCTCTCGCAAGCATGGTGTTATTTTCCTTCTGTATCATATTTTTAAGGAATATAATTTCAATCTTATGCAATATATACAACATCGTATCGTAGATACTTTACAATTATTATTGAAAAAAAATCACAACAAATAATACATGGGATAAAGAGGTTTGTGGGTATTAAAATCGATGGTAGATATCATACTATACATACCGGCACCGAATTTTGCGTTAAAAGAAAGCCCCACAAGTATGTTTTTTCAACATTGTGGTGTCGAAAAAGTGCCCTTTTTATTTGCCGGGATACATCGGAGCAAAGCTTTCTATTTTAAATACAAAATACTTCAATAGTACCGCCCACAATCATATCTTACAAACGCCATGGAGACTCTCACTTTTTTTCTTCTTCGCCACTGAACTTTCTTCTGAGCTACTCATCAGATTCAACGTCAGATCTTGGGTGCCCATTTTCTTCAGACCATCTTCAGCCTTCATCGCTAGCACATCAGTGTCGGACTCTTCACCTCGTCATCCGGTACGGAATAATTCCGCCGCTCGTCGACTTTGGCCGACATGAAGGGAAGCCACTAAAGCTGGATTTAGACGGAGGGTTTCTTTCCCAGGGTGACGCCCCCACCCTACCCCTCTCACCCGCTCAAGCTTCCCCACTTGCGTTTAGATGGAGGGTGAGATGCCCAGGGCTGCCGAAATTGGTGCGTTCAGCAAATGTACAAGTTCCCCTTACAAAAATGAATTTTAATTTCTCTGGAGTGAGAATTTTATTATGGGCAACTTCATAAAAAGGGATCTATTGATTTCGAATGACAATAATTGCAAAATAAATGTAGGCAACCCCACAAACTATGTCAATATAAATGAGATTTATTTTAGTGCTGCTGCAGAAAGCATTCTCCTGGGAAATGTCAACAAAATATGTACCAAAAAACTACAAGAGTTTGGATTGATAGATCTGAATAAATGTAATTCAATAACACCATATTCAATGCATTTCTCCAATTTCGTGAAAGAAGAGCAGCATGAAAAGATAAAGATGAAGTGGCGAGAACTGTTTGTTCAAGATGCTCCTTTCAAGACAGAAATTGTGTCTGAAAAATTCTGGTACGCAGCTTTGTTACTCGCTGCTTCCCGAGTTCATGAAACAGCTTTTGTCAATACCGCATTATTTTGCTGCAGCTAGAGAATTTTTTGACCTTAATTACACAAAAACAAAAAACAGGATTTCGTTAAAATGAGCAAGACTAAATGCACGAATGCGATCAAAATTTACGTTTGAGAACATAGATTGCACAAATTGGAACCACCACGGTAGCTTAGTCAACAAATTAAATAAAAAAAGTTGGCAGATGAAGGAAGAAGAGGAGGAAAAAATTTCATCCAAACAGGAAAAGTAGGTAACACCTTAAATTTTTCGTTTTATTGCTAGTTAAATAGATTTGGTACACTTTAACAATTTTTGGTACGTTTTCATGGAGGTTTTATACAATCAGAAAAAAATCGACAACCCTGGAGATAACAGTGACTGAGTGAGGATGTCGAAATGTAATTCAAGGTACGTGCAAAAAAGAAGATGCTATTTTTAACCTGTAAACTATTTCACGGAGGCCGGCATAAGATATCAACGTATTCGTGGAGAATTCAAGAATTACTTCTTGAAGGAAGGCCAAGTGCCTTGGCAGAAACGAATGTGTCAATTGGTTTAATAAGGAATGGAGGCAAACCAATAAAACTTCGCGCAGATATAGCTTCTTTTATGACGTTATTGTTAATGCCCAAACTAAGGAATAAAGAAATATAACGTGCCCAGCAGATGTATGTAGAGACCAAAATAAATGAAATATGCGCGATAGAGTCTGATAACAGGAAATAGATATAAGTAACAAAAATTATATCAGTCTAAGTCCTATCACGAGCCATCTTGTCTTAATAATAGCTTGACAGCGAACAATTTGTGTTACTATTGTTAGAGGTAATTACTTTTGAATTAGATCGAAAATCATTTCAGCTACAGATCATTTCAGCGATATTTCTTGATAAAAAAAATATATTTACAGCCGTAATAAATACAATCAGACTGACGCTTTGCTTTCAATAAATCTATCAATGTGAAAACTTTGGCCTTCAGCCACTTCTCCAGATCAGGAAAGACTTTTTGGATTGAGATTACGCATGAGAACATGACGACAGAGCAGCTAAGACATGCATCCTATTCTCAAGACTGTCTGAAGTGCACTGTCTCTCCGTCGTTCCTCGTTCGTAGTCGTTCCCCAGGCAGTCCCAGCATGTAGGGCAGCAGCGTCGACACGCATGGGGCAGTAGTGGGAGGCGTTAGACCGGGGGATTGGGGGTTTTTTGAAGAGGCGGGGAGGGAGAGAGGGCGTTGCTCCGGGGAAGTCACCCTCCGTGTAAACCCAGCTTAAGCAGCCTGTGAGCTCGAGTGCGCACCCGTCACCATCGTCTCAAGTAAGTCGCAGTGCTGTCATGCGTAAGCATTAAAGTTTGTTCGACTGAAGCTTATTGAAGTGTTCTGCTCCCCCTTGTTAAATAATAGCGCCTAGGGTATATCGATAATTGTGGACTAGTTGTCTTTTTTTAGAGTTAGGCCGCCCGCCCACTGAGGCGATTCCATGCGATGCGATTCGCCTCAATCGTCAGTGAGTTAAGTAACACAATGCTATTCCTACGATGCTACAAATGAACCGTACGATTTCGCAAGGCGTCGCACCAATAGAATCGCATCAGTGGGCGGGCGGCCTTAGAGATCAGATCGGAGGGTGTGTTAATTTCGGCGTTTAGTTAGAGATCAGGTCAGTGGGTGTGTTAATTTCGGTGTGTGTGTTAATTTCGGAGTGTGTGTTAATTTCGGTGTGTGTTAGGTGTAGATCAGATCGGTGGGTGTGCTAATTTTGGTGTGTGTTAGGTGTAGATCAGATCGGTGGGTGTGTTAATTCCGGTGTGTGTTAGGTGTAGATCAGATCGGTGGGTGTGTTAATTTCGGTGTGTGTTATGTGTAGATCAGATCGGTGTGTGTGTTAATTTCGGTGTGTGTGTTAATTTCGGTGTATGTGTTAATTTCGGTGTGTGTTAGGTGTAGATCAGATCGGTAGGTGTGTTTATTTCGGTGTGTGTTAGGTGTAGATCAGATCGGTGTGTGTGTTTATTTCGGTGTGTGTTAGGTGTAGATCAGATCGGTAGGTGTGTCAATTTCGGTGTGTTAGGTGTAGATCAGATCGGTAGATATTAATTTTGGGCTTTAGTTGTACATCAGATCGAGGTTAGTTACGGGTGTGTTCAACTAATTTATTACCGAACAATTCAGATCACTATGCATCTCATTTACTGTTTATCTTTGATTTTGCCAATTGTTTTACCTAGGTGCATTTACGGAAGGCGCGGGGTTGGCGCCTGGAGGCACGACAGCGGTTCCGATACTTCGGGCCGGGTTTCCGACGCAACTCTCTCTTGGATGAAACTCATCGTTCTCCACCACCTAATTTATTTTTCATCGCACTAATATTTATTTCTTTGCCGGCCTTGTCAAATATTTGGATCATTTCAGTAAACTTTCACCCATTGTCCTTCACTTCATATTCCCCCGCTCGCTTTTTTCGATATGTGGCGACTTTTCATAACACACTTTCCTCGTTATGTGACTAAAAGATCTATCAACAAAGACGCGGTAGAACATAAGCTCGAGAACACAAAAGGAATATTTTCAATAATTTATTATTATCAATTGTATATGTCGCCATCAACACCGAGGAAAATAACTTCACGGTTCAAACTTAGAAATTTCTTAGCGGATTGCGGGCAGGCGTTAAAAATTGTACTCTTTGATATTTTAAAAGGGACGAATTAGTCCACGCATGACATTTTTTAAGCTTAAAGAGTGAGTATGTATACATATACTCGTATATATATTGCAATTTAACATTAGCCGAGTTCAGTGAGCAAGTTGTCCCATAAACATAAATAACCCAAAAGTCTCCAATTGGGAGCGAAAGGATCAACACGAACGTAGAATAAGACAACGCTGATGCGAGATACTCAAAATAAATGTAAAATAAGAAAACCGGATAAAAAACCAATTTACTTGTTCAATGCGGTTAGGTTAAATAATTATCATATCTGTAACGCACCTGAAGTCATGCTCATCTAGACAGTGCTAGTAATAGCCAAGCAGTAGTAGATGTAAAGTTGACGTCAATTGGAAACACAGATGACGAATAATAAAATAAGTAGTTGAGAGTAATAAGTACGAGGTTCACTTTAGCAGGGCTAAGTTAGCCTCTTTGTAGAGCAGTGTTAAGAGGAAATTTTAATGAGTTAATGTAAAAACCTAGACTTAATCACAGCCACGAACACACTCAATCACTAGGAAAATACCAAATTATCCAGAAGAAAATGCCCGAGAAGAACATGGGAAAACGGTCGCTACAAAGCCACTTGCCATTCGATGAGTCAACTCCGAAGGATACAACGCAGGACACGGAGTACAGCGCTCTAGTCGTGCCTGCTGCCTCCTCCGTATAATTTGCTCAAGACCCTACAAGCTCATTCCCGCTACGCCACCTCACCTTCCATTCGTGTTCCTGCGATTCACGGCTCCAGTGAGAACTAAAATTCGATGCCCGAACGACTCTGAGGGAAATTTTTCTCTCTACGCCTGAAAAAACATTTCTAAATTATCTAATTGAATCACCCTTTATTTATATGGGTATTACTTGCAACGCCTCCTTCTTGAGAATCAAGGAGACATTTGTACTTAATCTATTCAGAACAACCAGGGTCACACTCCACGCAGCGTGCTACTGCACTTGAGCTTGACCTTGAAAGTGAGCGCGAAGAGTAATAGGGCCTTTATTACGGCATTCAGTTCCCTCTAAGAAACACAGCACGATTGTTTCTCCGACTTTTTTGCCTATCAACGAAACACGTCTAGAGAAATCTCTCAGAGGTCATCACGGGTCATAGCGTGTAACAGAAACTATGAGGCATCATTGGTTAACCCAGCTCGTCAAAACAGATCATAATACACTGCAGGTTATTATACCATGTAACTTAGTGCGCGAAGTCATCGTCTCCTATTCCACACATTCATACGAGAATTTCCTCTGAATCAACAATAGTCGCCATTCAACCCTAGAAGATAGCTCATACCAGAATCAAGTTCAACACATCAGGCTTATTAGAAAATTTTTGTACAAATGAAAGATGGACATGTATTTCAACTATATTATGGCGTTATAAGTGATAAATATAACAAATAATATGAAAAAATTCTTATCAAATACCGTATTTATGAGGAACTCTCTTCAAGCTCGTACGGCGCTCCTAAATCACCTGTGTTACTGTCTCTTCTACTCTTTTCACATTTCTTGCGTAATTTGATTTTCCTTTCATTCTACCTCCATGTGCGCCTGCTCACATTCACTGCCCACAGGAGCTGACTTCCTAAACTTCCATCATAACATTTCTACTACTTGAACATTTTTGCAAGCATATATCATGTTAACCTCTCAGATAATACCCTCACGCTATGTTTTCGTTCAAACAATCCGTTTTCTTTTGTTAGTCTTTCGATTGCTTTCTTACACTTCTCAGAAACCCTTTCTGCATGGTTTCCCTGTATTATACCGCGACAACAAAACATCCACCGGTGTGCCAATTTCTAGCATGAATGATACTTTGAATATTCATCTTTTTTGCATACCCCGAGGATATATTCTTAAAAAATGTGTCACTCAAATTCTTCTGAAAAAATCACCTATTATTCTATATTCACTAAAGCATAATGTTATTATTCAAACCAACTTTCATAATTTCCTCAAAAAAAAAGAGACTCAGCCCTAGATCATCATTAATAAGTTCTCTGACAGTCTGTGATTGGTAGAAGCCACTTTCTTAATTGTCTAAAGCACGATATGAATCTACCCGAACAGAAAATGAATTACTTGTGAAACGAAATGTTTCGAAGTTATCATTCGTTTCTACCGGCCGATAAATAATCTATTTTTCGTATTTGAGAAATGTTTACACTATTGTTGTCCCAGAAAAGTCAATGACAACAGACGAGAAACACAAATGACATTTTTCTTATCCCTACAGATAAGGAACGCGGAAAAAATGTACTTCTTACTGGTAAACACGACTAAAAGCTGAGGATTGTTCGTTGCCTTCTTACCAATATGCCAAGGAAGGACTTAACAATGAATTCGAAACCTCAAAGATGCTTCCAGCCTAAAGAATTCCTCAGTCCTGGAATAACTTCTACTCGTACATCTGTGAGCTATGTAGAGCGTTTTCTACTCGAGATTATAAAAAGTTTGATGATCAGCCGAAAAAGGATATTGAAATGTGTTGTGCGTCGTTTTCATAATAACCAGAAAACCGAAGGTTCTAATTTCTAATCGAAAAAGGTTCTATTTCATTTGACAGCATGACTGTGCTTATAAGGGCGAAGATAAACTACAAAAAAGTTGTTATTATTAAAATTTGTTCGAGTTATTGACCATTATCTGCCAAAAATTTACATGGAAAAACAATATCTATAAAAAAAATTCTGGCAAAAATAAAAATTAAGAACTTTTAAAAAAAAATAAAAAATGTGAACAAATTTCTGCTAATTCAATGACCCTTTTGTTTTTAATGGATTTTTAATGGGTATGAAAGTTTAGTACAATTAATTTTTCCTCTATACTTTTCAGGTTATATTTCATTAAAACCTGACACTGACGTGCTTATGGGGTTTGTTCGCATAACACTGCTTCACAATAAATTAATATTCCTGGTAGTTTCTTTCCTTAAGAATGGTTATCGTTTATACTTTTTTCGGAAGTGAAGTACGCACACTTTAGATTACAAATATAGTTCTCCTGCATTGCCCCAGTATTGTCATCGTCCCCAAATCCAATCTACGTGCTATTTCTTTTCAAAATTTTCCAATAGAGGCTTTTGTGCGTTAAGCTCAATAGTTTTTCCAGCATCGCTTACGGAAATCGTGTTGGAGCGAAAGGAGAATTTGTAAAGCTTAGGTTTACATTTATTATGAAAAGTTACGAATACTTCAACTCGCTTCCTGCCTCCTACTTCAAAAAACTTCTCTAAAGATAACAAAAAGAAAAAACTCTATACATTCAGGGCACTAAGATACAAATCGATTAAATAGTGGATTAAGCATACATGGGATTACTCTCCACATTACTCTTAGGAGTGATTTGTTGAACGGAATGAACAGTCCTACGGTCCCTAAAAGTACAAAGAAGTTGGGGGATCTTTTCCCTCCGGATCAGGAAGACTACAAAACGCGTCCTGTAGACCAACTTCGAATAATGGCACATAGTGCCAATAGACATACCAAGTAGAAAGGCCGTTGGCGTGAGATCCTTCTGCTCCCCAGGTCACTCCCGGCCGCGCCGAAGCTCCACCCTGGCTCATGCTGGCGTAAGGTTTAGCATCAACGCATAACAACGATGGTTGCCAGTAACAAACCTTGACAGGTCGGCGGATGCGTCATGCCGACAATTTAGTTATGTGATGACAAAATAAATATGGATCCGTGATTGCGTTCGTACCAATGCACTGCAGTGACGACAGGATGAGGCCGAGAAACACCTAAGGTGCGTGGCGACACGGCAGGCGTTCCTCATAAGAGCGCCTCGCTTGCAGAGATTGTCTTAAGTCAACTTTGAAGGCTTACTTTCACAAATATTAAAGAACGAACTACTTAGGTATGCACATGATTTTGCGATAGGAAAAAACTTTTCAGGTATGATTTTTGCAAGAAAATTTTACAATTTCTGCATTAACCTAACTCATGAAAATTGAGTTCGGATTTATTGAATATACTGCTACGTTATTTCCTAAACACTAAATTTAATATTGTCTTGGGTAATAAAAATCCTAATGGTTCCATTTTCAACATCAAAGTGCCTATGCTTCCTTCGTCCTTTTTAGTCTAAAAGTATTGTTGTGCAAGTTGTGCATCAAGTGTGTTTGCACCTGACTAAAGTGGTGGAGCACAAGTGGCCAGTGTCTGAACTGGTGTTTAATTAACCGGTCCACGCTGGGACCACTCAGGGTCTTGTGATATGTTTTTCGATTCTAGTCAGTTTTCAATACGTATGCACGCTTTTACTGATTTGAACCTAAAAATTAGAAATTCTTAATCTCTGGAATTTTATCGACCATTTACGACCACCAAAGGTCATTTGCGCAGAAAATAGTAGAGTCGGAGGATTTTTACGATTTTAATTTAAGTTTTAAAATTTTATGTATTTTTTATTTCATGATTTTTTATCATAAGTTTAATTTCGTAAATTTCATAGTTTACAGAAACTCTTCGCTGATCGTGAGAGTTAACCCCAAAACACTCTTTTTACTGCAAGGACTTTTTACTTGTTTATCCTAGCTCTTCTCTTTGCATTGAAACAAAGGGAGATTCTACCTAATTTACCTAATCTGCGAATAAATTTGAGCAAATTTTTACCAATCATTTTGACTAACTCTCTATCGATAGTATTTTATGCTCTACAACATTTTGTGGAGTAATCTTGAGCGAAGAGTCTTTATATCTCTGTGATATTTTCACTGTTATTAATATTTCATAATTCATCATTAACAGTCTGTGAGCTTGTGTAAAGCATAGTTAAACGTTTACATTTTCTCAGTTTATGTATTTCAAATTACCCACATTTAATTATCACTTTACCTAAACTAATATCGCAATGAAACACAGCAAAAAAGAGTGAAAGCACTCAACAACGTCAAGCGTGGTCAAGAAGGCTCGCTGTCAAGCCGTTTTACATTCGTGGCCGACAAGTGTGCCATGGTACGGCCGGAGTGTGTCATGGTGACACTTCGCGGTGTGTCAACTCAAAATTATCCGCTGCTCCATTTTTAATTTTAGCTGAAACTAAACTTGGATGACTATAATCATAAATGCCCTGACAAAAAAGTTAGACTGGAAAGGTTTCTCTGGAGCACTTCATGTGAGTTTCCTTAGGAAACTTTTAGAGGGACATTGTTTCCTCGCTGATATCAAAATAACTTGATGATCATTACAGTCAGTTACTGCATATGTATGCTATTAAAGCCCATATAGGCTGTTACATACGGTGTGTAGCCGCAGTTTTGCTCGTAACGAACAAAGCAGTGCGACCCTTAGTTTGAGTTCGCTTTTAACTTGGTGGCCCGTAGTCTCCGCCGGCTTACTTTTAATTTAGATAACGGCAGCGCTCGGTTGCCTCGACGGGTGCTGAACTTAATCTGTATTTCAGCCGCAGTGTCAGCTTTGACATTCTCTGATGAACTGACACTGTACTCACGTATAGGTTTCGCTGCGTTTTCGTGTTGGGAATGCTTCGAAACTGTACTTGATTATTGATGATTGTTGTCTTCCTATAAGTGTCTGTGTAATAAAATACTCGTTATCAACAAAAACCATAGATCTCCTATGTATTTTTTGTATATTTCAGGATTATATTTATGTTGTAGAGCGAGCTGTCCGTGTTTGATCACTTGATACCACAGTTAGGGGGAGATGAGAAGTCAACCAGACCTAATAATTCCAGACTTCGATGGTCTGCCCGATGTAAGTGCAAAACAGTCCCTCCATGGTACATGAGTGGATGAGATACACCGTAACGGTAGAAATACGCCTTTGCGGTTGGTGTCCACTGTGAAGGTATGTAATTCACGTTAGGGCCAGCACTCGCTCCTAATTAATGCGCGTAGACCCACACTTGCCATGAAGGCCTGTAAACACCGTTAAGACCGGCATACGCCCTTAAGACCAGCATATCTTAGACCATCGTATCCCGTTGATGTTGGTAAAACCGGTAAATCTGCGCGCCGCTACGGTTTGTGTAAGCTGTCAAAACAGATATACGTACGTCATTATTGCGGTATACGTTGTCAATAAAGCCTCAATATTGCCGTTATGGCCGTCAAACTCCGATATGGCTGATATCTCGCAGCCACAAACCGCCCACAACACCTAAATTCATCCAACATCGCAGGTGGTCTCTAACTTATGTATTTCGACCGCCATCGGCATCCTGTCTAACTTTGGCAAAAGCAATTTCGCTACAAAGTGAGGGATATGCGCAGACAGAGGGACACACGGATGAAGGGCGGACGAACAGAGGGACGGGGAACTCGTTTCCCCTCCTTTGAAGCCCGCTGGAGCTCAGGCACTTAATTTGACACCTGGCCGTAATAGGCCCTTTGGTAGGCCCGGCGCGTCTCAATACACAGTTTCAAAACTCAAATTGAAATAAAATGCAAGAATACATGTGTCTGCGAGTGAAATATATAGACCACATGTGTTGGGGAATGATGAGAATAAGCGACATGTGCTGAAAATGAAGATTATTGACCACTGCTATTGAAAATGGAAGATTGTTGACAATTTAAGTTGGAAGTGAAAATTAAAGACCATACGTGTTGAAAAGGGAAGATTATAGACCACGCAAGATGGAATTGAAAATTAGGATCACACGTGTTGCGAAGGGAAGATTATAGACCACGCGAAATGGAATTGAAAATTAGGATCGTACGTGTTGAGAAGGGAAGATTACAGAATACACAAATTGAGAGTGAAGATTAAGACCACACGAGCTGGAAGTGAAGGTTATGGACCACACGAATGTTAAGTACCTGTTGATGTACTTCTTGTGATTCTGTTATTTTATGTCTCTTTTCTTGCTCGTGCAGAGCATCTCTTCTTATCAATCATTATTTCCATGGCGTGTACCTTCAACTCATTTTTCATTGATTCATCAGTTCTTTTCCAATAAATTTCCTGCATTCAAATCGTACAAATGATCCTATTTTCTAACGAATAAGATAAATATTTAGTGATTGTGAGTTTCATCATCTCGAAATTCAGTAGTCAATTGAATCACGTCAATTCAATAGTATTCAATATTTAAATTAGTATTTCTTTAGCGAGTTCATGAATGAATTACGCGTAAAACGTCGGGCAGCTGTTTACTGACATTAAATAATGAAGACTCACTCTTGCCAAATGAATTAAATAAAGGCACGCATTCACGAGACAAAAAAGCAAGTACAATTATACTCAACTTTTAAAGGAGGTCCAGCCATAACGGTTAAAACTTTAGGGTCTCAGTTTTACATAAATTTTATGCGTCTAAGGGAACTATAATTTTCACAGGCACAGCAATACTTCGTCTAACGGGACAATAATATTCCCAAAATGCCGAGTGAGTTCATAATGCTCCAAGTCAAATGTTGTCATTTCTGAAATCAAGCAGAGACCCAGTGCCGACGAAATCTCGTCTTAGAATGAGAATCATCTGCCTCTATTAAGCATTTACATAGAGCATCCGAGAGGAAATATCATCGCTAGCGGCCGACATTGTAAAAGAAAGTAATGATACAAAACGGGTGGATCCTATTCTTGTCGTAATTCTGATCAATCTACATCGTGATCAATTTTCTATTACGTTTACATTTATGCAGATATTTTGTTTCTACATCATCGTCGTCACGCGTCCTATTTAAGCATAATTTTGTTTAATTAATGACGTATTTCATGTGCTTGTATCGTTCATTTTCGAAGAACTGTGGTCTTTCTTGCTAGGACATTCTTCGTTTTCTTAGAGAAACTGCATGAGTGCAGTTTATTTTTCAGCAGCAGACGTGCACGGAAACTAGTGGTAGGACAAATTTTGCCTACCCATCGGTCAGCTAATTAAATTTGATTATGTAATTTATAGAATACCAGCCACGTGGTTTTTGTCGACATTCCCTTCCCACTCTCGGCGACACTTTTTATAAGCAAGAGGTGAATTCGAGAGTGACATAACATGAGACACGAAATGGAAGTGAAGATTAAAGGACACACGTGTTAGGTAGTGAAGATTATGGACCGCACCTGATGAGGAGTGACTGTTATAGACCTCATGGGAGTGAAAGCGAAGATTATTAACCACATGTAAGGAGAAGGGAAGATTGTAAACGATGTGTGAGGGGAATGAAGATAGTAGACCACATGAGTGGGGAATGAAGATAGTAGCCCACATGGGTGGGGAATGAAGATAGTAGACCACATGTGTGGGGAATGAAGATAGTAGACCACATGGGTGGGGAATGAAGATAGTAGACCACATGTGTGGGGAAGTGAAAATTGTAGACCACATGAGTGGGGATGTGAAGATTGTAGACCACATGAGTGGGGAATGAAGATAGTAGACCACATGAGTGGGGAAGTGAAAATTGTAGACCACATGGGTGGGGATGTGAAGATTGTAGACCACATGAGTGGGGAATGAAGATTGTAGACCACATGTGTGGGGAAGTGAAAATTGTAGACCACATGGGTGGGGATGTGAAGATTGTAGACCACATGAGTTGGGAATGAAGATAGTAGACCACATGAGTGGGGAATGAAGATAGTAGACCACATGTGTGGGGAAGTGAAAATTGTAGACCACATGGGTGGGGATGTGAAAATTGTAGACCACATGAGTGGGGAATGAAGATAGTAGACCACATGAGTGGGGAATGAAGATAGTAGACCACATGGGTGGGGATGTGAAGATTGTAGACCACATGGGTGGGGATTGAAGATAGTAGACCACATGGGTGGGGAATGAAGGTAGTAGACCACATGTGTGGGGAATGAAGATTATAGACCACAGTCACCACATGTAGGGGAAATGAAAATTATTGTAGACCGCATGTGTGCTGGGTATTTAAACGGCACCAAGGAATGAGATGGATTCTTTTGACAGTAACGACGCCAGAGTGTATGCGCACCATTGTGTTTTTATAATCGACACCATGAGAACCGAAACTAAATTAAAAGGTTAAGATAGGTGAGGTGATGATAGCTCAGGTAAGGTTAGGATAGGTTACGTTAAGATAAGATATGTTAGGTTAGAATAAGTAAGGATAGGATAGGTTAGGCTAGCATAAGTAAGGATTGGTTAGGTTATGATAAGTTAGGTTAGGATGGGTAATGTTACCGGAATTTTGTCACAGGTCTACCTAGCTTAATTAACTATGACATTGTCAGTGGAATTTGCACGGGTACTGATAGCTTGTATTAATACGACAACGAATCTTTCATCTTCAGTTGTAATTTAGGTCATATTCTATGAAGAGAAATGGGATTTAGAAGGAAATTAAAATTTAATTCTTCGATAAATTAGAATGACATTTCCATTTCAAAATAAATAGTTTTATTAGTAAAAATTGGCAATAATTGAGCATTAGTAATGTAGCCAAATTAGTGTCTATTTTGTTTGCAGGGGAACAAATTGGGCATGAATGGGCAACAACCATACAATTTTGTTCTCAAAAAGGGGCGGGCGCCACGAGAAACCTTGCGCGTACGAACAAGATACGGGCGCTCGGTAAAATTTCAAGGTGGACGTCCATCTCGGCAATGCACAATGTATCCTAGATGGTTATCGTGGATTTTTCCTGCGTAGTTACGACACCGCAACAATTCAAAATATGTGATTGGGGCATCGTTAGAAAGGGGACCAAGGCAACAGAAGAACGTGTTAAATTGTCAGTCCTAAAAATCTATTGAAACGTGAGTTGGTGTGAAATTAATGGTTTTATTTTATGTAACGAACTACAGCGATACTTCAACCGTAGAATGCTAAGTAAACAATGCAAAAAGTGAAGTTCATTCACCAGGTCATGCAAAAAAATGCGGACCGTTAAATGCAAAAATACCAATTTCTAGGTGGTGCTGTGCCATATATATGTCAATAGATTTTTTTGGGGTCTCATTTCAATTATTTAGTTGTGCTATGTTACGAGCTCATTCACAATAATGCTATTGCATTTACTCACTCGTTTACTTTAAATAAAATAATTGAATCTTTCTTTTAGTCATTATTATTTGCATCTTGATGAAGCAAATGCTGTTTGAGAATTTCTATCTATCTCTAATTTTGTCTCTTTTTGTGTATTTTTCCTTACTCATTTCTCAATATCTTTTCTCTTCCTATCGAGGGTTTAAATCCCTTCTTCAACACCTGACTCTTCCAACACCAGTGAGGAGGCCTGAATAACGCCGTGACACTTTTCTAAATTGTACTTATATAAATTATAACCTATTACACAATCGCTATGCAGTGAACGCTAATTACAAATTGGCACGCCTCGATTATGACACTTTTCAAAAATAAATATTCGCCGGTAAACTTACTTCTCATACACTCCTGATCAAAAGTTTAAGACCACTTGAAAACTTAGAAAAACGCCAATTTTTCAGTGATAAATAATTAAATGTATTCAACTTGGGATCAGTAATTACCAAAAGTAAAAGGTGAGAAAGACAAAAAATAACAATTGTAACAATTTATTAAGAAATCAACACTTATAATGAATAATGACTTTTTCAGTTGATCAAAATGATAAGACCACGTACAAAATCATAGGAAATCTTTCTTCAACGAAGTTGAGGTGAGCAAACTTTTAACTTAGAAATGAGTACTGCCTCCATTCTTGTTAATAACCTAATAATAATTCTTCGTGGCATACTAGAAACGAGGGTTTCCATGTCTGCAAATTTCGTTTTTCATTTACGTAGCTTTGTGCCGCACTTCTAAAATATTCCGATGCATAGTAAGAATAAATGTATTTATGGATGTTAATAAAAAGCTTGTCCGTTTCAACAAATATAACATTCTCCGCCACTTCATCACCTGCCTTTGATTATACCGGCATCCTTCTCGAGTGTGCGCAACCATTACCGACAGTGAAGTCCTACCTCGCGGTGGAAGAGCGGAGCTCCGGCGCTACGCGGTCCGTATAAGGGTAGTCGCTGCAGAGGACTCAGGGACTCTGCGATTGCCGAGGTAGTTTAACCATTCATGGTTTAGCTCTCTGAAGCCCGAGCCCTCTTATTTAACAACTTCTTGACTACGCAGTAGTATTTCGCAACTTATGAGGGAGAGCCTTGAGGGTGGTGTCTTCGTCATCGTCTTCAAGTTCTACATTATGGAATCTTTGGGCGGTTCATCACTCCTCTTCCTCTTCTATTTATAAAGTTTTTGCGAACCATGAGGGCTCGAGGAATGTTGTCTCTGCTCCTGAAGATGGCAGCACGAAGTTCGTTTACTGACGCAAATTGTTTACCATTTCCATAAACATCTCTCGCCATCCACCCCCAAACATTTTCTATTGGGTTTAAGTCCGGCGAACATGCTGGATGACGCAAAACAGTGACCCCATTTTCTTGAAAGACAGTCGTAGTCTGGCGAGCGATGTGGGCTGCTGCATTATCCTGCTGAAAAATCCATCCATCACCACAGACGAGGACCCTCTGCTGACATAGATGATCTTTGCAGCATTCCGACGTAACCAGCAGCTGTATGACGACCCTGCACCTCCTGAAGCTCCATGGTTCCTCTGTAGGAAAAGCGCCCCATACCATAATGGAGCCTCCACCACTATGGCGCATGGAAAACATTTCAGGAGGGATTTATTTGTCATGCCAGTACCGTTGGAAGCGACCAGGGCAATCCATATTGAATTTTTTCTCGTCTGAAAACAAAACTTAAGACCACTTTTCAACGTCCCATGTTTGGTGCTCACGAGCAAACTGTAAATGGGCCACTTTGTGACGTTGAAGCAACCGAGGACCTTAAAGACGCTTTTTGTTCTTCATACCGTTCTGTCGTAAATGCCGCCTGATCGTTACTGCACTGCAATCGGCATCTGTGAGGGCGTTAATTTGCTTGGAAGACCGTCCTCTGTCTTGAGAAACCACCCGTTTTAGTCTCCTGCCCAATGCCGGTGAAATTTTTTTCGGTCTACCACTAGATTTTGCTGTTCCATAATTCTCTGGGTCCTTCAGGAAGTTGCAAATTACAATTTTACTGCCGTGACTCTCAGCTGCGATTGTGCGTTGCGATAAGCCTTACTTATGCAGTTCGACAATTCGACCACGTTCAAATTCGGAAAGTTTGCTTGCTTTGGGCATGGTGAAACCTTTACGCTATCAGTGCCAACCTGTAACTAATCTAAAATGCCAGAAATTACCCTTAAACAAAAATTTTTTAATCCTGGTTTTTTAATTATGATCAATTGAAAAATTCATTATTCATTAAAAGTGTTGATTTCTTAATAAATTGTTACAATTGTTATTTTTAGTCTTTCTCACATTTTACCTTTAGTAATTACTGATCCCTAGTTGAATGCATTTAATTATTTATCACTGAAAAGTTGGCATATCTCTAAATTTTCAAGTGGTCTTAAACTTGTGATCAGGAGTGTATTACAGATGTTAGCCATTGAAATATGAAATTAGAGAACCACAGACTTAATTAACACTCATCAATTTCAGTATACGTTTGCATGGAAGATACCTTAAAGGAAACCAGGCGTACAATGATTGCATCTTTTATACACAATATTTTTAACTTTCTAATGCATTGTTGGGCTGCTCATTTTGTTCATATTAAATTCCGATATCAGTTTTCAAATTTGACCGCGTTCCCGTGGTGAAATTTTCAAAATAATGTTTCCATTTGCAACGACAATGGTAGAATCAAACTTATAAGTTAAAGACCCCGCTACCTGTAAGAAAGAATGCGTTCTATCTACTATCCCCGTCTGGCTTATGAGAGTAGATTTTAATAAATATTGGTTTCATTTCACTTTTTGAGATATTTCAGACTAAATTTTCATTATAGAGAAGCATTTAAAGAAATTCAATGTGATATTTATTCATATAGTTTCATTCTACTCCCCCAGCCCATGTCAGAAAAAATATCAGGTTGATGCAAAAGTAATGTCCGATTTTAGAACGGATGTTTAAAATTAGAGTTGTAAATGGTTTAGACTCTGTTATTCGTGTTATATATTTCTCCGACTAAACTAGACGATTTTTTCATATTATCTCTGTTATGTTCATATTTTTCGTAAATATTGTTTTCAAGTTTGTTCCATCTAAAGATCACATAAGAAATATTATATTGTACGAGTTTCATTAGATGTTGAGTACAAGTGCGGCAGGAAAACCTATTCAAAACACTTATGTTGATGATGTACATGGTGAATGAAAGAAGCTGCAGGAGATCGTCTTTGTTTCCGAGGTGGAGATTTCACTTTAAAAAATGAGCCAAAGAAAAGACGTCCATGAACACTTGATACCGATAACTTGAATGTTGTGTTCCAGAAGCCTACTGTTACCACTAGGAAAATTGCAGGGGAGTTAGACGTGGCTCATGCTACATGCTTCCGATTTCCATCTGCTCTGAGGTCTACAGAACTATTTTAGCGGGCTTGGGTTAACAATAAAAGAAAACTTTGAATTAGAGTCGAGTTTAGGTTTTTTTTAAACCTATAAAATTTTACAAGCGAGGCATTTATAAACTTGTTGAAAGGTGCAATGAGGTCATTGAAAACAATTGAGAGAATGTTAATGAATAAATATTTTCATAGTCATTGGCTAATTCACTTTCACTCAAGATATTCAAATCAGACATTACTTTTACACCAACTTGATATTTTAGCTTGTCATGATATTTCTGGTAAAGATTTCACACTATTGAGTTTCCCATAATTATATTCTCGATAATCTACTACCATTATACAATCATTTACTTCATTGAGTATGAATATATTTATCTACTTATGAAAGATACACACACATGTGTTCCATTTTTAATGTTGATTTTTTGTTTAAATGAACATCATTAATAAATGACCGCAGAATGATGTTTCTACTTACGATGTATCTACTAACGATGCTGTTTTCAATGCTGCGACGATATTTTTCTCATTCATTTCCGCACGACGATATTTCAAGAATGTAATCACAATCAATTTCGTCATCCGAGTATAATTTTCGCTGCCCTCACGATTAACGAAGTCTAACTAGCATGCATTTTTCATGGGCACCTTCCCTATTAGGCCAACTTTTTCCGCCCTTTTGCACACAGGTAGCTAGAAAGACCGATTTCCCTTTTATTCTTCTCCTCGATTTTTGAGACATTTTAATGACCTAGGCCGATAACAAAAGGTTGTGACACAAACAGACGCGATGACTCATGTTCCCACGCACAAGACCTGGGTGCTCGCCTTATTCTCGGTGAAGTAAAGCCTCCTCACATGGCCGTCTTCGTAACGATTTCCACAGTTTTTTTTAATAAAAAGAGTTACATAATCTAATAGACGGTGTTTTTTAAATACGGCACCCGACCAAAATTATAAATAACTTTTGATTCCAAGAACGGATTTTTGAAACAAAACGGCAGTAGAATTCTGAAATTTATTCATTTTATTTGGACTAATTTTTGAAGTTGACGTTTTTCAAAGGGTGTCTACTGGACTGCAAGCAATATAGGGCGCGTGTTCGCATGCTTCTCATTACAGCTGCACTGGTGAGGGTGGGACCGATCAATCTTATTTCTGAGATGATGGCATCCTTGAGTTGAGTGAGATCCATCGGGTTGTCACGATAAACCCTTGCTTTTAGATATCTTGAAAAGAAAAAATCCAATGGGGATAGATCAAAAGACATTGCAGGCCACTCAACGTGGCCGAATCTTGAAATCAGCTTTCCTGGAAACTGGTCACTCAAGACGCCCATGTTATTCCTTGTGGCATGGTACGTTGCCACGTGATAATGAAAGTAGAGATTTTCAATATTCATTGTGTTCACTGCATGTCTTGATATCGCTGACCGTTAACAGTTACTGCTTGAACATTTTTATCCTCGAAGAAATGGGGACCGGGACCAATAATGGCATTCTCCATGAAACTGCACCAAACGATTACTCTTTCTGAATGAAGGTTTGTTTCCATAATATCCATAGGATTTTCAATCGCCAAATATCTCATGTTCTGTTTGTTTACAAATCCGTTCAAATTAAAATGAGCTTCGTCCGACATAATCAAGCTTTTAACAAATTCAGGATCATCTTCCTCCTTCTCCAAGAATCCGTCACAGAAATTCTTCCTTCGTCCAAAATCAGTTTCCTGTAACTTTTGACAAATTTGAACTTTATACACATGCATTGATAGCCTATTCTTCGATATCTTCCGCACAGAACAATGACTCATCCCTAACTGTTGTGACAGGTGCCTAATAAGACTGATGTTGGGATTCCTTTCCAAAATCTCCTCGAAATTCGGCAACATTCAATCCGACAGTAACGTTGCAAGGTCGTCCTTCCTGTTTCTTCTGCGCCAGATTCCCTCTGGACTTAATTCTTTACGCATCGATAAATGATCTTAACGGAGAAAATTGCACGTTGTACTCTTTTGAAACTGCGCTGGGCTAGGACAATGCTCCTTCCAATAGAGAAGTATGCAGTGCTTATGAAAGCTAATTGTTCCTTTGTCCAGTTCGTCATCTTGGCGGCAGTTTCAAGGCAGGAAGAATTTTACTGTGTCCTCTGATTCTTATTTTGACTGTTGTATCATAAATACGTAGGTACCAAATAAAAGCTATAAATCTCAGGATTCTACTTCAGTTCTGTTTTCAACAATCCGGCCATTTTATCAAAAGTTATAAGTGATTTTTTCGGGTCCCGTATTTAAAAAACACCCTGTCTTTTGAAATGGTTCTGAGAATCAATGAAAATTGGGCCAGGAGTCATGAAAAGACGATCATAATGACCATTCTTTCAGTTATCAGGACTAACACATAATTTTAATTTTTAATTTTGTGGGTAAAATAACTTTGCTGTAATTATTGTTCAAAAGGTATCTCAACTCATTTAAACCTTATTTTTTCTTCCATCGGCTGTAAAATTATTTTAGGCTAAATCTTTTCGGTTCTGTTGGGATTTCTGTAAAAAATGTTTCATTTTTCTACGATCACCCTATAGTTCTATCAATATCAACAGCATAATTTTATAACAGTTATTACGACTATTATAACATTACTACACCTTTTTCACTTCAAATTAATCCAAGTCAAGTTCAATTAAATCCAAGTCAAGTTCAATTTAATCCGAGTCAAGTTCAATTTAATCCGAGTCAAGTTCAAATTAATCCAAGTCAAGTTCAAATTAATCCAATCCTTAGTTGAGCTAAAAATGACGTAATAATTTGTTAATTTGAGTTTTTTTGTTAAATATGTATCTATTGGATGTGATGAGCAAACCGGTTTCGAGGATTTATTTACACTCATAGATATTTATACACGTGTAATTCCACTTTATCACGTATATGAAATTTAATACATGCAAGTACAAAATATTTTCATTGGACGATATGTAGATTTAATCTTTAAAAGAAATATACAAGTGCGATTCACTGAGTACTAATGTAAGATGCCGTTTGATTACAGTTTATAGTTGTACATTACTACCCAGATACATTCTTGTATTAGCAATATAAATGTTGCCATCCATTCTAATTCCGTGTTAGTCATTGTGAAGAAATGTAGGATCCATTTACAATACACAATAATAATACAAGAAACAATGTTTCTAATTTAATACTGATTTTATTTGTGTGTGTTCATAATTCAATACACGAGTATAATACTTTTAAGACTTCAATTACTTTTATAATAATCATTTTATGAATATTTATGTCTTGAAAGTAGTACTCAGTGAATCGCACTTGAATATTTCTTTTAAAGATTAAATCTACATATCGTCCAATGAATATATTTTGTACTTGCATGTATTTGATTTCATATATGTGATAAAGTGGAATTTCACGAGTATAAATATCTATGAGTGTAAATAAATCCTCGAAACCAGTTTTGCTCATCACATCCAATGGATACATATTTAACAAAAAACTCAAATAACCAAATTATTACGTAATTTTTAACTCAGCTAAGGGTTGGATTAATTTGAACTTGACTTGGATTAATTTGAACTTGACTCGGATTAATTTGAATTTGACTCGGATTAATTGGAACTTTACTTGGATTAATATGAACTTGACTCGGATTAATTGGAACTTTACTTGGATTAATTTGAACTTGACTTGGATTAAATTGAACTTGACTCGGATTAAATTGAACTTGACTTGGATTAAATTGAACTTGACTCGGATTAAATTGAACTTGACTCTGATTAAATTGAACTTGACTCGGATTAAATTGAACTTGACTTGGATTAATTTGAAGTGAAAAAGGTGTAGTGTATAGGCCTCGTAAAAAATGACGGGATTTTAAATTTTGTATCACAGACACGGTCATTAAATGTATCCAGCTCATTTCCAATGTGGGAGGACTTAACAATCGTCATATTTAATTTTCCCCTGTGTAAATCCTGCAGAGCGTCACAGAGAGAAACAGACCAACCAACTAAGCAACAACTGTGTAATACTCCCGCAGGTCGGAAATATTCGCTACGCAAGGAGAAAACTCTCTGCGTTTTAGTGTACTTGAACGAACTTCTGTTTCGAGTACAGTAGTCAATCGTACACAGTGTGTTGAACTCAAATTTTAATATTCATTAAATAATAGGGTAAAAGTTGACAGTTTTGTCTTTTTCCTTTTTCAAATAACATTTAAAAGTTCTTAAATTACGCGCAGGATGTGACAAATAAAGATACAAATAGAAAGTGCACATATAGCAGAAAGACAAAAAATTCAACATATTCTGAGAAAAGAGCAGTATTGCAGGCACTTTTTGCGAGACCTACAGCCTCCGAACAGTCCAGACCTGAATGTATTTGACCTCGGCTATTTCAATTCAATTCAATCCCCTTAACATCAGAAAGCACCACATTACGTTGATGAATTAATTGAAGAGATAGCTTTGAGGAATCACAGAGATCAACATTGAACAACATTCTCTTTGCCTTGCAGCAGTCAATGGAACAGATTATTGTGGCTGACGGTGGCAACAATTACAGGCTTCAACATCTATCGAAAGTACAGTTAGAAAGGAAAGGAATTCTTCCAAATTCAATTCAGGTCTCAGAAAAATCAAAGTATAAATTAGCAAGTGCTGAGTAAATATAGTGGCAAATATATTTCTTCTGTTGATACAGTGTCAGTTCCATGTATTTAATTACAGTGTAAAGTTTGTATTTTGTTATTTATCTTATTAAAAACTGTTATTCATTGATGTTTATACAATATCAATATGATGTACTGAACTACAGAATGCAGTCAATATTTGTTGTTACAACCAGTTGTTTTACAAGTATCTTCTCTAAATGGTTTACAATTGTATTGGAAAAAATATTTCCGAGTAATTTCAATATTGATATGGACTAACTATTTCTGGCCGGAGTGCGTACCATTTAGTGGATTATGATATTTATCATGATAACGATATCTCTGGCGTTGTAAAGATAGTGATTTTAATCGAATTATTACTATTACGAACTGTTCACTGAAAAAATTCTCTTGTTTTATTTAGCAACAATTTCTACTAGCAGTATTCCTTTTGGCATGATTCTGAACTACCTCCTAATTGTTATGATTTCTGTGATGTTGAAGTATTCAGAAAATTTTGCAGATTCATTTTCCTCAGTCACGCGCATTGCAACGAGTGAAACACAGGATTGAACGTTATATCTGTGAGTACAAAATATGAGCATAGTGGGCCAAACATGCAACGAGGAAAGTCTGTGTCGCCTCTCTGCAAAGGTACCTACTGTATTTCACTACTACAGCTTCTTAACCTTAATTTAAAAAAGCTCAAATTCAATTTAAAAAAGGTCAAGTTTAATTTAAAAAAGGTTAAGTTCAATTTAAAAAAGGTCAAGTTTAATTTTAAAAAGTTCAAGGTCAATTTAAAAAAGATCAAGTTTAATTTAAAGAAGATCAAGTTTAATTTAAAAAGTTTCGAGCTGGCTATATTTAAAAAAGATGAATTTCAATTTTGAAAGCTTATCTTTCTAAAATTTCATACCTATGTCATAATAATACAAAAAAGTTTATTTGTGAGAAGGCATATTTATTTAAAAGTACTGGCCCTGAACTGAAAATAGAGTAAATCGAATATCAGACAAACCAAGCAGCTGTGATTTTGTACTTAATTTGAGATTCTTTAAGTTTTACCTGTGAATCATTTGCTAAATCCTTTGCTAAACAGATCATCGGTACTCATATCTATTGATAAAAATGAAGCAAATAAATTTTACGTAATAAGTAACTGTGGGACAATTAGCAAACTGTACTGACTGAAAAGTTGAAGCTCAGTAATGTTCAATTTTTCAGTCAGTGCAGTTTGCTAATTGTTACACAGTTACTTATTACATGAAGTTTATTCGCTTCATTTTTTTTCAATAGATATAAGTACCGATGATCTGTTTAGCAAATGATTTAGCAAATGATTCATAGGCAAAACTTGAATGTCATATTAAGTCCAAAATCACAGCAGCTTGCTTTGTCTGATATTTGATTTACTCTATTTTCAGTGCCAGTCCTTTTAAATAAATATGCATTCTCACAAATAAACTGTACTTATATTATTATTACATAGGTTTGCAATTTTAGAAACATAAACTTTTCAAAATTGAACTTGATCTTTTTCATATATGGCCTACTTGAGACTTTTTCAATCAAACTTGATCGTTTTTAAATTAAACTTGAGCTTTTTAAATTGACCTTGAACTTTTTTAAATTAAACTTGAGCTTTTTTAAATTAAACTTGACTTTTTTTAAATTGAACTTGACCTTCTTTAAATTAAACTTGAGCATTTTTAAATTGAACTTGAGCTTTTTTGAATTGAACTTGAGCTTTTTTAAATTAAAGTTAAAAAGCTGTAGTGTACACAGTGCTTCAAAAATGACTGTATTCAATATTTTCCTTATACTAATTTTACAGATGTGAATGATAAACAAAACCATCCATCTTAACAGTACCTGCGATAATAATATTACTGCACTTGTGCACTGGTGAAACTCGTATCACAGATACGGTCATTAAACATCCTTAGGAGCGTGACAGAGAGACGGGAGTGGACGCCGAACATATTTAAATGTACATAAAAAACTAAACACACTAAAGGCATTGTCATTTAAAAGCATTATTAGGTAAAATGACAATTTACTTCCCTCCGTTTTGTAACATAGCACAATGTTTTTATATTTGACGCAGATTTGTAACCCAATAACAGTACACCTGACAATTTTTAAAACAAAGAGAGCTGTGGGAAGATATACAGCCATTATTACGCGTTATTAGAAGACGATCTTAAATTAACCGGAATCCTTTGAGCTATGATAATATTTTGCATGTTTTGCTTTCTTGTCATCATCTGGCGTGAGGTGCTTGCGTCGAGAACGCAAACGGATGATGTGACCCCACTGTCGAAAATGACTACGTGTAATCTATATACTGATACGCTTACGACCATCGTACGAACCTGTGCGTCACACCCTTCAACATCATTGCGGTATCTATGATACGGGTTGGCTCGCGTCGGGTCGCGTTACATTAGAGGGAGAGAGAGAGAGACAGGGAGAGAGGAAGGGAAATGAAAATTGTGTAATTTAAAAAAAAATGATATATTATTAATTTTTTAATTTTTTTAATTTGTTAGGATAGGATAGGTTAGTATATGTTACGTTATGGTGGGTTAGGTTAAATATTTTATGTTAGAATTTGTTCGGTAATGTTGACCGAATTTTTTCACGGGTCCACTTAGCCTAACGATGACATTAGGTAAAGTTAGGTAGGGATCGGATAGGATAGGATAGGGTAGGTTAGGTTAGGTTAGGTTAGGTTAGGTTAGGTTAGGTTAGGTTAGGACAGATTTGGTTAGCATAGGTTAGGACAAGTTAGGTTAGAATATATTAGGTTGATATAGGTTAGGTTATCATATGTTATTTTAAAATTTGTTTTAAGTAATGTTGATCGGATATTTTCACGGGCCCACCTAGCAATTATTGATGTCATTGTCCGTGAGATTTCCATGGATCCTGCTTGTTTATTGATAAATGCTGCTTTTAAATTAACATTTTAAGTAAACATAATTCATTTTTTCAATTCCTTACTTTTTGATTGAGAAAAAACGAAATTAAATTTCACTTTCAAAACTACCAAGCACAGACGCCGGGCCAAGATTCTTCCCTCAAGTGACGCCCTCCCAGGCAAATATTTCCCAGCTGACATACCTCGTTATCGTGTCAACTATAGTTAGATCCCTTCGTCAATATTGTCTTATGAATGTCGTTGTAGATGATTGTGTTCTCCGTGAGAGCGCTGGTTTTGTTTGTGGCTCTTTTTTGATGATGCTGAATCAATCCCTCTTCATGAAAAAACTTTGATAATCTCGTTTGATCGTATCCTTGCTTGCTTGCTTGTCACCGCTCACTCTGTTTTTAATGAAAGTATAGAGCAGGATAATACGGTGATTTGAGCACATTCTTGCTTGTCCATTGTTTAAAACAAGCATTGCAGTTAAACGTCACACCAACTCAGTGAGCTTGGTCAACTCATTCACTGGGTGACATAATACTGTTCTTGCTTTTCTCAACTAAAATGTACGATGTTACCAGTAGCCATTTAATTAATTTCCTTAAATTATAGATGTTTCTTTACAGATTTATATCAGATTCCGTTAGATAAGTCAGTTTAAGGCTCCCGAACCATAACATCTGTGTTCCCCAGAGAGGAAGGAAGTGGGCATTATTTAGTCTGGACTCGAGAGAACGCAGAATATATTCACAAGGGGCAAAGCAACAGTGAGTTGGTTAATGGAACAAAATAAAAGTTGATGAAAGTAGTAGGTGCTGAAAACTGCACAACAGTGAACTGACAAAAAAAGACTGTCCGTCCGTAACAAAACAAGAAAACGATTCTAGGTAACGAAAGGAATACCTACCAGACGCATAGCTCGGAACCTGACATTTTCCCCCTGGGAGCGTTAATACTCATTGATACAATACACGTATCCCCCTGAGGCAACGTATTTGAATATATGTGTATACAATCTATTTGCATTAAAATTAAGATTTCCACTGTGCATCAAAAACACATGGCCTTTGAAGACACGTTCGAGCAAGTGCAAACCTTATCAATCTTAACAGAAATCATTCAAATTTCACTTATCCTAACTTATCTCAAGGCCCAATTTCAGACAAAGATATAACTTCAATATACAGTATATCCTCGAGTTTTACATCATCTTACGGGAACCTCATTGCACAGGGACAAAAATTAGTCCCTGTCATTCACCTAACAAAATATTTAAAATCGAGTTACAGAAAACCAGGAATAACAGGAACTAATTTCCCTCTGTACATACAGAAGTTCCTATAAGATAATGTCGAGTAACTCTAGAGTCCATTCCATTATCTTATCTGCTCGCAAAAGTCCCCAAGATGCCCAGCAGGACGAGCAGACAACGCGCCGGCGCACCAGAGAGCGTCTGCCGGGCCAGGGCTGTGTCGCCACCGAGCGAAGCACCAAAAATGAGGAGTAAATGCGGAAAATGCAGCGGCCTCCGAGGGGCCGTGGTGTCGCGCGGCCATAGCTGGTCAGACGGCGCCAGGCGGCAGGATCGATGTGGCCGAGGTTGTGTTTGTGTGTTGTTGTGCTTGTGTGTTGTTCATATGCATGTGCTGGGTGTTTATTTGTTGTTGATGTGCCTGTGGGGTGTGTTTGTGTGTTGCTCTTGAGTTTGTGGTATATGTTTGTGTGTTGTGCTTGTGCTGGGTGTTTATTTGTTGTTGATGTGCTTGTGGGGTGTGTTTGTGTGTTGTTCTAGTGTTTGTGGGATATGTTTGTGTGTTGTGCTTGTGGGGTGTGTTTGTGTGTTTTTCATGTGCTTGTGGGGTGTGTTTGTGCGTTGTTCTTGTGCTTGTGGGGTGTGTGTGTGGGTAGTTCATGTGTTTGTGGGGTGTGTTTGTGTGTTGTTCTTGTGGGGTGTGTTTGTGTGTTGTTCTTGTGCTTGTGGGGTGTGTTTGTGTGATGTTCTTGTGCTTGTGTGTAGTTTTTGTGCTTTTGGTGTGTGCTTGTGTGTTTTTCTTGTGCTTGTGGGGTGTGTTTGTGTGTTGTTTATGTGCTTGTGGGGTGTGTTTGTGTGTTGTTCTTGTGCTTGTGGGGTGTGTTTGTGTGATGTTCTTGTGCTTGTGTGTAGTTCTTGAGCTTGTGGTGTGTGCTTGTGTGTTGTTCTTGTGCTTGTGGGGTGTGTTTGTGTGTTGTTCGTGTGCTTGTGGGGTGTGTTTGTGTGTTGTTCTTGTGCTTGTGGGGTGTGTTTGTGTGTTGTTCTTGTGCTTGTGGGGTGTGTTTGTGGGTAGTTCATGTGCTTGTGATTGTGTTTTTGTGTAGTTCATGTGCTTGTGGGTTGTGTTTGTGTGTTGTTCATGTGCTTGTGGGGTGTGTGTGTGTGTTGTTCATGTGCTTTTGGTGTGTGCTTGTGTGTTGTTCTTGTGCTTGTGGGGTGTGTTTGTGTGTTGTTCATGTGCTTGTGGGGTGTGTTTGTGTGTTGTTCATGTGCTTGTGGGGTGTGTTTGTATGTTGTTCTTGTGCTTGTGGGGTGTGTTTGTGCGTTGTTCATGTGCTTGTGGGGTGTGTTTGTGTGTTGTTCTTGTGCTTGTGGGGCGTGTTTGTGTGATGTTCTTGTGCTTGTGTGTAGTTCTTGTGCTTGTGGTGTGTGCTTGTGTGTTGTTCTTGTGCTTGTGGGGTGTGTTTGTGTGTTGTTCATGTGCTTGTGGAGTGTGTTTGTGTGTTGTTCTTGTGCTTGTGGGGTGTGCTTGTGTGCTGTTGTGCTTGCATGTTGTGTTTCTGTGCCGGTGTTGTGCTCGTATGCCGTGTTTCTGTATTTGAGTGTCGTGTTTGTGAATTGTTGTGTTTGTGTGCTGGTGTTCAGCCTGCATTATTTATGCACGAAATTCCAAGAATTTTTCATGCAGTAAAGCAAATTTTCCCAAGTTACTTACCAGGCACTCATTTATATGTGTGCTCAAATAACTAATTACTGATTTCCGCCATATCGACTATTAGTGTCGCAAAATATTATTTATCAGCCCTGTGCAACAATTCTTTTTCATTCAAGAGTGACTCGAAGAAATTTTTTGCACCTGTATCATTTTGGTGGGAAATCCAGAACATTGTTATCTGGAGAAGCAAGTTTCATGAGTTATCTTTTAGGGATGGAGTTCCATGAGTAATCATACAAGTAGTTTCAAATTTCTAACATCTCAAGTTGCAAACTTTAGATGCAGAATAATTTCCTTCCGATTACACATTCGACAACATCAGTCGCTACTACAGAAGCTTCAGCTCATGTGGGAATATTAGATAAGACTATTCTGTAACATTTTTTTCATCAATATGCTGCAACTTTTTTTACGAAAATTTCCTTTATTTATAAGCCAACGAAAACTCAGAATAACCTAACACCAGGACTTCAATTTTAAGTTTTCTCTCAATTTTTAATAAACCATTAACATGACTATCGTAATAGTTATTTATGTTCACCAACTAAGGACTTTATGCCAGGATATTTCAGGCCCTTTCTCATGCATTATGTGCATGACATTTACGAAAAGACTTTTTTATGTTATGCTGTACTTGTGTTTGTGCCTTCCTGTTGTGATTTTGAGTTGTTTATATGTTGTGTTTGTGTACTGCTTGTTCTTTAAAGTTGCTTTGGTGTTGGGTTGGTGTGCTGGTGCGTTAGAGCGTGTGTTGTGTTTACGTGCTTGAGAGTTTGGGTGCAGTTGTCGTTGCATTTGTGTTAGTGCGCTCACGCAGTAGTGATTTGTGTTCATGTGTTTCACTACGCGTCAAATATAAGAAGTTGCGAAATTTTTACGTATTTTTTTATCTGTGTAACGCGTTGTATTGTGTATCTGAGTGGCGTGTTGTATTCTGAATCTCAGTGACGTGATCTGTATCTGAGCGGCGTGTTGTGTATCTGTGAGACGTATTGTGATGAGCACCTAAGAGACGTGTTGTGCATGTATTTGAATGACGTGTTGTATAGATTGCGTTATCTCATACAATTAATCAATTCACAGACAACGCTACCAATAGAAACTCACATCTCACTAGGCCTATTTCAATATTATACGTCTGGAATAAACAGCTCTGAAAATACATAAGAAACAATTCCCTCGTACCGAAGCTCAAAATATGCGTACGACACACTCCGTAAATCCACTACATACTTTTTCCACTCCCGGAATGATTTATCGTGAATTCGTATTGTTTGTTTTTGTACTTGAGCGTTATTGCGTGAGCTTGTTGTTGTGTGTGTGTGTTTTTGCATGCGTAGGTTCTTTTTGCATTTGTCGCCTTGTTCCTGCGAGCGAATGTTGAGTGGGTTTGTTTTCGTACGTGTTGTTGCATGGGTTTTTATGCACGTGTTGCTGCGAGTGCTTGTTCTCGTAAGTGCATGTTTTCGTGCGTGTTAATTCACTTGATTATCTTTTGTGGCATGTGGTTGTCCTTCTCAGTGCGTGTTGTTGCTTCTGCTTTCCTTCGTGTGAGCGTGTTGCGTGTGTTTTTATGACCACTTTTTTTTTGAATGATTTGTTTTAGAGTGAGCGTGGCTTACAGACCATATTCAACTACTAAATTATCTATCGTACCTCATATATTTGTCATCGATGCTGCCTAATTTTCCGATCATGATGAATTTAAAGAAGTTGTCAATTACTATCGCGTTCTTACTCTTTTCCTGCGTCACATGCGTATCCCAATGCCAAAATAAAAGAACTCTGAATGTTCACAATAACTTTTACCGCAAAAATTTTAAATACTTGGGCATAACTGCGCTGCCTGTGACAGCTGAGATTGCAAAAACTTCAAGACCCTGATTCTCCGAGCCTCTCATTCGTCCGCTGCTCGTGACGTTATCGAGGATAAAGTTTCCAGCGTTGCTATTGGTCGCTGTGCTTGACCTTCTATGATACAAACTCTGATTGGCTAATGAAAATGACGAGGTCATGTATTTGCTTTTTTGCTTTTTTGTGAATCATTTATTTTGTCATGCTTGAACGTTTAGGATAAAAGGGAAACTCACGTAGCCAAGAATACCATGATGAAAACAAACGTTTTGGATTATAAAAATCCATCTTCACTGCTCTGAATAACTGAAATCAAAATGTTCAAAAAATTGAGCCTTAATTCTTATGAATAAGCCAAAAGTAAAACATTGACATGAAAAACACGTCAATAAAACAAAAACTAAAGAAAATTCCAACAAACAATGAAAAGCTTCATCGCCGTGTCATATTCATTCAATGACAGCCGATTTTTAAAAATACAAATGAATTTTAAAATGCGAAGATCAACCGAATTTGGGGCTGAATCCATTGGAATTTGTGCTTTTAAAGAAAGGGTCGTCATTCAAACAATGTTCTCTTGTAGACGAGTTGGATGGTTTGGTCAGGCTACAGCCGGGTCGAAAGGAGACTCCCTTGTGTTGTGCACAGCTCTCAAACAATTGGAGCCCAGTGCTACCAATGTAAGAGCGCTCGCAGCGGTCACACGTATATTGATATACCACTGAGGCGCGCAACATCACATCCCGAGTATCCATTCGTTTTACAGAATGACCCAATATTCCAATCATTTTTGAAATACACACAAGGGTTTATTTGAGGAAAAATCTCTTCACTGTTGACAATACTTCAATTTTCATTGGGTTAATTTCTACGCAAAAATTGTCATAACTTCTTAGTAAAAATATTCTTCGGGTCATTATTTGTAGAGAAACAATTTTTCGCACAGTTCATTTCTAAATGGAACAAATTGCAGGAAGAGTAAATTTCAATAGCTCTGTAAATTAATGTTAATATCCTCAAAATTTTATATATATTGAAAATATTGCTAAAAAAGTTCTCACCTAATTTCGTGAAAATTGCTTTTCGAAACTCTTAAGTCTTTAATTTCTTTTCAGCTCTCGTACCTTTCACATCTAAACAAGACAATTCATTGTTCCTTTCCGGTTCACATGCGAATTTAACATTCTTATGACATTGACTGTACTATTGAAAGAACTGCACAGAATCTCTGTTTCTTTTGAAAAGAATATACGTGTCACCGAGATATTTCCGATAAAACACTGATTTAAAATTATCCGGACTTGGTTTCAAAAATATCTCTTCAAAATTATTTAGGAAGATATTAGCCACGATGGAAAGCAAACTAATTTTCAATGTCAAACCATCAATTTCTCTATAGATTTTATCATTAAACTTGAAGAATGAGTACGTATTAGCTCGAACAATTTTTTCATAGTGGTTTTGGATAAACCTTCCTGGACTATTGAAGATTCTGTAAAAAATTTCAACTAAAATAATGTATATGACCTTGTTAGCTGCTACGTTGGTATACGAAGATTCAACATCCAAGCTAAACATAACAAGAGAATTTGCATGAGAAATAGAATTCAAGGGTTTAAAAAATTTAATCGAATCATTCGAAAGGTTTTCACTTAGCACTAAATGAAACATGTACGGAATTAAAGCTTTTCCTAAGCAGAAATTATGAATATTGCACGAAGAAAGGATTTGAATAATAGGCATTTTTGGCTTGGGGATTTATGGATCTCCATATAAAAACCAGCTGCGACCCCGTTGTATGGTAATCATCATAAACTTGGTCATATATTTGCTGAGAATTTTTCAGCTTTCTCAAGGCATTGTTTAGCCGATCTTCCATACTGATTATAGAGGTCGTTTTTTATGGACATTCAAAAATACACAACCCAAACACACCCATCCGTCAAACCCTAATTGTGAATAATGTGCAAAATTCCTGCCTAGGTAAAGCTTTAATCCAGTACCTGTCTCATTCAGTGCCAAACGAAAACCTTTTAAACAACTTGTTTGAATTGGTTAAATATTTGAATTCCATTTCTAATGCAAATTCTCTTGTTATGTGAAGCTTGGTTTTTGAGTCTTCGTATACCAATGTGCCAGTTAATAAAGCCCCGTTCATTAGTTTACACCACAAATTTTACAGAACACTTAATAGTCTATGAAGGTTTATTCAAAACCGCTATGAAAAAACTGCTCGAGCTTACACTTGCTGACTCATTCTTCAAGTTTAAAGATAAAATTTATAAGAGAGTGAGGAACAAGTTCTGTGACTAGAATAGTACCCCTCAAATTTCTTCTACTCTTCTGTGTTTGTTATGATCACCAGAAAGCTGTGTTATGGTAGAAATATCGCGGGCACTCAACTGGAAATGAACTAGGGTATTTGTAGTTCGAAGTCTGGTGACTAAACTATTCCGCAAAGCCTAAGGCCCAGTATATCAAGAATGAAAAAAAAATACGGCATGTAAAGTTTTTGTTTCCAGACGTCAAGACAGAACATCGGCTGAGATTGGTTTCGGTGGGCAATAAACTAAGAAGTTCACAACCCTACTTCATAGCTCGCTATTGTACCTTATTTCAACTATGACAGATTTTTTGTGCGTGCGGGCATCTGCACTTCTGTGTATACATGTGTATAGTGTTAGTGTATACATACGGATAAAGTGTTAGTGTATACATACGGATATAGTGTTAGTGTATACATACGGATGTGTGTGCGTCGTTGCACGTGTACATGTGGATGTCCACACATGGGTGTTGTGATAGTTCAAGTATGGAAAAATAAATATCGGTATTTGCGTGTGAATATGACATTGATATGGACAACTCTGCATGTAGAACGATTACTTGAAACCCTGTTATGCCCTCACCTCTATAGAAGCTTCATGCATTATCCGTTGCACATAATGCATGACATAATCCGTCGCGTGGCTCTAACTTAAACTAGTCACGTAAATGAAGAAGTGTTGTGAGGTGCATGCTCTCCCGGCCCACCATCCCTGCTGTATCAAATACGCCGCTGTCAACGGAGTGAAGTGCCGACAACTAGCACACCATTCCCGCTGGTGGCCATGCCCAACACCGCGCAGCAGCTACGCAAAAATGGCAACTTTGCCGCAAGAGCAGCCGGTGGCGCAAATGTTTGCTTTGACTCATTTGAGGCCGGATGAAAAAGTGTTCAACTGAAATGGTGAAATTTAGCGCAGTGACGCGGCAACCTCGGCCTCCACCTACAATGCAGCGGCAATCTGCCCGATAACGAACGTTTCTATGTTGAGCAGGTTCTACTGCGCTAATCTGTGCAGATTCTAGCACAAAATTTTAACGAAAAATGAGCTCAAACTGTCATTTCGTCTGGATGATTTTCATTTTTGCGTCAGCATGTTAACGTAGAATAACTTAAACATGTCTAGAAATGCTAACTAGGAACTTCTTGCTCGAGTGAACTGGAAATCTGTTGCCTGAATAAAAGTTAAACTCAGCAATACTGTTATCCTCAAACCATGAAACTCTGATTGGTTTTGGTGAATAAACTGATTTTCGTCGATCAGTGTACATCTAACACAAAATTAACGCATGGGAAAAATTATTATAGGGAATAAATAATTATACTCTTTATTTACTGTACGTCCAGTTAATAGAAAAGAGTTATGATACATATTATTGTACACAGGTACAAAAAGGCAAAAATATTCAATGGAGCAAAGGAACAGGAACTCAACATAAGTATTAATATACTTGGCAAATTGTAGCAAATGTTTCGATGTTCATGATTACTCATGAACGTTTTGAATTCTGATCATTTTAAATCTTAAATCCTGTAATGTTTCTCACATTTTAGATATCTATCAGGTGGGCCAAAAGAAGTCACCCCATTGTTATATGCCTTTTTTGTGCAGATTGCGGCCAATGTGAAATCTGTTTTGATATTTGTGAAGTTCACAGATGTAAATATCGGACCGATATTCTGAAGGCGGCGTTCCCGGGTCGCCTGATTTCTCGTTTTGGCGATTTGGACTGGCCCGCAAGATCGCCCGATTTGACCGTTCCAGACTTGACCGTTCCGATTTGAACCCCAGATTTGACCGTTCTGTGGGTTTTTTTGAAGTACCGTGTGTAGTGAACAAGCCCGAGACCCTGGAAGCACTTAAGGACAACATTCGACACGAGTGCGAGAATCTGTCGCCCGAAGTTCTCGCCGAAGTGATGAAAAATGCCAGAAAACGAGCCCGTATAGCAATCAATTGTGGCGGCGCCCATTGAACAATATAATTGAACAATATAACTGACTTGAACAATATAATTGTAAAGATTCAAATAAACATATTAAAAAACAGAATCGAGGCTTTTTTTTCTAAAAAAAATTAGAGCCAAACAACATCGGATGACTTCATGTGGCCCACCCTGTACATATATTTCAACTCTCATGACATTGTGGAGCTGCTTGCTGGCTTGCTTGTCGCCGTCTACGCAACAATTAATTAACTCGCTGCTGTTATTAAGGATATTGTACAGAAGTATTAATTCCCCTCTCTTTATTTCGAACACGATTGGTTTTAAATACTCATCATGAGATAAAATAAATTAAAAGTAATTTTATAAGCCCCCTAACCCAATGGGTCAAGAATGGCATAGTACACTTACGAACTGCATTATCTTTTGGTTTGCTTAATCACCCGGTTGACATCATGAGCCGAGTTCAAAAATAACAGCAAATATCAGTTATAAGATAGGAGAAAATTAATGAACTTGCTTTAATAAAAAAAGGGGAAATTCCATTTTCTACATAATACAGATAGTTTCTGTCTCTCACTAGAACATAGGGAGAAGTTTATGTTCTTTCTGACAAAATTTAACATACAAGTCTTGCACAAAGAACTGTGGATACGGTCAGTTACGGATACTCATTTTACGAAAAATAATTTCCGTTGATTTTTTGACAAATTTTGCCTAATTATTTTCGTTTTCGAATTCTTTGATCCACGTGAAAATTGCTTATCAACAAACTTTTGATAAGGAATTTTGTATGCCATATAAACACCCTTGCTCAGCATGTCAATGATGGTCTAGCTTCAATACAATCCTGTATACATACCAAAATCTTATCAGTAATCAATGACAATTTGAATACGAGGGTCAGTCAAAAAGTTCTCAGACAAATGCCATAATTTTGAACTGAACAGAGATTTACAAGTTTTTACAAGTTGAAACCTGTCCTTAGAGCTTCCTTGATAACTTGCAGCTGTCTCATGAGTCTATGTCAGGTCAGCATCGAGAGAGGTTGCATCTCAAAATAGTAATTTTCAACCCTTCAAATGGCAAATTTCAAGATCAAAGCTAACATCAAATTTTTAGCTAAACTAAATTGGAAACCTGTTAAGATCATCGAAGCTTTATAGCAGGTTTATGGAGACTCTGCGCCATGAAGAGCAGTCGTTTATGATTGGATTAAACGCTTTAAAGAGGGAAGAGTCCAACTTGATGACCACCCACGAGGAGGAAGGCCCACCACAGCAACAAATGAAGAAAACATCTCTCTTGTACAGAACCTAGTGGAACAAGCCCCCAATTCTATCAGGAAGGCATTTACAGGTGGAAACACAGATTATAAAAGTGTATAAACAACAATGGAGCTTATGTAGAAAAATGAAAGTAATGAGTTGTTAAATAAAGAAATTATGGCATTTGTCTGAGAACTTTTTGACTACCCCTCGTATACCAATTTTGCCCACACATTTCGCACAAAAAAGGTTACCACATGAGAAAATGCTAGGAACAAGAAATTTGCAAAAAATTTTTCTTTAGGAATATATATAGAAATGAAACATATCAAAAACTAAAATTCAGCATTCGAAATTATGCGTGGGTTATTCTGATTCTTTTGAAAGCTGGCAACACTGACGTGCTTCAGTTATGCCGAGTTATTTATGAAGGCGGCAATTAACATTTAGAGTGCATTGCATAAATATTACGAATAGAGCAATAAACACTAAAACGGCCGAGCGGTCATTTTGACCGTTTTTAGAAATTCAAATAAACATAAATGTCATAATTTTGTTTTGATAGCTCTGATACTTCTCGACTTTTCCTAAATAATGGTGATAGTGATTGGAGCAAAATTTCTTTTAAATATGATAAACAGTTTTTGAAATACAACATGGTATACCTATAAGCGGCGTGACGGTCATTTTGACCGCTGTGCTAATTTGCTTCTGTGTATTATGTATAAAGCATTCCTTGCAATATGCTATGACGCACACTGGCTTCACAGACGGATACACACTTTCTGTGATTGCAATGGGTGTCTCTGACACTGTTTCAACATGACAGCAAAGTTGGAAGATGTGTTATGCACAATATTCTACGTGAATCTCCTGGCCCTACATCACTGCCCAAACGTCAAATTGTGGAAGGGTGTGTGCGGAGTGCTTTAAAGTTATTGATAGCTGATTATATTATAAAGAACATTAAAGGAATTTACTGAAACCGAAACTCTCTCCCAATTAAACTGTAAAGATTGGTTTACATCTAATAAAGAAATATGTGCAGTTACGGGAATCGTGTTTGCTCGAGCAGTTCTGGCCAAAGGCCAATCAGTTGACGATGTTTGGTCAAAGACTTGGGGTCCCAATATTTTCGTGAAACAATACTCCGCCAACGTTTCAAAGAAATTATGAAGTTTCTACGCTTTGACTTGAAATCAACGCGAACTGTGGGTTTGAAAAATGATAAATTTGCATTAGTTTCGGCAGTTTTGGATTAGTTTATCGAAAATAGCGTCACATGCTACAGGCCTAATGAAGATATCACCGTGGATGAGCAGCTATTTCCAACTAACGCAAGGTGTCATTTTACACAGTATATTGAAATCAAACCAGATAAGTTTGGTATTAAATTTTGGCTGGCAGCTGATACGAAATCCAAATACCGCTCGAATGGGTTTCCATGTCTTGAAAAGGATCATTTTCGTCCATCTAACCAGGCAATGTCAGAACATGTAGTTCTTCGCCTTGTTAAACCTTTCACAGGGAAAGGACGACATGTGAACACTGACAATTTCTTCACTTCGATGAAACTGGCGAAGAAGCTAAAGGCCAGGAATACAAGTCTTGTAGGTACTGTGACTCGGATTCGTAGAGACCCTATTAAAAATTAAGGGAGTAGCATGGTTGATTAAAGGAGACAGCGGCGAATTAAAGGAGTATTAAGCGAACCGAGGCCTCTTCCCTTCTGAGACTTCCAGGGCGCAACTCTTAAGCGCGATGCGAGCACGTTCTCCCATGTTACTACCAGAGGCCACCTGGACAGATGGCCTCTAGGTGAGACGCCTGCCATCTTTCTCGAGAGAAATGTCAGTTGGCATCTTTCGCGCCGCCAGTTTTGAAGTTGGTGTTGTGCGTGACAGATGCCTGGATCGTGTCTCTATTATTCAAAACGTTTCAAGTATTTTTAGAGTGTATATCAGGGCGAGTGTATATTACGTGAGGGTGTATAGTACGTGAGGGTGTCAGAAGAAACATTAGAGATGGAAGAGAGGTAGAATGCTGGTCTGTAGAGGCACTATTTCAAGAGCATGAACGGAGCCAGGGCCCAACTGTAAGTTTCACCACCTCGGTCAATTGATATTTATGACGATTCATCGTTGTGGTGGGGCTGGTAGTGAAGGCAAAACCTCAATGTGAGCAACGTAAAAACAACAAAATGTGGAAACCAAACCTGAATTTTCCCTCGTCAGTCTTCAGCAACCTTTGAATTGAAGGACGCTCTTGAAGGTGATCAACGATGTGTTCAGATACATATTGGGTGTGTGTGTGTGTGTAGGGGGGGTTGTGTGTGGGTGTGGGGGTAGGTGTGTGGGAGGGGGTGTATGGGGAGGGTTAGAGTAGGTGGGGGAGTGTGTGTATATGAATAGCCGGTGTAATTAAGCTCGGGCAAGGTAAAGTCATTTTATTTTCCTTTCTAATTTTAGGAATGAAAGATAAATAATCTGCTGGACGATAGTTGTTTTTGTTTTATATATAGCTACGAGTACATTCTTTCAACGACCCTTGGGTATTGTTGCTATATTCTTTTCAACGTACATTAATACTGTTCCCTGCAGGCTTTCGCCTCCAAGACGGCGTACGGCTGATTTCCCATTATTGCACATTCAACCGTTGACGCTTCTTAACCAAATATAGCCAGTTGCCCATCAATTACCTTATTTATTGCTTTGCGAAAACTTCAAGCATAAGTTATACGTCACAAACATGTCCCATTAATGTCAGCTTAATAATGAACACGCGCCGTCGAAATTTTCTGCACATTAGTAGGAGTGTATTTACTTTACATACTCTGGCACATTTTTATTGTGCTATCAACCGTGTTTGCTCATGGTGAATTGATTAATCGCGCAAGAACTAGGCTAATTCAAGGGCAAACTGGTTATAATCGGTTTGAGAAGTGTGACGGTTGGAAAGTGTGACTAATGGGAAATCAGCTGTGCGCAGCCGTTTTTTTAAGTCAAATTAAGAGGTGGCCATCCTGGGCCTCTCATTATTCTCCGATGGTGAATAGGAGAAACTGGTCGCGCCTTGGGAGCGCGGCGGTAGTGCACCATGCTGAGCCATGCGTGGCCACCGGTTGGGACAGAAGTGCAGGGGCGCCCTTAAAGTGGCACTTCGAATCCGAATCAAAGGATAAACATGGATGCAACAACCAAGTAGTAATGCGAGCGCTCCCAGGAATCACCGATGCCACTCCTATAATTTTTAATAGGGGAAGCCCCACGATGTGTCAAACAATCTCCTGAAGACCGTTACACGACGCGCATACCAAAGAATAATGAGTCTACACATACAGTCTACCAGTGCAAGCCATTAAAAAACGTTCTTGTGTTGCGGACGCTATATAGGACAGTAGGAATGGGAAATGGGTCAAAGAATCTTCCTGAAACTGTCGAGTACTCTAACTCAACAAAGCGCGATGTTGGCGTCGTCGACCAGATGGCCATCTTACACCCCACAAAAGCTAGATCACATTGTTGGCCTGTCCATGTTTTTTATAACGTGTTGGGTCTAGCTGTCATAAATGCAACAATCCCCTACACAGGAGTCACGGGTAAAAAAATTGCTAGTCGTAAATTTATTCTCCAATTGGCAGTGGAGCTACAGCCGCAGTACAAAACACGAAGTAATAATGACCACTCATATGATGATGATGATGATGATGATGATGATGATGATGATGACGACGTTGCTGTAGAAGAAGCTGAAGCTACGAAGTCAAAGAAGAGAAGGCAATATCAAGTAAGAAAATGCAAAGGAAATATGACTTCAGAAGAGTGCTCCAAATGTAAACTTGCTGTTTGTGGTAAATGCACAAGCAAAATATCAAAAAAAGTTATATGTAATAACTGTTTGTAATTCAAAAAAATGCGGGATGAACAATTAATTAATAATTCAGTTAAAAATGCATTATCGTACAATTTTTTGTTAGAAAATTATATCTTTAACTATTATGTAAAAGGATAAGTTATTATTATAATTTTACCTATTATTTTGTTTCTACATATATTTTTGAGCATATGTAAACTGTTTTATTAACCTAAGATGCCGACAACATGAAAAATAAAGTAATACAAATTTCAACAGTTAAATATTTTTAGGGATTTTCATTAATTTGTATTTGCGGTCATTTTGACCCCTCGGCCGTTCTAGGAGGTGGGAGTCAGTGGACGTTCTAGTGTTAAAACGTTTGGGTACATGTGAAATGTAACATTTTCAACACTTCAAGGAAATAAGAGTACTGATTCTTAATTAACGTTTATCAGAATGGGGCTAAATAGCCGTAGAGGGCGAATATATACGGGGGGTTGACAAAATAATAGAAACACCTTGGAAAGTAAACAAAATATATTTTAATGTGTTTTAGTTCCACCTTTTGAGGCAATTACAGCCTCAATTCTCTGAGGTATTGATTTATTCACATTTTGAATTGTTTCCAATGGAATTTTGACGCATTCTTCACTAAAAACTCCCTCCAGTTCTTTTAGAGACGATGGCGGCGGAAATCGACTTCTTTCTTGAATCTCTAAAACCGATCATAAATGCTCGATAATGTTCAGATATGAGGATTGTGAGGGCCATATGAGATGCTCATTAGAATTTTCCTCGTGCCATTGTTTAACAATTCTAGCTGTATGGATTGAGGCATTATCATCTTGAAAGATGGCGTTCTCCTCCGGAAACAGTGCTTGAACCATAGGATGAACTAGGTCGCTATCCCAAAATTTTTAAATAGGTTTTGGTTTTAATTCATACATGAAGGGAAACCATTGGCTCGGCGGAAATCCAAGAAATAACGTCCCAGATCAACACAGAACCCCCGTCATGTTTAACGGTTGGGAGAAGGCAATCTGGATTAAAGGCTTCTTTCGGCTGTCTCCAAACGTACACTCGGCCGGAGGCTGGAAATCAGGTAAACGATGTTTCGTCAGAGGAAATCATATTTTTCCTCTGTTCGACGGACCAAACTTGGGGGTTTCTACTCCACTCTAAGCTCTTCGAAACATTTATCTTTGAGAGCAGAGGTTTTCTAATTGCAGCTCTGCCGTAGAATCCAGATTTTTGTAGCTCCCGATGAACAGTTTTCGTTTAACTGGATTCTGTAGGCATTCATGAGGTCTGCTGTGCCACGGTCTTGTGACCCTCTCTAACATTTCGATTTGGAGTCTGACGGCCTTTCTCAGACAACTTCGACTTTCGGCCAGACCTATGCTTTGCTGAGGATTTTTTCCTTCTCTTTCAAAGGCAGCCATTACTTTTGAGACGGTACCTCTTGAAACGGCGAGCATTCGGGCAGTTTCTGTCCCACGAGCTCCTGCCATACGGGCACCAACAATTTGGCCTCTTTGAAGGTCAGAGACATCTAACTTTTTTATGAGGTTATAACCAAATTTTTATTTTAGATATCTGTAAAAAACAGTTAATTTAAATAGAATATCAAATTAAGAGGTTCGAATCCGATAATAAAGAATAAGCATTAAAATATGTCAGGTTTTGATTGCTTTTAACATGTTTAAAGATTGCAAAAATTTAAAAGCGATGAAACCGCTAATAAAAGTAGTCATTTCATTAAAAAAATTTAAATGTTTGAAAAAAAGAAATTTGCTCCATCATCAGTTTAGTAAAATATAAAGTATGATCAGTCTAACGTAAGCATGAAAACACGATCGATAATAAATTACAGAATGTTGAGAAGAGAGAACAAATACATCTATGCATTAACTATCTGAATGGGATACGAGCTAAGCATGTAATACAAAATTGGTTTTCCCCTAAAAATATGCAAATATTCTAAAATCCCAAGGTCAAAATTACGGAAAGAACTGTTAGTTATTTTAAAATCATCATCACAAACAATTGCACTACACCTTCTCGACATGGCTACGTATTGCTGAATGAGGAGGATGAGACGGCAAGTTACTGGTACGAAAACTCTTTCCGCGGTGCTCTGCTACTCATGCGAAAATATTGCGCGGCGTCATTCCGAGGTGCGCCGATGCGCACTGCGCACAACTATACTTACACACAATGGAAGAGCGTCTAAGTCCTTGTACCGAGAAAATGAACCAATATTCGCTTTGCTGATCAGTATGACTCTAAAACTTACTCAAAGAAAATGCTTACTGAATGAAAACTTTAATTCACGAGATAGTTTATCAGATTGAGAACCGAAATAGGGCAGAGTGCAATATGAACACGCACATTTAACAGGAATGTTGGAATCGCAATATTTTTGACAAAAAATTTTTAATATGGGAGTTAATGATTCCAAAAGAAAACTCACTGTTACAAAAAATTGCGAAGATAATCAAACAAAATTTCAAAGTGTAATAAATATAAAGTATATTAAAGTCTTTATTCAGTAAACATTTTCCTGGAGTTAGTTTACGTGTAATACTGGTTGGCAAAGTAAATATCAGTTCTTTTATCGACGCTCTTCTGTTGTCTATAAACATAGTTGTGCGCAGTGTGCATCGGCGCACATTGGAATGACGTCGCGCACTATTTACGCAAGAGTGGCAGAGCACCGCGGAAAGAGTTTTCGTACCAGTAACTTGCCGTCTCATCCTCCTCATTCAGCAACACGCAGCCATGCTGAGATGTATTGTGCAATTGTTCGTAATGATGGCTTTAAAGTAATTGACAGTTCTTTCCGTTACTTTAACCTTAGGATTTTATAATCTTTGCATATTTTTAGGGAAAAAACAAATTGAAACAGCATGTTTAGCTTGTATACCATTCACATAGTTGATGCATAGTAGTCCTTTTTTCTTTTTTTTTATACATTCTGGCATTCATTATCACTCGTGTTTCCACGCTTACGTTAGACTGATCCTACTTTGTATTTTGCAGAACTGATGATGAATCAGGTCTCCTAAACGTTTTCGATTTCTTTAAAATAAATTTTCAATTTTACTAGCATTTACTTCGCTGTTGAATTTTTAGTGAGTCTGCGATGTAAGCAAAGTGAACATCTGTTCAAAGATTTTGTTTCCAAATGGTTTGGTGTTTCCATTATTTTGCACAACCTGGTATTGGGGATCGGATTACTGAATGCAACATTCTTTATTAGTTTTTATTGATATAATTCATGATAAAACACACAAAGCACCATTTAAATAGAGCCTAAGCTCCCATTCAAAGGGGAAAGTTGACAGACGGGTGCTCAAACGCCAGCAAAACGTAGCTTCACGTAGCAGCAGCCGGACTTATTCGGGGTCCTATGAACTGCGAAAACTCCACCTCTGGAATATACCAACAGCGCCGAGGAATAGAGAAATCACTTTTAATATTCTGGCGCGTAAATAAAAATATTATAATATTAATTTAACGCGAACATAGCCTAGGAAAAAATGACCAAAACGCACATCACAGTAACATCAGTAACTTTCTAAGTCGAGACAGAGCTCAAACAAAACCTCCACAGGAGAGTTACACGGGAAAGAGTCTGCTGTAAGCTCAGCTCTTTTGGTTGCACGGCTGCAGTTACATCATCAGAGGCAAGTCAAGAGTCGAAGGCGATACTAAAGCGACAAGGAAATCACATTAATTACTAAAGATCGCAACACTGAGAAGTCGTAGGAATCAAAAGAACCTCAGAACACCAATCCACATAACCAAATAGTGAAATCTACTCACCCTAGTGAGATTCCACACTTGGTGTGTCACGAGGCCATTTCAAGAGGTAATAAGGAGAAAGAAAGGAAAACAGTGGTAGAGAAGTTTTCAGGTAGAGACCGTAAAGAAAGCAAAAAAATTTATTAGCAGAGAATAAATAGGCTCACGGGATAAACTTGTCACGAGAAATGTTACCCTTCACCTCCTTGTTAACAATTCATTAACAAGAAGATCAGGTTCTCGGAATAGAGGAATGGCACACCTCCAGGCTACATACACAACACAAATTAGATGAATTATAATCGGCAATTACAGTACATATACTAAAAATAAAGGTACTCACCGGGGATCGCTGACCCACTTACGCAGCGCATTTTCTGGGCGCCCTCCGTTGCATTACGATGGATTGCTTCTAATATTGTGGGGCATGATACACAGGGTGAACTATGCTTAACATTTATAATTCCCAGCTATACGTGATACAAACATCAATGAGCGCACACACAATGATTGGTGTTAGGAACAATTCTAATTAAGTAATGAAAGCAAATAGCATACGTCAAATGACCTACTGCACATAATTACCCAGAAATTTGGCTGGCCAGCCTTTAACCGCAGATTGCTTATGCACCCAAACATAACACAAATAATGCCTACAATATCTCAGCGCCCCCCAGCAGCCCAGTAGGCGAAGGTCACTTCAACCACAAAATTCGTCCGCGACTCGCTTCAGTTCAAAGGCCTATCTTATGCACTGTTCAGAAAATGTCTAGTGAGGACGTTATCTTGCTCATTTCGTTTCAGCATGTTCACACGTCGATTCCCTTCATTCGAGCTGATCAATCCTCAGATGTGTGACTGAATTACCGTCCCGCCTGTCAAAGATAAAAATTTAACTTGTTACTTTTTAAGCGCATCAATGACTGAATGACAATGAATTATCGCAATATTTATCTCAACAATATCTTTACTCTTTCTTTTTTTTTTTTTTTAAAATGCATCTCTTACCCTCCCTTCTAGTGCAGCATCTCCATGTTCCATCAATAACTCCCACGGTGGGTTATGTTTTGATAATTTCCCCTTTGTGAACGTGGTGACGGGAACACGTAAATTTTCTGCAAGTGAAACGAGAATGTGTTACTTTCTGGATTACATTATAGCGTGAAACTTAGTATAATTTTCAATATAGCCACTTTTCTTATTATTGCATTAAGCACGCTTGTTATTGTGAACACACCCGCGTTTCTTGGTTGCACCTCACGTTACGGTTTCGCCGGTCGAACTGTCCATTGTTCCTCAGACGCCTTGAGCCCTGGCGCATTTTCTTCGAGGGTTGTGCACTATCACCTTCGGCCTATGAGAATCTTAGGAGCCTCGGAGTGCCCGCCTACCTCTTTTCTAATTGGTAGTGCCGCCGCTCGCCTTTATTTCTTTCTCAGCCTCATTTTTCTTCTCACGCTCAGCTCCTTCGAACCGACCGTTACTCCTTCACCCTCGCCGCTCAAGGGTCGCGATTTATGTGTCGATTTATCTTTGACAAGAAGGCGACTTTGTTCGCGCTTGTGTAGGCATTTTTTTCGCGTCTCAGGATTTCTCGCCCTAATGAAAGATTTGCCAAAGTCCCCTCCAGAGACAACACACACTGTAAACATACATCGTTTGGCTCTCGCACCTTATCGCAGCCTCCTAACATTGCTGAGTTGAAAGAAAACATACAGGCGTAAAAAAACATACATGTTGAAGCGACATAAAACATTCATGTTGAAGCGACCCCCCCCCCCCCCCGCTGCTGGGATTTTCTGAGACATTTCAAGACACAACTTTTTACGTAAGCACAAATTTGTTACATTACACACAATTACAAGAATTTTTATTTTTAATTCGCAAAATTTGATCATTTTGAACATATTCTCGACAGGACGGCCCTCCTAGAGTTAAAAAAAAATTGGCCTGACAATTTTTTTTTTGAATTAGCCTTCAGCTATTTATTGAATAATAAGTACTACTGTATGCAGCCAATATAAGACACACATGGTAAATTCTACTTAAGCACATTATCATCTAAACTTTCTTCCGCAGAAACAGGGTACCTTACAATTAACACTACAATCATTACTATCAGCCACAGCGTGATGTATTGTGTCGTGTTCTTCCGAATTAAAGTACATCCTAAATCCTTTGCGTGTTCACCCCTAATAACATTCATAAAGTATTACGGTTACGTCCCCTACATTCTCAAACATCCTACAGTGTTGATGACTTTATGTCTCGTAGTTTCAATTTACGCTTGCGTGTTCTGTTGTCCAAATCCTTGACGCTGTTGTTGACGGTTCGATGTTAACTCCTTTGGTATAGCTGACGAATTTCCCTTTTTTTCCATGCCTCTCTTCTGGCATTTCAATAGCTTCACACGCGCGTCGAAGATGAGTGCTTAATTTCAGGAGGAAGCATTGCGATCCCAATATGCAGACTCGTATTAAATTTCTATTCACCACATTACTACACGATTGCGTTCTGTAAGATGGATCATTATCACGATTCAAATTACCACTAAATCATGTCAAATACAATGTTTCACATACATTTTATGACGTTTATTCAAACTCAAATTTTTAATCGGTAGATTACTCATGAATGCCTATTCGTTGATCAGACGAATTGGCAGATCAGGAACTTATGTTGACCTGTCGAAGAATAAGAGTAGAAGCGTCGATAAATTTCATTCAATATAGTCCCCCTTCGCGATAGGGTTCCTAATCCCACGAAGTAATGCTGAAGTAATCCGAGGCACAATCCTGCGCAGTGCACGCTGGTATCCTGTAGAATTCCCCTTCAGTATTCCTTGACGTCGACGTGGAATCCGATAGACACAAATAATATTTCATTTTCTCCGAGTGAACATTCTTATTTATGCGAGAATTTCGTGGGTTAATATATTTCGAAGATCGTACATATCATTCAAAGGCTATCCGACGTAATCTCTTTTAATTTCTTTTTATTCACGTACAAATAGAGAGGCCTAAAATGCGGCTTCAATATTCCAATGTGGTGATTTGCCTAGTAAAATTCACAGGAACTTACATTCGAATTTCAGGAATGCCTTACCAGGCAGAAATGTCACGACGCAAATTCCAAAATACTTAAGTACGTTTTAATACCTAGTCATATAAGAGCATTATTATTATTTCATTGGAGTGTCCACTGTATAAAAGCATTTTTTGAACGCTAGTACATCTAGGCACCCTATAATATCACATGCTTTAATTTCATTTATTCTTCCTTCCTCATCCTGGTACTGCGGCGCTCTGTGGTGCTTTCCACTTCGAAGTGTCGAGTGCTGCTAATTAACATAATTAGTCGAGAAGTCCTTCCTGGCTCGGCCGTTCACTAACGATGTCCTCCTTACAGCCTGACCACTGGCGAGTTAAGCTATTACTGTTGTCCTCCGCATTCTTCGAACATGGTGCGCGACCTCTGGCTGTAGCTCCACCGCAAGCGGCTCTGAGCTAATTACTTGTGCCTTCGGCATTCTTCAGAACAGGGTGCAAAATTTCCAGCCGTACATACATCTTTCGTCGTTTCCCACGGCAACGCTGAAATTTGTCCCACAGTGAATGATCCCAATACAAGTGCGATGAATCCCCTATGTTGTACTGTTGTTCTATCTTCTTCGTTCTTGTAAATATTTACTTGTATTCCACGTGATCCTTCCTTAATTTGCTGCTCATACGAGAGGTATTCGTGTTATGCCATTGTTCCGGCCTATTCTGTGCTGAAGTACATACTACGCTAATCTACCAAGAAATTAATTCCTTAAGTCTGAAAAGAAATGTACTATACTTCTACCGAGTAAGAGGAGAATAATTCCTTCCGGAATACCGTGTTTACGATATTCTTTCAGGGCAAGAGTGAGACACAGAGTCAGAAATTCAACGCTACAGTACAAAAGAATACGAAATTTTAATATGACGCTAAACTTATTTTCCCCGTTGTGAAAATGAACGGTCTAAAGGTATAGATAAAATCAGCTAGCCTGAGATAGCCTCAGCCTAAGTACTTCTGATGAAACTTAATTCATTCGCTAGAGCTGTTTCGTACGAAGCGCGCACGCTTCACGAGAAGCTGGCGAGAACATAAGCATCCTACAACGGAAACAAAGTACTCCTCTTGAGAAACACACGACGTTAACCTAATAAACGCTCAACTTCCCTTTACTTAGCAAGAGAGAAAATGAGAACTACGCATAGTGTAAGATTAGATCACTCAACAAGATTTTCGTCCAAACGAAATTTCTTGTGAGCAAAGCAAGTTGGAGTTACATACCCTAGAGCATATTCCTATTGAACAAAGCATCACACTCTAGTGAGTGAGATTAGTTTCAATTCACAGCTAGAATAACACAATTCTACCAAAGAACACATTTAGATTTAAGCAATACAACGCTAAAAACTCACTTCTACGCAAGAGTTTTCTTAAAATTAAACACACAAGAACACATCCCGCAAAGGCAAGTTAATGCATGATTTCAGTCCTCCGCAGTTCGTTTCTAGTTGGCGGTTCACCTACACCGAGAACGTAAATTATAGCTCCGCTGTGTCCTGGCCGCCGCTCTCTCGTTCACGTGGTTTTCTATTCTCAGCTCTTCATTTTCACTATCGACTGTTTCACATCCGGTTCCACTTCCTGGTTCAGCTGCGACGTCCGACGTGCCGGGAAAAGCCTCGCCCCGTAGGTAAGCAACTTTCAATCTATCCAAATGAACCCTTTCTTGTCGGTTACTATATAGTGCTTTAATGGTCGCATTTGTGGCATTCCTTTCAAGGACACGAAACGGGCCTACCCAGTCGGTAGGCCACGCGCTTGCAGCTTCGGCCTTTCCTGTCGGATTGTGTAATAACACAATATTTCCGCTCTCCACCTGGTTGTTTTTCACACCTCTTTCCTTCATTTGCACCGACTTGTCGTGTGACGCCTTGGATTTGGCCTTCACCACCTTGAACGCATTGTGAAGTCGGGCGCTCACCTCTGCACTGTAGTTGTCCCCAAGAGAATAATCCATGCGAGGTGTTTTCAGCCAGTCAACAACAGGAATTTCTGCGTCCCTACCAAAAAACAAATAATACGGAATTTCTTCAATTACACTTTGATAACTTGTGTTCAGCGCTAGGCACGTCCAAGGAAGTGCATCAGGCCACGAAGATTGATCGTTGGCGGCAAGGTGTGATAAAACAGTCTTGATATTCTGATTTTGCCGTTCGGTCATTCCGTTGGATTGGGGATGATATGCTGAAGTGTTGTAGTATTTTATTTTCAATTTTTCACACACATTTCTGAACAAAGCTGACGTGAACTCGGTGCCCCTGTCTGAGATGAGAGTCTTGGCAGTGCCGTACGTAGTAACGAACTTAGTCAACGCTTTCGTTACTTCCTCAGTGGTCTTGCTTCTGAGCGGAAACGCTGCAACATATCGACTAAAGTGATCGACCACGGTTAGGATGTACTTGTGTCCCTCGTTCGAGACAGGCATTTCGATTAAATCAACGCCTATTCTGTCCAGAGGCTTGTCAATTTCAGGGAATGAACCCATGCTAACACAAATGCGATTGTTGATCTTACGTTTTTGACATTGCATGCACGAATCGACGTACTTGTTAACGTCACGCGCCATGTTAATCCAGTACCCGAGCTCCATGAGCTTTTTCCACGTTTTAGCGCGACCTTGGTGTGCACCAATTGTGCTGTCATGCGCTAACGTTATTGCTGCTTCTCTCAGAGCGTCTGGCACCACGATCAAGTGCCTTGTTCTGTTAGGCTTTCGTTGCGTCTTCCTGAAATGCAAGATGCCTCCGTCAGTGAAGATTTCGGCTTTCAGAGCGAGACTTGGAGCGTCCCCTGATTTGTCACCTTCAAGATACCTCAGTACTGGCCCCCAAACGGGATCTTTCAACTGTTCTGCTCTCACATTTTCTTTCTGCAAACTACTTTCTGCCTCTTGTACATTGGGCGCTTCATTTATCATCGTCGTGACGAACACTGTTTTAGGTGCTTCGTCGTCTGGATTTTCTTCTTCGTTGTCGTTCGCAATATTTCTCGACAATGCGTCGGGCACCACGTTCTGAGTTCCTGGCCGATAAATCACCTCAAAATCATATTGAGAGAGTGTTAGGGCCCATCTCATAATTCTGTTGTTCTTGGTATTTTTACCTTTGAACAAATATTTCAGAGCTGTGTGATCAGTAATCACAACAAATTTATTGCCGTACAGGTAAGGTGAAAAGTGATTCACAGCCGCTACCACTGCTAATCCTTCACGTTCAGTGATTGAATAACGTTTTTCAGCATCATTGAATCTTTTGCTGAAGTATCCAATCGGTTGTTCCTTACCATTACACTTCTGTGCAAGCACCGCGCCCGAGCCCTCATTTGAGGCATCACAGCTCAAGTAATACGTCTCATTTAGAGAAGGCTTCTTCAGAACTGGAGCTTCTATCATGAGCTGCTTAAGTTTGCAGAAGGCTTGTTCGTGTTCTTCCTTCCACTGGAACCTTGCCCCTTTTTTAGTCAGCGCATTAAGGGGTGCAGCTGTTGTGGCAAAGTGCGGAATGAAGCGCCGGTAGAAATTAAGCGCTGCCACGAACGAGCGCACTTTACGTGCGGTAGTCGGCCTAGGGTAACTCTGCATTGCCTCCACGTTTTTGGGGTCTGGAATAAGTCCCTCACGACTGATGTAACATCCTAGGTACTTTACTTGTTTTTGTGCAAATTTGCACTTGTCCAAGCCTATTTTTACTCCGGCACATTGAAACTCGTGCAACACTTCCCTTAAATTTTCTAGGTGACTCTCAAAAGTCATAGAGTTAACGCACACGTCGTCCAAGTAAATAGCGGCGAATTTTCCAAGTTGCCTTTTCAGAACATGACAAATTACTCTCTGGTACACTGATGTTGAGCACTTAAGTCCCATAGGTAGCCTAGAGAACTCGAAGTTGCCTTGTCGAGTCTGAAATGCCGTGTATTGCTTACTTTCTTCATCTAGCTCAATTTGATGGAAGGCTGATTTTGCGTCGACAATGGAATAGTATTCTTTGCCAGCCACCTCCTCCAGTGTCCCTACAATGTGTGGAATCGGATAATGTTCGTTTATCACCCGCATGTTTACAGCTCGCAAATCAAGGCAATCTCTGTGGCCTCCTCCTGGCTTCTTTACGAGTACGAGCGGGTTTTTCCAAGCACTTGTACTCTCTTGCACAATTCCACTTTCGATCATCTCCGAGACCTTTTTATCAATAATTCCTTGGCTGGAGTATGGAATACGCCACCCTTTTGTTTGAATTGGCCTGTAATCACTCAGCAAAATTTTGTATTTCACTCCTTTAATGTTGCCAATATCCATCTCGCCTGCACTAATCGTCTTGTGGTATTCCTTCAGCAGGTTCCTAACTTGTTCTTGTTTTTCAGCAACCAAATGACTGAGGTCAAGCTCATCAATTTGCTGGAAGCGCTTCTCTCTGCGGTGATCTTCTGCTTCGCTATTTTCCGCATTGTTTTCTTCTGCAGTTGCATCTTCATTCGCGATTTCGTGGCATGTTGCAATTATTGCTCCTTCGGTCAGAGCGATTTCTTCGGCAAAAGGGTTAAGTACAGGCATCAAAACATACCCGTTTTGTACCCTTGCAGCGGTGGCTCCGACGTAAGGCGCCCACTTAATTCTAGGCTCTAAAATTACTTCCTTTCCATCAAACTTGCCATCTGCTCGGCACTTTACCATGGCTTGCGTGCGAGGCTTCACTGTAATGTCCTCAGCCAGAGTTACCGATTTTTCTTCCCGCGTTACACACAGAATTTTCGGAGAAGCGTGTCCTGGTGCTGAAAACATGTTCACGTGAGTTCCAAAGAAGGACGCCCTACATTTTCCGAAGTCTATCTTTGCGTTGCCTTTGTTCATTACTTCCACCCCTATTAGCAGGTCTCCTGGGAATGCATTTTCCTTCACAACAAAACATCTCTGAACAATTTTCTGACCGTTAACTTTGATTGGCACATTAATCTTTCCCAGCACCGGCACGGGTTCATCTCCAATTGTTTTTAATGCAGTTGATGTACCTTTCACACTAGCATTTTTAATTCCCGCAACCACACGCTCTTTTACCAAGCATATATTTGCTCCGGTATCAAGAAGGGCGGTAACAGGTGTGCCATTCACTTGGAGTATCACGCTGGGATTTATTATCGGAGCTAACGGTCTCCTATTCCGTTTTTTGGCTGTCCTGCAAACTGTTGCACTCTGCAATCAGCCCTTAGGTGCCCAAATTTTCCACAGTTTACGCACGGCGGTGGCACTGCTCTACACTGGGCTAAGTCCACTGCAGGTGCAGGTGGTGCTTCCGGAGGCGGCTGTGGCTTTCTTGCGTAGTATATTTGGTGCTGCTGACTCCTAAGTCTGCCCTTTTCGCTCCAGTGGGGTGCTTCATAATTTCCTCTTCGCTGATAAGGAGAGTGTCGTATCTGTCTGTTCCTTTCTCTCCAGGGTGGCACTTCATGGCGGTACCCTCTAGGCCGTTGTGGTGAATGCCGCATCGTATGGCCGACACGTGCAGTCTCATGCTGTGGCCTCCTCTCGCTTCGCTGCGCTCTTTCTCTCTCCGGTTCCCTCTTCTCTGTCGTTTCCCTTGGCACTGGTACTATCCGTCGATTTTCCACCTCGATTGCCATGTCTCTCAGTTCTTGTACTGTCGTAGGTCGCGCAACACTTCGAAATGGTCTTGTGATGTTCTCCCTTAATCCGAGCCACATCAAATCTACAAGGATTCGTTCCGGATGTTCCAGATAATTCTCGTTGTACAGCCTTTCCAGGCGCGTCAGGTACTCTGAAACTCCTTCCCGGCTTGTTTGCTTCTTGGTTACTATTTCAAACAGCGCTTGAGTTGGATGTTCGACCTGGTCGGCGTAAGAGCGCAGCCAGTTTTCTGCTTCTCGTATGTTCGTTAGTGTATCAATTATTTGATTGCATTCCTTTGCCTCTTGTGGACCTAGGCAAAGGAAGAAGGCTTTCACCTGCTCACTGTTATTCAGATTACCCGTCAAAAACTTCAATCTTGCCATATGTTCCCCCACATTATCGCCCCTCCTGAATTTAGCACCAATGGCTCCCACGCAACTCGTTACCACGGGCATGTTTACTGCTTCCTCTTCGGGTCGTGGTGGCGTTGCTGGCGCATTTCTGCGGTCGTTGTTCCTTCTCCCGCGGGCAGGCATATTGTCGATCTTCTCCAATTCACTTTCTCCAAAAACTCAAAAATTTGCGATCACTCAAATGTTTTCCACACCTATTCACTGTAAAACTTTTACTGAAACTTTGAAATTAATCGAGTGAACACACCAGAATTTTCTCACTCAAACTTATCACTTTTATAACCACTTTCACTTTCTTGATCTATATGGCAGTGTGCTTGCTGGCTTCTCACACCGGAACACAGAAAATCATCCCTACGAGACATGTACCTCTACTGAATTTCTGTACGTTTTGCACATGAAATAACAAACGCAAAAAAAATACAATGCAACTGCTATACTACACTCGCAAAATATTACAAAGCGACCGTGTTGATCTCACCAAATTTTGATGTCACGAGAAATGTTACCCTTCACCTCCTTGTTAACAATTCATTAACAAGAAGATCAGGTTCTCGGAATAGAGGAATGGCACACCTCCAGGCTACATACACAACACAAATTAGATGAATTATAATCGGCAATTACAGTACATACACTAAAAATAAAGGTACTCACCGGGGATCGCTGACCCACTTACGCAGCGCATTTTCTGGGCGCCCTCCGTTGCATTACGATGGATTGCTTCTAATATTGTGGGGCATGATACACAGGGTGAACTATGCTTAACATTTATAATTCCCAGCTATACGTGATACAAACATCAATGAGCGCACACACAATGATTGGTGTTAGGAACAATTCTAATTAAGTAATGAAAGCAAATAGCATACGTCAAATGACCTACTGCACATAATTACCCAGAAATTTGGCTGGCCAGCCTTTAACCGCAGATTGCTTATGCACCCAAACATAACACAAATAATGCCTACAATATCTCAGCGCCCCCCAGCAGCCCAGTAGGCGAAGGTCACTTCAACCATAAAATTCGTCCGCGACTCGCTTCAGTTCAAAGGCCTATCTTATGCACTGTTCAGAAAATGTCTAGTGAGGACGTTATCTTGCTCATTTCGTTTCAGCATGTTCACACGTCGATTCCCTTCATTCGAGCTGATCAATCCTCAGATGTGTGACTGAATTACCGTCCCGCCTGTCAAAGATAAAAATTTAACTTGTTACTTTTTAAGCGCATCAATGACTGAATGACAATGAATTATCGCAATATTTATCTCAACAATATCTTTACTCTTTCTTTTTTTTTTTAAGAAATGCATCTCTTACCCTCCCTTCTAGTGCAGCATCTCCATGTTCCATCAATAACTCCCACGGTGGGTTATGTTTTGATAATTTCCCCTTTGTGAACGTGGTGACGGGAACACGTAAATTTTCTGCAAGTGAAACGAGAATGTGTTACTTTCTGGATTACATTATAGCGTGAAACTTAGTATAATTTTCAATATAGCCACTTTTCTTATTATTGCATTAAGCACGCTTGTTATTGTGAACACACCCGCGTTTCTTGGTTGCACCTCACGTTACGGTTTCGCCGGTCGAACTGTCCATTGTTCCTCAGACGCCTTGAGCCCTGGCGCATTTTCTTCGAGGGTTGTGCACTATCACCTTCGGCCTATGAGAATCTTAGGAGCCTCGGAGTGCCCGCCTACCTCTTTTCTAATTGGTAGTGCCGCCGCTCGCCTTTATTTCTTTCTCAGCCTCATTTTTCTTCTCACGCTCAGCTCCTTCGAACCGACCGTTACTCCTTCACCCTCGCCGCTCAAGGGTCGCGATTTATGTGTCGATTTATCTTTGACAAGAAGGCGACTTTGTTCGCGCTTGTGTAGGCATTTTTTTCGCGTCTCAGGATTTCTCGCCCTAATGAAAGATTTGCCAAAGTCCCCTCCAGAGACAACACACACTGTAAACATACATCGTTTGGCTCTCGCACCTTATCGCAGCCTCCTAACATTGCTGAGTTGAAAGAAAACATACAGGCGTAAAAAAACATACATGTTGAAGCGACATAAAACATTCATGTTGAAGCGACCCCCCCCCCCCGCTGCTGGGATTTTCTGAGACATTTCAAGACACAACTTTTTACGTAAGCACAAATTTGTTACATTACACACAATTACAAGAATTTTTATTTTTAATTCGCAAAATTTGATCATTTTGAACATATTCTCGACAAACTATCGCTTAATTCGAGGCAAACTCAAGAAGCGACGACCACAGTCACTTCCGAATTTTTTAGGAGTTTCAGCGTTTACACTTCTTTTTAAAATTTAGCAACAAGAGCTTTTATTTTCAACAGGCCAGATCTCCCGTCGAGCTATCACATTGGCTATCAGCCATTCTCTCAATTTACGTATTTTCAACAACCTGAGCACAGGAATGAATAATAACCACAAATCAAAATATAGAAATTCATAGACTCAGACACGCAAAATTGAAACCAACAAGAAAACAGTAGCAGCAAGGTATTAGAATTGCGGGACTCCGTGGCCACTAATGCGACTCTGCGATGCAACAAACAATCTTGCGACAACAAATCCATTAATCGGTATCCGTCAAAAGCTGCATCGACCGCTCCTCAGTAAAATGCCAACGGCCAATATAAGACAGTCAAAATTTTCTGACCACCATACCCCATTCAAAGTCTAAATCTGCTGCAAACGATCGACAGAGGCAAAGTGACTGATCACAGCTGGGCTCTCGTTCCAAATGTAAAAATTAAGAGTATGTGGAAGGAATTTCCAACAGAATTTCGTTTCACGAGCTGAAGCCTAGCCTTTATTCCAAGATCCTTCCAGTACTCTAGGCAGACATGGATAAATAGGTGCATAAAATTCGATAACGGAGGTACAAGAAAATGTTGAATGGATTGAAGTCGAACGGATCGGTGATGTTCTAGTCTGATGAGGAAATATTTGCTATTGATAAGGTAAGTAACACACGCAATCACTAAATTAACTCTTCGATCACTGTTGTTCAACCTACGTACACCGCCATGAATCCAGTTAGAGTCATGACTGTCACGGCCCCTGCGACCCATCCATACAGGTGTAAGGAGAGTCAGGTGTCAAAGAGGGAATTTAAACCTCGATTGAAGAAGAAAAAGAGACTAGAAAAATTAGAGAGCAAAGTTACACAGAACGAGAGAAATTAGAGATAGAGAGAAATACTTGATCAACAGGAGGGTAAGAATGTCAAACTGAAAGATTCAATTATTTTAATTGAAGTGGACACGCCATTTAAATAAGTTGGCCTAATAATGAATGAGAACGCTGCACAATACAACTGAATAAATGATATGAGACTTCTGAACCAATCTATTGACCAACTACACAGCTCCTCCTGTAAATTTATATTTTATACTATATATGCTCAATTTTGTATTCTGAATTGTTATTTCAGTACCATGACACCTTCCACGACAGAAGAGCCACCACTCACAATGAATGCATGCTGAAGAGCGCATTCATTTAAATTTACTCAAAATTGAGCATTTACCAGCGGCATTTTTCTTGCGAACCTCATGGCTGACTCCCATTTCGGTCTCGGTGACTTGGAATGGAGCAATTATCATTGTGCTCGAAATATCACTGCAAACTCATTACATAAATAAAACAATAATTTCATTCTACTCTTCACCCTCCAAAGCATTTATACAGTTCACGTCTTGCTCGCGCTGTCGTTGACTCGATATATCTGCTAACGATATCTTAAATTAGCATTTCGAACTGTTGCGTGGCCTTCTCTGCACCGACGCAAGAAAACGCGATGATAATTGTCAACAATAAATCGTGTATTGCTGAGATGAAGAGCCCCTTCGAAATTTTACCGAGTGGTAGCATCTTCTTGTCCGTGCGTTCGAGGTTCCTCTCACCCTCCCGAGAATAAAGCTTTATTGTTGTTTCTTATTCCTTTATAATTTATTCCCCTGCAAACTAGTAAATTGAAATTAATTCCACTGAGTTGAAAATGCATAGAACGTAAAAGATATTTTACCGATAGACCTATTCAAATTGAAACAGAAATTGTATTCCAATTTTTTATAGGATTCAATTTTAATTCTCTTTTCCTTCCCTGTTCGCCTCTTATTTGAACTTAATTACTACTGATGATGAAAGACTCATTCTTATATTAATGCAAATTAAAAAAGAGATAGAAAATGAACTGAGGAGCTTAGAAAAGTCCCTGAAGTTTGAAGTGACTCAAGATAGCGTCGATGCGCCCGCCGGTTCGATTCCCTGAAACAATGAAACCTTCTTAAAAATGCACAAGACATCCCACACTTTAATTTGCTTAAAAAACGCACGATGTTTTAAATAAATTTTTACCTCCCGTTCATCGACGTCTCTGTTCTACATCGTGCTGATAAACATAACCCAACGGTTAGCGCACACTTCGACTAGCTCATGCAAAAGAATCACTCTCATTCATTTCCGCAATTTAAACAGCCTGCACTCTATGGTCCAGACCTGCTCAAGCGATTCCCGTGCTCTTAAAGAAGCCTACGACATTCTTTCGCGTGAACATCTAGATTTTATAAGCATATCTCTCACCTTTATCCCTTAGTGTCATATAACCCTCAAGCAATAATTTAATTTATAGCACTCATATTTCTATGTCCAATTAGGGCCACCAACTCATCAGGAAACATCCCCACGCTCCACCCTCAGCTATCCCAACATGAGCCTCCTTACGCCACGAGTCAACTCTCAAGCTCTTCCCATGGCGAGGGAGTGATACCCGAATCCTTCCAAAGTGACGCCGTTTTTTCCCCCACTTTTGATATAAATTTATTGCATGACCCGCTGAGTGGCTTGGAGTGAGGGAGACGTGTTTACGCCCTTCTTCGCCGATAATATGAAAGTAAATATTGAATCCTACTGCAAAGTATTGCTGATAGAAATCATACCATGGACGCAGGCCAAGGCCTTAACTAAGAAGTTGATGTTACAACTGAATTCGGATCCTGCTCACACGGGAGCCAAACCGTTGACTTACTCAAGAGATCCGAAGTGAGATTCTGAGAGAAAGCGCTTCGGCCTTCTAACTCGCCTGACCTCAACTCGTTAGATTACTATTTATGGTTATAAATTGAGATTTGAGCTTGCGCATACCCCTTCATCAGCGTCGAATCCCTCAGGGACATAAAAAAACGCGAAGTCGTTGGAAATGGCAGAAGTTATTCACGCAGTGTCCAGCTTTCGGAAGTGTAGAAACTGTCATAATGGCTGAAAACCGTCATATTGAATTAAACTTTCACTCCTCTAATTTCCTAAATAAGCCTTCAAAATTTAAAAGTATGGTGTTATTTTTTTGTTGGGGTATTAGGATTTAATCATAGGAACGGAAATTGTTCGAAATTATCTGCGAGACTCGATATTTCACACATTACTGTAAGTTCGTTTATGGTAATCGATGAGTAAATATGGCTGGTGCTGCTTTAGTGTGAGGTCTACCACACTATGGCATGAGATCTACCTCTACCTAGAACTATATATTGTAAGGTTAGGTTAGGTTTTGTTACTGATGGATATTTCTTTTTTCCATACACTTAATTTAGCTATGAACACTTAATTTTATACCTCAAACTGTACCTGGGTAGACGACATATGGCGGTAGAACTCACGCACCAATGAGTGCCTCTATAGCGTGTAATATACTCAAGTAATATCCATTCGTAATCTAACCTAACCTCACGCTAGAGCACTGGCAAGGGGTAGATCTCATGCCATAGTGTGGCAGATCTCACGCTATAGCAGCACCGAAATTTGTTCATGCAAGAATTGACTAACAAGAATCATTGTATGGAAAAGTTTCGTAAACAGACTACGAGTTAAAACGGCCATTTAATGCATGCGTGTAATTTAGAAGCCATGTTTAGAAAAAAGACCCTCAAACTAAAAAACGCAATTTTTTCCAACATACTGCAGTGTGATGGTGATAGAAATTTCAAAAATATTTATCTTCTGAAAACAGCGGGAGTACGGGGGTAACGATTGGTAGAAAGAATGACGCAGCTTTTTATATTTTGAACTCTTTGACCGCAATTATTTAAACTAAAGTTCAATATCCAACTCAAATTTAAGGCCAATTGTAGTAAGCAATTTCGAAAATAGCAACTGGATCAAGCCTTCATTTAACTATAATTAAGTGTTTATGAAAATTGAGTTTGTGACTGCCGGTCGGTCCCCAGTATTATGAAAATCCCGTCCGTGGTTACCGGTGGCACACGATGCGGTCCAAGTGTTAACATTGCAGGTAACACTCGGGATTTGTACTGATTTCGTGCTTGACAAACAGTGTTAACTACGACTGACGAACAAATACTAAGCGTGCAAATCTACCATCTAGCAACAACGTTTCCATCAAAATAAAAATGGTAAGAGAAAAATGAAAAAATGAGTATAGCAGTGATAGATTTATCAAATGCTGGTACTAAATCAAACGACAGTAATGTTTTGACACGTGGACTACGTTGAGAAAATATTTTATCCTGCTGTACACACTTCTGATACAAACTAAAAAACACGCGTGGATTTTTTGTGTAAACAGAATCCAATCGCCAGGAGATGGACAAATTATGATCTAACTTCTTAGAAAGAAACAATTTATGAGCAGTACATATGGAAGAACCTTCACATCACAAAGTATAGCTGTTATTTGTCAGTTCCGGTTGAAAAACTTGAATATAATTATGTTGGACTGAAAATTTCTACATCATATTCCTTTGTTCAAAACAGAGTCTACGACAAAACTAGGCTGTTTGTAAACAACATCAGTACGATATGTAGAATGCCCAAGCTAAATACTACCGCGGGAATTGAACAGAAAATATGTTTTTGGCAATGTTTGAAAATTCAACTGCAACCAAGAATTCAAAAAAACATCACGGATCGCAAGAATGAATGCAAAGAATAATTATAATTGAACTGAATACAAAGCCAGATTTGGAAAACTTTCAGTAATTATTTAATAAATAAAAGTCATTGCTGAAGAAGTGAATGTGTAATGGCTGCGCCAAAAATCTTAAATCAATATTGCGTGTCGTTTTCTTTTATTTAAGGATACTTACTCTATCCTTAAACGTTAATAAACATATTCACTTAACTCACTTGGGAGCGATATTCATGTTCTATCATTTAATGCGCACGTATACGATTTACCTGCCAACAAATTGAAGCTGTAATTTCGTTGATGGCAAGAAAGTGCGTTTAATTCTAAATTTGACAGAGTACGAACATTTATTTCTCCACTATTAGACTATTTAAGGTGACCCTCTCCCGAATATAGAATTCTCTGCCTCCAGAACACAGGCTGGGGCCGACCCTCTGTGCATATCTGCAGGAGAGTTGAGCAGGATTTATACCCCAGCAAAGGCATTTAATTGTGTTCAAGGTGACCGCAGTCTGAATTGAAAGCGAGCAGACTTACGCATCTGGCAGGTCTAGGATATTAATAGGCAGAGAACTGTACAGGTCTCGTGAAATATTAGTCTTCGGCTAAAGTTCTTAACAGACTGTTTAGTAATTGTAATTTTATGGCTTGTATTGCGTGGCGGTTCGAATACGTCTGCACAAAACCATTAAATAAGGTTCACACCACAACTCAGGCCAAAACTTCTCCCAAGTCAAGGTTATGGGTTTCACTTGGACAGATTACCGAGCCCTATCCATGTTGCAAGTTATGCGTTGAATTTCATCCAGAATGGTAGCAATTGCTTGCACTAACTCAGATTTCGTATAATAATATTATTAGTCAGTCTCATTGTTTGGTGAATCTTGCTTTTTGGAGTTTGAATTGTCTCTAGTCGAATTTTACATAATATATTCATTATATTTGGAGCAACAAATGCGATAAGATAAAGCTTTGCGTTTCAATTTACTTTACATAAAAGCTTAGTTGTTCTAAATAAGTAACGCTCACAGTATCCATTGGTGTAATCATGGACCAGAAATGTGCCTTGTATCACCCATTCATTTATTTGACCCGTTGCCTACAGAGCTTGAGTTTCACAAAACGATTTCAAGTATTTTCATAGATATTATTCTCGTATATATTTACTTTGCGAAATTGTACAATTTTGTGGGTAGCGTATTTTCAGTATGAATAAAATTACAAAAGCATTACATAAAACATTCACTATTGGCATTCAGACCAGCTGGTTTCGACTAAAACAATGTCATTATCAATGAATACCATCTGCGAACAGAAAAAACATACATACCGTTTATTTAAAGTAGAGAAATATATAACAGTGAAATCTTAGAATCTTAGAATTTCTTTAGATTTCACTGTTATATATTTCTCTACTTTAAATAAACGGTATGTATGTTTTTTCTGTTTACAGATGGTATTCATTATTAATGACATTGTTTTAGTCGAAACCAGATGGTCTGAATGCCAATAGTGAATGTTTTATGTTATGCTTTTGTAATTTTATTCATTTTAAGAGAAAAAAAAAATCTATACAAAAATTTCTAAAGGATATGATCTGCTAGCATTATTTAAAGGTGGCTTCTCTTTTGCAGTGTGGAGGGATTCTAAAATGCGCAAATTTAACTCGTTAGGTGCAGAGCATAAAATAGAAAAATTGCCCTGGAAAAACGGCTGCTACAGTGTTCGGTATGAAGGCGGGTTGATGAATGAGGAGGTTGAGCTAAAGGTCTCCCGGTACGAAAGCTAACTCCACGGTGCTGGGCGATCCTGACGTAAAAAGGCAGCGTCGTCATGCCGACGTAGCCAGACGTACACTGTACGCAACTAAATTTATATACCAGGGATGCCCGCATCCGCTTAGGAATCCTATCTTTGTACCGAAAGAAAGAACCAACTCGCAGCAGATTCACAGTAATTACATTTAATTTTACCGCAGGAAAGTGGTGTTTAAAAAGGTTTTCAATATCCCGGGACATCTTGCTCGTAAAATCACCAAAATATGGAAATACACAGTAGAGCTGTTGCACCGAATCGGCAACATCGTTAATTCCTGAATATTTATTTCTTGGCTAAAATTTTTTTTATTATGGGCATGAACAATTGAGGAAGGGAATCCGTTTTTACAAAAGAATAAGGCTAAAAAATTAAATTTAGCATGCAGATCCACAAAACTAGAACAAATGTTGTAGGCACGATTCAATAAGGTTTTAATCGCATTAATTTTAAATATATAGCTACAGTTACAGTAGAAACTTATGCCCAATCCAGTAAAAGTAGCCTTACGAAAAACTGAAGAAGTGAAAGCTTTACCTACTCGAGTAATTTTTGAGTCCAAAAAAGATAACGAGCCATTATTCTCAATTTCGATTGTAAATTTTATTGATGAATGTTTCTCATTTAAATAGTCCCTGAACATTTGAGCATGACTTGGATCACGAAACAACGAAAACGTGTCATCAATGTAACGGCGATATAATTCTGATTTAAATTCCACAGGACAATCGGCCAGCCATTTTTGTTCCCAGTGACACATGAAATTTTTTGCAAATGTGGGTCATAATGGAAGACCCATGCCCAGGCCCTCGATTTGTTTATACATATTACCAGCAAACACAAATATAGAGTTCAAAACAGACAGTTCGAGAAGCGTCTTAAAATAAGATTTGCCTAGGCCTAAAACTGTATAAGTAGGCACTGTATAATTATTTCGATGGTTTCTGCAAGTGGAATATTTGTGAATAAACTTTCAATATCAAATGAAGCCATAGTCACTTTATCAGTATTTTGACACGATGTGATCTCGTTAACAAATTGAGTTGAGTTACCAAGAGTATATTCATTTACAGTCAAAGGATTTAACACAGGTACTAGAAATCGTGCCAAGTTAAAGCTAGGCGTATTCACTGCAGCAAAAATAGGACGAAATTGAAATTTAGATGGAAAGTCTAATTTATGGATTTTCGGCAAACCATCTTGCGGGCGCGGGTCAGTGTGGTGCGTTGCGGGCGGGTGTCTTTGGCACTCCAAGTCCGTCGGCTCACGCCCGCTGTTGCGGGTTGTGTGGTACAAGTTGACGTTGAAATTATTTCTCCCGGACGAGAACCTGACACATACAACTTCGAGTACAGTTCAGCAGACAAGACCTTAAGATTTTTAAGCTTGCGTAAAAAATTATTAATTTTATTCTCAATTTGAAGAATTGTTTTTTCCCATGGCTCTGTAATAAGTTTAAACTTCGACGGATCAGAAAATAGGGATTGAACGTTATTAGTGTATACACATTTGACAAGAATAACTATCCCCCTTCCTTTTTCGGGCCTACACACAACAACCTTCTCATTGCTTCCTATATTCTTTCAAAGCAACAATGTCACGTTTCTGAAACACAGCCGAGAAAATTTTATGGGGTTCGAAACTATAGAAATATCGATAAGCAATGGATTTTAAATCTTGTAAAAATCTCGTGCGGTCGGTACACGGTAGTTTTTTGCTAGAATGGGCAAGCTTCTCATTTGAGAAAAATATTTGAAGAAGTCTAATTTAAAAATCGGTAAGCAAAAGTCCGGGCCAAATGCGAGTAAAAATTTTGTACGTTCAGATAAAGCTATTGGACTAAAGTTGAAAATCACAGAGTTAGGATCACAGGGGTTGACATCATATTGCACACCTAAATTTTTCATCTTCTTCTCGTGAGTCCTGAGTGTAGCCGCCTTGAATTACATTTAGGCCAGTGTAGCCACCTAACTCTACTCAATTTGTTAACGAGATCACATCGTGACAAAATGCTGATAAAGTGACTATGGCTTCATTTGATATTGATAGTTTATTCACAAATATTCCACTTGCAGAAACCATCGAAATAATTATAGATTCCCTGTTTGCTTTGCCTACTGATACAGTTTTAGGCCTATGCAAATCTTATTTTAAGACGCTTCTCGAACTGTCTGTTATGAACTCTATATTTGTGTTTGCTGGTAATATGTATGAACAAATCGAGGGCCTGGGCATGGGTCTTCCGTTAGGACCCAAGTTTGCATATATTTCCATGTGTCACTGGGAACAAAAAGGCTTGCCGATTGTCCTGTGGAATTTAAACCAGAATTATATCGCCGTTACATTGATGACACGTTTTTGTTGTTTCGTGATCCAAGTCATGCTCAAATGTTCAGGGACTATTTAAATGAGAAACATTCATCAATAAAATTTACACTCGAAATTGAGAATAATGGCTCGTTATCTTTTTTGGACTGAAAAATTACTCGAGTAGGTAAAGCTTTCACTTCTTCAGTTTTTCGTAAGGCGACTTCTACTGGATTGGGCATAAGTTTCTACAGCAACTGTAGCTATAGATTTAAAATTAATGCGATTAAAACTTTATTGAATCGTGCCTACAACATTTGTACTAGTTTGGTGGATCTGCGTGCTGAATTTAATTTTTTAGCCTCATTCTTTTGTGAAAACGGATTCCCTTCTTCAATTGTTCATGCCCATACTAAAAAAATTTTTAGCCAAGAAATATTCAGGAATTAACGATGTTGCCGATTCGGTGCAACAGCTCTACTGTGTATTTCCATATTTTGGTGATTTTACGAGCAAGATGTCCCGGGGTATTGAAAACCTTTTTAAACACTACTTTCCTGCGGTAAAATTAAATGTAATTACTGTGAATCTGATGCGAGTTGGTTCTTTCTTTCGGTACAAAGAAAGGATTCCTAAGCGGATGCGGGCATCCCTGGTATATGAATTTAGTTGCGTACAGTGTACGTCTGGCTACGTCGGCATGACGACGCTGCCTTTTTACGTCAGGATCGCCCAGCACCGTGGAGTTAGCTTTCGTACCGGGAGACCTTTAGCTCAACCTCCTCATTCATCAATCCGCCTTCATACCGAACAGTGTAGCAGCCGCATTTTCAGGACAATTTTTCTATTTTATGCTCTGCACCTAACGAGTTAGATTTGCGCATTTTAGAATCCCTTCACATTGCAAAACAGAAGCCACCTTTAAATAATGCTAACAGTTCATATCCTTTAGAAATTTTTGTATAGATTCTTTTTTCTCTTACCGACCACTTTGTCACTTTTCTCTTTGTCACTATTCTGTAGTCATGACCTAACCAATTTTGTTTTTATGTTTTCAGACTTATTGAAGATGGAGCTGGTCTCCGAAACGTTTAAAATTGACTAATTCACATCTTTTAAATTTAGCTTCGTTAAATTGTAATAAATATGATACCTATCCGTGCTGTATTCTTCGTCTTTAAATTCTTAATATTAATGAAGAAATATTTGAAGATATTGACGCGACTGAAGAATATTCAGCGAATCCTAGCGATTAAGTGTTCAACTTCAACTAGTCATAAAGGTTGTAAAAAGAAAATGTGCGGCTACATTTAAAGTAAATGATTCAAATTTAGGCTCTGCCCCTTGGGTACAAAATATTAATTCAATTTTCTCTTTTCTCTTTATATATTTCTTCAAATGACTTCTATTCGTCCGTTAAGATTGATGCAATAAAAAACAATGGTTCCATGAAAATTTAGAATTTTTTGACTTTCTTCTCTTCTCAAATAAAAATAGTTTTATCAGAGGCATTTCCTAACCTGGGAAAGATTTGAAATGATTTTGGGCAATAATGAAGGTTGAAAGAGAAATTTGATATCCACATACTTATACTTTCTATTAATTCTCACAAAGAATGAAATAACATGAACAGGATCTGTAACGACCCAACATGACGGAGGTCAAAAAAAAATATGTGTGAAGTAGACCTACGCAACTTGCTTCTATATCACACATGCCATTTAAATTTTCATTCAACTACAAAATGGTTGGGTATTTGAAAATTCTGGACAACCTACAATAAAACAGGAAGAATTTGTGAGGTATTTGCACCTCTTACAACGATGGAAATCATGAGTATGAAAATAGAAATTCAAGCATCATCAGCACTAAAGTCAAATCTAGCATATGAGAAACAGACGACATCGAAGAAAAATAAAGATAACATATAGGCACACAAAACGTATATTATAGAACACCAAAAACTAAAAGGCCACCGTGCTATATATTAACTATAGTGAACAAGTGAGAACTAAATTTAACATTTAAAATGAGTCTTGGCCCATAGATGAAGAATGATTTTGAAATACGCTGATGATAAGAACATCTTTTCGTACTTGATATTTTAAAGCGTTTCATATCTGCAGTGATAATACCTGTCAGCATAACCTACATTTGTATATTATTGCGGAAATTTTACTGTTCCCTTTACCAATTTTACTGGCATCTAATTGAACTTATTATAATTGTGATAAGGGGAACATCAAAAGCAGACAAGGATATTGATTGTATGGTACCTTCATTAATTTGTCTGTACCTAGCCGACCCGCACCTTCCCGAGGTGATTCCGTTATTATAGCCAGATGCGTTAGTGTGCAATTTATATTGTAACTGATTGTATTGATTATAAATTTTTCAATTTATTTAGTTCTTCTGGCTAGAACCAACGCGGGCGGTGCCCTCTAACATCAGGGTCTTTTGTCTTTTTTGTACTAGTGTTTAGAATTTGTAAAAATTATATAGGGAGTTTTCCCTGAATTTCGTGTGCGGGCCCTTGCCCAGCAAGGACCCCTCCCTTTTCCTGCCCTCGCCTCGGCGCTGAGGCATGGAAACAAATAAAAAAATGGACATCATGGAAATTGCTGAGGAGGGACCTCCATCCCCGGAAATACCGACCGTCGGATTAGCCCATCAGAAAAGGAAACACCGGTATATTCCCTTCGACCTAACAGAGGACAAGTACTTTCCCAAGTACTTCTCAATAACTTTTGCCCCAGAAGAAAAGAAAACAGCCAATCCCTTCAGTATTATGGAGGAAATCATGAAAATCACGGGATAGAAAGTGAAACCACTTTTCAGCATGAACCGAGAGATGATGGTGGTGGAGGTGCGCAGCGAGCGACAGGCCGAAAAGATCGTAGATCTTTCGAGAGTGGAAGATGTGCCATGCCAGACGACGCTGTACGACCGTTTCAATCATTCAGTTGGAATAATCTATGTCAATGACTTCAGCATTACAGAAGTATAGAGGAGTTCAAGGTGGGACTCCAAGAAGAATACAATGTGGAAAACGTAACAAGAGCAACATTCATCGAACTACGGAACCCCGAAACGCAAGCATTCTTAATAACCTTTCGACAATATGTGCCCTACAACATCTACATCCCTGGAGAACGACATGATAATAGAGTGTACCCCTTCAACAATAAACCTATGATGTGTAACCACTGCCAAACGTATGGGCACACTGCCAAAAGATGTCGCAGCAGCGCAGCGATATGCAGGAGATGCGGTGAAGTTGGTCACTCATCTCAAGGCTGCACATCCGTCCAGGAGAAATGCCATCACTGCGAAGGCTCACATGCAGCGGGGAGTGCTGCATGTAAGAGAGAAATAGAAGAGAGGAACGTGCTGGAAATCATACAGAGAGAAAAGGTAACAATGCGAAGAGCAAAACAACTGAATGACGGAGTGACAGAGGCCGAACGTGCGATGCCATCAACCAAATATGTTACCCACTTTGATTGTAAAATGAGTGAAGCACACCGCCGAAATATGTCTCCCTGGCTATTAGAAAAATGCATCGCAAATCACCTTGGAAGCAAACCCGAAACCATCAGATCAACGAGCAAAACGGTATTCACAGTTGAAGTGAGTGACGCAGCACAGAGCCAAAAAATGAAACAATTAAAACAGATAATCAGTTCCCCGTCTCAGTTGAAGAAAATCTCAACATCGGAATCCACAAAGGCTTGATCTATGTCTATGAGAACGACATGAATAATTTTGAGCAATTCAAGATAGGGTCTGCTGGAAAAATGCGGAATATTCAGGTTGCAATTCAAGCAACCTGGATAAAACTCACCAATGTGCATGACAAGCCCCTACTTCTGTCCTTCAGACAATCGCCTATCCCAGAATACATCGACATACCAGGTGAACAAGCTAAAACTAAAGTGTACGAAATTAAACCGAAGCTAATGATGTGCAAAAAGTGTTTAGAGTATGGGCATGGAATCAAATACTGTCAAGGGGAAGTAACATGTTTGAAGTGCAGTGAGTCAGGACACGGAATTGACAAGTGTGAGTCCGACGAAACCAAGTGCTATCACTGTGATGAAGGACATACAGCTGGAGCCAAAGTGTGTCAAATGAGGAAAGTGGAGGAGGAAATCCTGATGATACAGAGCCGGGAAAGAGTGTCCAAAGGACAGGCCAAACTTCTCTTCAATATACGTCATCCGAACTTCAGTATGCATTACTCCAAAGCTGTCACAAAAGGAATCACCACAACTGAAACTGAAAATCGAATACGAAAAAACGCCAGCGTTCAGGAGATGTTGTTGCAGAAGGTCAACAAAATATCAAACAGAGAGCAGAAACCCCAGCTGGAAATATGACAATGGAGAGCAGTGGGCGGCGGAGAGCTGATGGAGAAAGTGGCGGTGGGATTGAAGTGGTCTGTGAGAGCCCAAAAACTGGAAGAATTTACACTACAACAGTTGACCTGCATCTAGATACAACGGCCTCCAAAAGTGGAAAGAAGAGCAAAGAGAAGAAAAACGAGTACCATCGACAGAAGCAAAGAACAGACAGAAGCAGTGAAGTAGACAGAGATATATATGAAGAAGAACTTAGAAACTCGAATCCTACATCCAAGAACAGAACTCGGCAACAATCGCGTGGAACCTCGCAAGACCGCAGACGAGCATCCCCAAAAAGAGGGCATGCCAGGGACAGCGGGCAGCGGAGACCAGGAGCGAGTAGAGGTAAATGGCGGTGAGTTTGGAGAGTGGTGGTGAAGTATTCTTGCAGTGGAATCTGCAAGGTATGGCCTCATCAAAGGAAGACTTGATTAACATAACTGACACGTACAAACCAGCTGTTATAGCTGTTCAAGAGACATTTTATGGTAATGATTACATATCACCAATAGCTGGCTACAACGGATTCAGTAAACAAGGCCATTACGACCATAGATATCACGGAGGAGTCGCATTATATATTCATTCTTCAGTACCGGCCCAAGAAATTGAAGTTCAATCGTCGATACAGATCATTGGAACAAGAATTCATCTAACGCACAATAAAATTATAGCAATAGCATCTATATACTTACCACCAGGAGCAAATGTTGATCTACAAGAACTCTCAGACACCCTGAACGCACTACCCAAGCCGATTGTGGTGATGGGGGACTTCAATGCCCACCACACCGATTGGGGAAACAAGACAACAGACCGCCGAGGCCGTTTAGTGCAGAACGCTCTCACCAAGACTAATCTCAACATTATAAATGACAATTCAGCTACACACATATCTGGCTCAGTGATCGATCTTGCACTAACCTCCCCTGACATAACACCCGACGTAAATTTTACAGCCCTGTCTTCAGTATTCAGCAGTGATCACTATCCGATTATTTTGTCAATAACTGTACAGCAGGGGGACGGGAGAAATGAAACGGTGGAGTGGAACTTCAGAAAGGGTAATTGGAAGGAATACCGGAATGACTCTGTATGGAAAGAAGTACATCGGCAGGAACTACCAAAAGACCCTGAAGCAGCAGTCGAGGAACTTTACATGAGATTCAAGTCCACGGCAGATAAATGGATTCCGCAATACAAGACACGACGACACTAAGCAAAGCCTTGGTGGACCACTGAGTGCAGGAGAGTGTGGCGAGAGCGCGAGAAGTGTTACAGGGACTGCAAGCGGACGAATGCGCTAGAAGACAAGCTGAAATGGAAAAGGACGAGAGCGGTGGCGACACGTACTTTCAGAGAAGCGAAGTAGAATAGCTGGCGCGAGTATGTGTCATTGCTCAACCCAACCCCACCGAGCAGTCATATTTGGGAGAAGGTGAACCGAATCCGGGGCAGAGCCAGGAGACAAATAAAAATATTGAAAAAAGGAAACGAACTTTTTTCAACGGTGCCAACCATCGCGGAGAAATTAGCACAAACCTTCGCCCACACTTCCAGCGATGAGAACTATTCAAACGAGTTCCGTCAGTACAAGCAATAGATTGAACAAATACCAGTGGACCTGACAAGCAACAACGACGAACCTTACAATAGCCATTTCACCTCCGAAGAACTTATGTCAGCGATTAAGAGTAACAGAAATACAGCCCCAGGACCAGATGCTATTAGTAACCTTATGATCAAAAATCTGCCAGACAACGCACATCAATGCCTGCTGAATATTTACAATACAATGTGGGTGGAAGAATACATTTACCAGCCATGGAAGCAGGCTATCATAGTGCCTATTCCTAAGCCTGGCAAAGACCACACAGATCCCAAGAATTACAGGCCCATTTCGCTGACAAGTTGCATCTGCAAGACGTGTGAGAAGATGATTAACCGAAGATTGATAAAATATCTGGAAATCAACAAACTATTCGCAGACATACAGTGTGGCTTCAGAAGGCACCGTGCTACAATCGACCATCTCATCAGATTTGAAACCTATATCCTACAATCGCTTGCCGCAGGGAAATATGTTATGGCAGTCTTCTTTGACCTAGAAAAAGCCTACGACATGACATGGCGTCATGGTATTATGATGAATTTGGCAGCTGCAGGCTTGAAAGGAAGGTTGCCGAACTTCATTAGGGAATTTCTAAGAAATCGCTCATTCCAGGTAAGAGTGGAGCATCAACTGTCTTCTCATAAAGAACTGGCGAATGGTACACCACAGGGCAGTACGTTGAGTGTCACCCTCTTCGCAATGAAAATCAATTCGTTGGCAAAAGAAATTCCTGAGGAAGTGTTTGCGTCATTATTTGTGGACGACCTGCTCATCGCCTTTGCTGATCACAGTGCATCTAGGGTTCAAGAAACACTGCAAACAACCATAAACCGAGTTACCCGATGGGCTAAACATAACGGCTTCAGATTCTCGACCTCCAAAACAACAGCCATGCAATACTATAAAGGAACTGAACCAGTAATGCTACCAACACTGAAACTGGAAAACCACATTGTCCCGAACGTTGAAAACTCAAAATTTCTGGGACTGGAATGGGACAGAAAACTTAATTGGACCCTACATATCCAAAAAACAAAAGCTAAATGTAAAAAGGATCTGAATCTGATGAAATCAGTATCCTCCTATGCATGGGGAGCAGATCAAGAAATCCTCATGAAACTATACAGATCATTAATCCGCCCAAAAATTGACTATGGTTGCACAGTATACGGATCAGCCAACGCAACAGCATTGAAAGAGCTGGATGTCATTGCGAATGAGGCCATGCGCATCAGCACTGGAGCCTTCATGACTACGCCTGTACAAAATTTAAACATCCTCACTAATGAGCCTCAGCTAGAATTCAGAAGAAAAGAACAACTTCTTCGGTACTATTTCAAACTCAAATGCCACTTCCTCAACCCTGCCTACCGGTGTGTTCACAACTCAAACTTGGAATTGTTCTTCAGCAGCCGTGAACGCTCATCGAAATCTGTTATCATGAAAATCCGCCAAGCCATAAATCAGTACAATATTCCAACATAACCTGTCCAGCCATACTTCACTCCAGGAGCGTATTCATAGGTTCGGAAGCGGCCTACCATCGTAGAAAATATAATGAAGCTGAGAAAAGAAGAGGTAACTCTGGCACTCATGAGACACGTGCATGAGGATGCAGCGAGTAAATACGGTAACTGCAAGTTCATCTTCACGGACGGCTCGAAGTCTCAGACGGGGGTAGGTGCAGCGGCGGTGATGGGCAACATCATAAAAAGGATATCGCTACCAATGGTCGCAAGTGTCATGACAGCAGAACTTCATGCAATAAAACTGGTAGTCAGCATAATAAACGAAACTCTGACAACTTTGTAGTCTTTAGCGATTCTCTGAGCTGTATACAGGCTATCAACAATAATACCGATAACAACCAAATTCTCAAAATAATTTTATTGGACATGCATCGAACCATCTTGGAAGGGAAGCAAATCACCATTTGCTGGGTGTCCGCCCATGTGGGGATCAGCGGGAATGAGTGTGCGGACAGAGCAGCAAAAGAAGCAGCAGCGAGACCGTCAGAATTTGTCCTCATTGCTTACAAAGATTGGTTCCCGTTGATAAGAAGGGGGACGTATGAAATATGGAATGAGGAGTGGCAGCGAGACCGAAGCGTTTTGAGAGAGGTGAAGAGTAGTCCCGGAAGGTGGAAAGTGAGCCGGCAAAAGTTTAACTGCCAAGAAGAGGTCATAATTAATAGACTTCGATTGCAACATACAGCCCTCACCCATAACTATTTGTTGAACCCTAAAGCTCTGGGCCAGAGACCCTTATGCGGATGGTGCGGAGGTGCGGTGCTGACGATAAAACATATAATTGAGACATGTCCTGCTCTGCAACAACCAAGAAGTATCCTCTGCGGAAATGTCGGTGGCAGGAGCGTCGGTGACTTGTTGAAGGATGGTGGCCCAGTAGGAAGAGTGCTAGAATATCTTAAGGCTATCAATGTGTATGCAAACCTGTAGATTTCACCATCCGGTCAAGATATGTGCTTGGAATTATGCGAGACATAGTTTGTTCTATGGGAATCGGCATCTCTATTTAGGGTTTTGACGATAAAACCGCAATATGGCCGGGCGCACTGCGTTGGTACCTCGGGGGGTTTCAGCGCGGGTGAGGTGTCTGGCCATAATGGGTGGGCAGCTGAAACCCCCAAGGGGACTGGCTGCCCGAAATGTCCGAATGTTGCCCGGTGTGGCGGATATTAAAGTTGGGATCATTTGTGACGCTTATGATAATAGTGATGGTGTGAGGGTTGAATTAAATTTCATGGTAGCTTGGGCCATATTTTGAATTGAAAACTGTGTGTCACCAATGAATGCAACCACAAGTTGGTTTTCTTTGTCGAGGGTATGTGAGTGCTGATGTTGAGATTTTGAGACTTGCCATGCCGTGTTGTCTTGGTAGTTGAACTACTATCAAACCTGTGTGTGGTATGGGACTACATGCAGTACTGAGACACCCTGCTCTCGCCTGTGTATTGTTACGTCTACATGTTCATTTATAGTAGCTCGTGAAGTAAACTAACCTAACATAAAAGGCCCTAACGGATCTCTGGATCAAAGCGCTCGCTGGTTAACATTCGAAAAACTTGTGAAATCTTAAAAACTCCAAATGCGTTATCAACTTCGGCAAAATCGCCTAAGCGACAGCTAAATAGTCTATGACCGAAGCTGTCGTTAAATGAGTTTATTATTATTGATTGCTGAGGAGGACCGTTGATTAGATACTAGTCCAAAACTCCTACCAGTATGCTTAGTGTCAGGGAAATTTCTTTAGTTTAAAGGACATCTGTTAACCACACGACGGTGCGATCTTTTAGCATAAAATCGTATTTCTCTTCGAGTGGCTCAAAATTCACACAGCTGCGTTTGGTCTTGGGTACCCTACAGTAAGTAGCCACTTGCTGGCATTTTTCGAATAATTATATTATTCAGGACTATTTTAACCTGATAAATTTTGAGATCTGAGATCATATAAACTTTGTAACTAGTAACTTTTAGAATGTTCTGTCATTTTTTCTTTTCTTCTTTGTTCGAGGTTGGATAATTAGGTTTGGCCTACCTAGTACTACACTGTTTCTTTTTTGACTAGGAATCAAAAGCAAACTGTCAAATCCCAGTGATATTCTCTTTGCCCTGCTTCTTTTACTTATTGAGGTTCCTCATTACATCCAATTAGCTATAATTCACTTATTTTTTAATTGTCCACAGCTATTTCTTATTTTTTCTTACTAATTATGCTAAGATGTCTTTCGCTTCGTTTACCCTGATCCCCAATAAATCAAGAACCTTCCGACACTTAGCAGCCCTAGAGCCAGAAGTACGAGACGCCATCCCGCATACTCTCATGCACCCTGTGCAGAACTGTATTTATCTGCCAGGGAAGGCACACACACAACTTGCATGATATCGATCACTGCTCTCAAACGGTGTTATTTTATCAGGAAAGGGGATGTTTTCGTTGGTAAAAAATCAACGAGTGAATTTTTTGGCAGAAACTATTTAACGGTACATAGGTCAAAGAAACCAACTATCTTCTTAAATGCTGAAATGACTGTTTCGCTATGAACGGAATCAGAAAATTTGAAGAAATTTATTTTTCCCTAAATACATTTCCACAGGCGAAATAACCTCCCATTATTTTACGCGTCGTACTTCTGTGAAATAAAAGCCTTTGAAAACGTTACAATGTTCTGAGCATGATGTGCCATATTCTAAAAATATATTCTTCGGTAAAACGTATTTCCCCTTTCTTTCGAAGAATTTTTATCATAAAGTAAAACTCTTTCAGAGGAAACATTTCCTAAAAAATTATCTCATTTAACGTATTTATTTAATAATTCTTTTGGCTTTACAAATATATTGTGTTTTGGCCAAAATAAAGGGTTCAAGAATATTTGCTAAGCAACATAAACACAAAATATAAACGCAAATCTGTTACGCACCCGAAATATATTCCAGTTTTGCCAAAGCCTCACAGTGACGCTAAATTCATCTTTCATTTCACCTGAACGATGATTCCTTCACGCTCATTTTCCTGTTTTTTTTCGACGCAAATTCATTCCTGTTTTGAGATCGCTTGCATTTCCACTAGGGCATAAAACAGTGCATCGGCTCGCATGACCATGTAAGCCTTCGATCGAATCTGGTCGAAAGGATCACCCGCAAGTTTTGTTGCGCGTAACGTAATTCAAGTTTGATTTTACAGAAATACAGTTGTATGTATTTCAAAACTAGAGAGATTCTCGGAGTCCAAAACGTTGCTGCACTCGGATAAAAAGCGCATACAGCTTGGAGTTTCTATTTTGAGAAATGAACGAGAAATAATAAATGAGTGAACTTAGATGCGTGTAAATATCAATCAAACAGCAACGTATTACAGAGACTGTGCATGCTGAGAACTTGTATTGCGAGAACGCGGTGTGCAGAGCAACACATACAAATTCAATTTTAGTAAAAGAATTTGTTTTCAAAGTAAATTTTTACGAAATCGACACTGAAATTTTTTGACTTATTATTTTTGATGTAGAAACCGACATTGCTGTTGGGAAATAATACTTTTAACCCTTAAACGATTACCAGAGTGGAATCCTCATTGCGCCTGTAACGGCTGTATGTCGTGAGTGAGTGTTATGTACATACAATTGATATCTTATATACATATATTATATATATTATGTATATATTTTATATATAGATATAAAGATACAGTTTCAGTGAGGCGCAAAATAATACAACACGCTGATTAAATCGCCAGATTCCCCATTTCTAAGCTCCGTACAATTAAGAAAATTTTACTATGTAAAATCAATAGTATGAAAATGTTAATAACATATCTAAAACCCACAAATATTTAATACAAAAATACATAGGAACATATCTATTAAATACGTGAACAAAAGTTTCCATCACATTTCAGGATATCCATGCATTAATACTTCGTTGCATAGCCGTTATCATTAATTATGGCTTCGAGACATTTAGAGTAGTTCACTACCCGCCTTTTACAAGTTTCAGGTGTAATCTCATTTTATTCTTCAATGTAATTTTCTTTGACTTCAGTAATGTCATTGGGACCTCTCTTCTGAATCTTCAATTTAAATTCCCTCCACAAGTTTTCCATCGGATTCACGTCCGGGTATTCACTTGGACATTCTAAAATGATTATCATCTTCACCCTCGACCATTCTTTTGTTTCGTGTGCATTGTGCTTTGGATCGTTGTCTTGTTGGAAGGTCCATCCACGTTTCCATTCAAACAAACGAGCTGAAGGTATGATTTGCCCTTCCAATATTTCACGATATTTCCCGCCGTTCATGGTTCCCTCAATGATGTGAAATTAACCTACCCCTAATGAGCTGAAATACCCAAACACCATGATTGGGCCACCTGCAAACTTAACAGTGGGTATGGTGCACTTTGGTGTATACTCTTCGTTTTGTTGCCTCCAACCATGGTTTGTGCTGTTTCTCCCAAATAGTTAAATTTCGGCTTCACAGTACCGAGATCCAAAACCCTGCTGGATTGTTCAAATGGTCGTTGGCATACTTCAGCCTACCCTAGAGGCAACGTTTCTGGAAAAGAGGTGTCCTACGAGGGTGCGTGAGCGAAAACCTTCACGTCCTAGGGCCCTGTTGATCGTGTCTTTGCTGGCTTCGATCCCAGATTGTTATGATCCCGATCATAGCGTTTGAGAAACGATCATACAGTGAAGGACGCACTACTTGTTTGGATCGATAATTCTAGCCTTGAAGCCTCTACATGTCAAAGTACCACTCGCTAAGGGCTGCTCGTATCAGCTTCGTCACATCGACTTCAAGACGATGAACGAACGAAGGGCGTCGTCTAGCCAAAGGAGTTGTCATACGCCGACAACGGGAAAGGTTCTGATATAATTATTACTCATATCATTATTTAATAGCTCGATGTCAATTGGATTATCACTCCAATTACTGAGGACCGATGTTCCTATTACCAATTCGATTCAATGTGCTAGTCTCAAACGAAACCGCTTGCTCGTAGAATTAATCCGTCTTAAGACTGTAAAGTAACAATTCTGTAAAGTCAGACGTTGGAAGGATGCTACCCTCTTCGGAGGACGTGGCAATTGTGGCATTCTGGGCGTGACCCTGATTGAGAGAGGAAGTTCTCATCCGCCTGCCCTAAGGGGCTAGGCTTGGCTTGATTCTATTATATCAGTGACTTATTAACGTAAAAATAGTCACGAAGCCCGTTGTAATCATCTTCCCGGAAACAACGAGCAAGATGGGTATTTTGTGAGTACGTGTCCGCATATTTCTCTAGACATTGTTTGTGCTAGCCATTCTACGCGTAGGTTTATAGACACTTGCTTTCAACATTCATAAGTAATATTACTTTACACATAAGCTTGGTGCGTAGATTCATTTCTTGGTATTAGACGACGTACTGTATCTATTACACTGAAATGACTCTGTGACTATATTATAACTTAATAAACTAATTTATATGCTTCAAGTCTAATACATTTCCCGCTAAAGAAAGAAAGAAAGAAAGTATCGATGATGTTAGAAGGTTACACTACCAAGTATAATTGATTGAATTAACGTCAATACTTCGCACTAAAAATATATCGTTACGACTAATATTCCCTCGTCTGAGGGTGGTGACAGTGTCTCTGAATCAATTAATATTATGGCGTGGAAAATGAAAAGTCTCGTCTAACTTTGATTAACTAAAATAAAATAATGTGGCTAACTTGGTCACGACAGAGAGTGATAAAAAAATGACGACACCCATGACATAACAATGGCGTAATCGGTGGGATTTCAGCTTATTTCATTCATTTAAAATCTACGATCATAACAAATGGTTGTATCGGTGCGATATAATCACGTTCCGAAATATAGCATCATAACAACTGATGTGCAGCCGTGGGAACCTCATCTCAATTTAGAGAAATATAAAAGGATGCCTTGATATCATTTTTCTATTCTTCACAAGTAGTTCGAGGCGTCTGCGCTACTGTCCGGAATAATTTCCCAACAGCACGGTCGTTAATCTTCCGTGGACGAGCAGTTCGAGGCTTGCTGAGAATCGTAATCCGGCATTTCCTCTTACGAATAATAAATTGTGGTTCCAACCAATACTATAGGAACACACAGTTGTTCACATATCTTCCGATATCCCAAAGCTTCATTGTAGGGCTCCACAATACGTTAGCAAAGGTTTTGGCTGATGTCCTTATTCTCAGTTCTTACGACCTTTTAGAACAAGAGCTGCTGTGCCAATGACACGTGCTTGGAGATGAATGCTGACGAAAATTCGGGTACCAGATAATAGAATGTATTAAAACATTCTGAAATAATCCTACGATTATTTTAATGTATAATATCAAGAAAGAAGTCTGGTATTGTAATTTTTTGGGTACGTATTTATTAGAGGCGCTCCTATATATTTTTTCCATTAAATATTTGTGAGTTTTAGACATATTATTAGTTTATTTAGACTGTTGTTTGTATACAGGGTGTCTCAGAACAAGAGGTACAAAATTGCAAAGTAAAACATGGCCGACTTAGTACATTTTCTTCTATGAAATTATCCAAAAAAATCGGGTCTTTGAGATATTTGCTGTTTAATGCTTTAAAGCATGAAATTTAATTACACAATCATTTGTAATATTTACTTAAAATTTACGTTACAAAAATAGCTTAAAATGTGTTTCACATGCATCAATGCTTTTCAAATCTTAGCCTTAAACGACGGTCGGATATTATGAAACACATCTGGCATTTTAGAAATCTTACAAGCAGCTCCTCCAATTCCGGCCACGAGATCTTCTTCAGATTAAATTGGTGTAGCATAAAGAAGGCTCTCCATGTACCCCCAAAAAAAGAAATCGAGTGGAGTCATGGCAGGAGATCTATAAGAGGTCGTGCAACAAGAACTATTCGTCCGATCCGCCTATTAGGAAATTGACCATGCAGGTAATTTTGGGTGCAAATATGGGAGTGTGCAGAAGCTCCCCCATGCTGGAACCACATTTTTCTTCTTATAGAAAGTGGTATATTTTCAGGTAAATCGGGAAATACTTCTAAGAAAACTCTGTAATTATTCCCGTTAAGAGGCAATGGCATAGTAGTATGAGGTCCAATAATTTGGTTATGGATGATACCAGCCCAAACATTAAACGCTATACCGTTGCTGATGCGAATGTCCACGCACGATATAAGGGTTTTCAAGTGCCCATTCCTGTTCATTGTGGGAATTGTACACTCCCTCACGAGAGAATGTCGCTTCATCCGAAAACAATACACGTTCGGAGAAGTTCGGTTCTTTAAATTTTTTTAAAGTTACCACTTGGCAAATTGCACCCGGAGTTCATAATCTCGAGGACTCAATGCTTGAACTCCTTGAAAGTGTTGAGGATGAAAGTTATTATCATTCGTGATTCTGCAAACACAACAGTGGCCTTGTAATCCCAGAGCTGCTACAACTCTGCGCGTGTTAGCTCTTGGATTATGACAAAAAGAATCTAGCACAGCCTCTTCAACATTTTCATCCCTTGCGCGTCTAGTTTCTCTTATGTTAATTTTGCAACTCCCTTTGTGAAGCATTTGGTATACATTTGTAAACATTCTTTGACCAGGTATGTATCGGTTAGGAAATCGCTCTTGATACAGCCTAGCTGCCAGTCTCGCACTGCCATTAGCAGCACCATAAGCAAGGCGCATATCTGCCATTTCAGCATTTGTTAAACGGTTCATGTTACCTACGTCGTGGTTTCTTTGAAACTGAACAGTGCCAACATGACAGGCATGAAGCAACCTGGTGGCACGATCTAGAACATTCTAAAACCTTCACGCCAAAACTTTTTGCTACCAAATATCACTAAAATTGAAATTTATTATTGTAAATTTTCAAAAATAAAAGTGTTTGTAACATAAATTCAAAATAAATATTGCCAGCAATTATGTAATTACATTTTGTCCATCAAAACAATAAACAGCTAACATCTCACAAACCTGATTTTTTTCGGAAAATTTCGAAGAAGAAAAGGGTTTTTATGGTCATTTTCTACTTGGTGAGCAATTTTCTACCTCTTGCTCAGAAACACTCTGTATTGTACAATTTTCGTGGTCATCCGTGGTTTATAAATGTGGAATCTGGCGATTTAATCAACGTGGGGATGTGAATATACTTATAATGAATATAATGTAATGTTATGAATGAAAAATATTGTTCATTCGCCACCTGGAAAATTGTTTTTCCCATTGGGACTCTGCCAGGACATGCTACCATCATCCGAGACCACGTGTAATGATGTTCGTTCTTATCCCCACATCGTCGTCGTGATTTTCTGTTCCTGCGTTGAGCATGTATATTTCGAAACGTAATTTATTCGTTTCCCGTCGTCGTGATGCTTGGTTACATCACTTTAATATATTTTATTAATAAAGACGTGACTCAATGTCCTCGCCTTGATTTTAATTAATTGATATTTTATCTTTGCCACCACCCGAAGACGGGAAAATATTTTATATGAAGTAATTAAATTAAGGTGATTTAGGTAACGTTATTTTTGAATGCCTCGTCTCTTATTTCCATACGCAGGAGAATGAAATACAATCGTAAGCTACATGTAAATTTAATAGTTAAGAATCAATTAATCGCGCATTACAGATCTCATAGAAATAATACATAGAAACTTCACTCGCTGTGCCTAAACATGATCATTGCCGACGGACTAAGACGTTGACTGCGTGAGTTTTACACATGAATGAATAAACCAAAGTACACTCAACTTGCGTAAAAGGTGGAGAACGAGGTGAAGACTGCAAGGGTGCCCGGAAGGCTGAGGCTGTGACAGAGATGCCATACCCACACCGGTAGGACAGGATGAGCAAAATAGCGTCGTGGCACTTCAATACTTTGAAACGTCACTGATGTTAACGGTCACATATGTTGAAATAGTTCGTCTTCGAATGTCTTACAGATGCCTGGCGTGTAATTAATTAACTTCGGCTTCACAACGTTTAATAGATGGAGTTCTTAGTTAACTTCGGCTTCACAATGTTTAATAGATGGAGTTCTTAGCTCTTACGCCAGCCCGAGGGCAGCGCTAATATGAATGAGGAGCGCACTCTAGCTCAGGCGGAGGTCTGTTCCTTACTAACTCTCCTCGTCTACCCCAGCCTGTCCCTCTCGTCTCGAGTTTACAACCGCCCTAAACACCCGATCGTACGTCGATCGATCGAATAACAAAGTCATTCTAACACACATGGAAATATGCCTACCTGAATCAATAACATCCCTATTAGTTCCTATTTTGAAATACGCTATAAACAACAAGTAATATATTCCTAGGAAATAGAAGAAATACTAATTGAAGTTACATGAAATAGCGGAAGATGGCAGTTCCTCTCGGTTGTCGGGAGACCTCGACGTAACGCGTTCGAAACGATGAGCTGTACATTCGTCTAGAACTCTCCTCGATGGTTTGGCAAGTATGATGATTTACGTAGTTCCTTTTTATAGCACAAAAAAATTCTTGGACGCGCAGAGATAAATCATGACAACTCTCCGGGTGCCGAATGGACGAGATTCGAACTCCTGTTCGAAATCAATTCTCCTTTTTTTTCTCTCCAGGGGCTATCGTGTGCGTGCCACTAGAGTCAAGACTCGGGCGTGACTTGCTTGTGAGAAGAACCAATTGACGAAACGATACGAGGTTTGTCTTTCTGGCAGACACTGATACGACGAACCCAAACGAGGCACATGATGCAGTTATTCCATCGGCGGAATCTATTCCCCTACATAAGGTGCGGGTCCGTCCCTCGCCGTTGAGGTTACCCTAGGAATAACCTTGAGAAGTAAAGACTTCTCAGAGAGTAAAAACTCTCTTACTAGCTCCCATCGAAATCAGGAGATGTCAGGTTCCTTTCACTGCTGCATTTAAAGTTGAAAACTTCACGATGCTTTTTTGTTGAAGAGGTTTATTGGAACCCTTTGATGGTCCAGAACTTCATCCGTTGACTTTTGGAGAACTTGCAGACGTAGACTCTCCTCTGTGCGTCAATGTGCTGTCTTGTCGAATCATCACTGTCGTCGTTATTCATCGCCAATTTTGTTCATCGTAGTTGTGCTGCTGCCTTGTCGAATAATCTACGGTCGTCGACATCCATCTCTCGCCAATTCAGTTCATCGTAGTTTCTGCTTCGTAGGTTTTCTATTACATTTCGATGTGCGCCACATTTTCTTCGCGCTGGGATCATTTCGGGTAGACTGAAGAATTTTCTTTCAAGCTCCGTCCTGCGTTTTCTAAGCTCCCGCGTGCGTGTTTGCGTGCGTAGGTACGTTAGCTGGCTCGTGAGTTCGTGCGCACTGCCGGTGTCGGTGAGGCTGTAAACGTGGAGGTGTGGCTTTGTGGATGGGAGGTGTAGGGGAAAGCGTTGCAGAGCTCTGTAGCAGCCTGAGAGGGTTGGCGTTTTGAATGTGCGTTCGCATGTTCGTAGATGGGTACGTGAGCGGACTCGTGTGTTCGTGCGTACGAGTGGGTTGCGTTCACGAGCATATCCGTGCGAACGCCGTGTGTTGCGTTCACGTCGTTGACTTTACGTCGTCGTGGGATATCCAGGGTGTGGTCGTCCGACGTTCCTGACGTCGTCGGCGCCATGACGAGTGTGGAGCTCGCCTCGCCCAGCGTTGCGTTGCCGCCGCAGTCGACCACAGCAACGTTTGTCTGGAAGACCCGTGTGCGCCCGCCAGGCATATAAATAGGATCGGCGAGAGATATCGTCGTTCATTTGAGGTGGTCTGCCGTAGAGGTCGCTTCTACAAACAGAAGCATCGCTGTCAGTAGCTGAAGCTCGGCTGCCGAGAAAACATCTGCAGAGATCACAGATGCGCTACAGAGTTACGAGATTACCTTCCAATCTAAAGACTTCCTACCAATTACGAAGCCTGTGTCAATCCTGAAGTAACAATAAAGAATACATAGTTGCTGCAACTATTTCACTCCCGAACCTCATCCGCGTTTGGTTACGGCCTAATACTGAAAGGGGCCGGAACATAATTGGTGGCCAGTATGGGGAGTGCCACATTAAAGATATCCACATTGCCACAATGCCATTGAAGAAGAAAGATATCAAGAATTGATCTTCAGTTCCGCTGATCCGTGATTTTAAATGTGAGGAGTGTCACCCTGTTTGGAGTAACGTAACGTCGCACAGTTATCACATTACTTCAGAGCATCGAGAAAAGGAAGAAAGACGTCAGCGCAGAAAATCGAAGTTCTTTCCAAGAAACACTTCGAGGGAGAAAAAATAATCGAAAATTTACACGCTACGCAGTCTTCACCAGTCTACTCATCGCTACTCAAAGGAGAAAATGACGTGAGGGGTCCAAAGCAACAACCTGGTTTGTCGACGAGATCTACGAGAAGAGAACTACGAGATCTACGCATCTACCCACCGTCATCTGCAACGAGAAGAACTACGAGATCTACGCATCTACCCACCGTCATCTGCAACGAGAAGAGAACTACGAGATCTACGCATCGCCAAAATATTAAGTTAAGTGTACGCCGATAATGTTGCTTGCAAATTAAAAATAAGCATGCGCTCAAATTAATGATTATACATCATCATTATAAAGTTAATAAGTAGGAAGTTAAGCAGTAAAGCATTGCAAGCGTAGGCTGATTCCGGGTAGCGGCGAGAACGAGCGAAAGAATTGCGAAAGCGCAGTAAGCAAGCTGATTCTCGCGAGTGAGAGAGCGAGCGTCTACGCGGAAGCATTGTGTGAAGCGGTAGTCCATTGTTCTCTGAAACAGTTAAAGGAAGTTGTAGCCATTGTTTCTAGCACCCATTGTCCTCTAGCGCCCATTGTCTCTAGCATATAAAAGTAAGCTGGAGCAGCTTACCTCTATTCAGAGTGGTGCCAGCCTTCACGAGTAATTAGCAATTAGCCTGTTTTAAGTCCACGGAAGTCCACTGAAAATGTGAGTAGTGAGTTAAAATTTTATTGTGTGTAGAACATTTTTCTTTTAATGGAAATTGGAGGTTTATGAATATAGGATTATTTTTGTTAGGAACTCTAGAAGTCCAAGCATTAGAGACAGCTGAAGCGAAGCGTTGCTCGAATTGCAATAGAAATATGTGTATCTGTCAAGGACAAGGTGTGTCGGGAACCGTTGTGGCTAGGAAACCGACTGATTGGTACAAACCAGGTTCAAGTCAGACAGCCACCGAGCATTCACTGCGTGATGTAGTTTGTTTTCGTTGTAATAAGTTAGGACACTACGCAAGAGATTGTAGGTCCAGAAGAGACTATTTAAACAGACCAGGCAGACCGAATCGTGTCCGTGCGCGAGGACAGTATAAAACTCGTATGTCAGAAAAAGGCCAGGTAGAAACTTACCAAACTAACAGTGGAAATGATTTTTTAGCGTAAGCAGCGGAGAAGATTTCATTTTCGATAGAAATAACGTCGATGTTAAAAATGAAACTACAATAACTAAGTATGACTCTACGGCGACAAATCCCTGTGAACCCGAGGAGAATTCTGGTGCTGAAGATTCCCTCGTTAAAAATGTTGAGAGAGTTGATCCACTGATTAAATGTCAAAACAGATATGAATCGCTGGGAGAGGTGGATCTAAGCGACTTGAGCGACTTAAACGCTCATGGCACTGATAATTATGAAAGCCATGTTACGGCGAACGTTTGTAAATACGAAGAAGATGAAGAGGTCGAAATTATAGGACAAAATGAATTATTTGTAATAAGAAAAAGTCATAAGCCCATGATTGTGCTTAGAAAAGATGCAGACCTGTGGAATGCATTGATTGATTCAGGATCAGAGAAGTGCCTGATCAGCTACCACAGAATTAATGAGATAAGTAATGACGTGAAGCCAAGTTCTCTGACTATAAAAGGCGTTAACGCTAAGAGTAATGTTGAAGGCGAGGTAGAGCTTGTCCTAAAGTTAAAAAACGGTGTAAGTTTAAAGACAAACGCGTTAATAATTAAAGATGGTATTTACAATTATGACGTCATTATTGGACGTGATTTATTGGACAAGAACGCCGTTGTAGACTTAAAACAAAGATGTTTAATTATCAAAGACGAGAGAATTCCCTTTGCAGAGGTAAAAAGACGAAAAAAGAGAAAGACAGAGTGTCTCGAGTATTTAATAGAGAATACTGAGTATCTCATGGCGGACACGATTACTTCCAGAGCTAAGAAAAAAGTCCTAAATAAGCTAAGAGAGAAGAAAGAAATTATGAGGACGTGTAATGCCGCGAGAGTAGGCGAGGAAGTAAAAAGGGATGGTAAGAGAGAAAATCAGCCTGTTCGAGGCGCAGTTGCAGTTACCAGTTCCCATAGGCCGTTAAGAGTGCATACTCAAAGAATTGAGATTGCTCCCAATGTAATTTTGAAACATGTTGGACATGTTGGAAAGTGTAAAAATGGAGAATACATAATAAAGAAAGCAACTTTAAAAGAAGGCATTTGTGTCGCAGAAGCGATTGTGAGAGTTAACAATAGGAGAAAGATTCCGTTGTTGTTAATTAATAGCTCCGACAGAGCGGTTGTTTTACCAGAGAATGCAATTATAAATACTTTAGAAAAAGTGGAGAAGGATCATGTTGAATCCGAAGTTTACTTGTCAGATGTACAAGGAGAATTAAAGGGAGGATTGAGTACTTTTGTGCAGGCAACGAGTGTTGTTCAGGACAGTCATTTAGATGTCGAGAAGAAAGACACTAATAGTAAATCTGTCGGGATCACAGGAGTTGTCGGCGAAGGGTACGTTTCTAATTCCAAGGAAATAGCCCGTGGTCGGCGGAAATTAAATAATGATGATATTCTGATGATACCTGATGTGCACGGATAGCACGGTTAAAGTAAGAATGAAGTATTTTTGAATACCGTAAATAATGCAGAGTGTCTGATGACAGACGTGGTTGCCCAGAGGAGGCGTAAAGAGTAATATTTGCTACGGTAGAGAGAGCCTCGAAAATGGCGGTGCTGTGGGGCAGCGAAAAACCCCGAGACAGAAATGCTGTGGGATTATCTGGGAAAAGGCAAATTAGTACCAGGTAATTCTATCAGCGAGGTCAAAGTATTGAAGTAGAAATGAATTCGCGCAGACAATTAAGTGAGTAAGCTTTAGAGAAGCGAATTACGAATTAATTAACACGAACTTGGAATTAATGTCAGTGATACCATGATGGTCAGAGTTTAGCATTGTAGATTGCGGTTGTCAATATGACTGGTGAATAGCCATGAATAGGATGTGTTTTGAAGAATTGACATATAATTGAATAGTGGAAACTAATTAAAAGTAAGAGCAAAATTTCATTTACCTCTTCGTTATTTTTTGAAGAGAGTGGCTGTTCTTAAATTTTTGAGGACGTTTACGATCTAGTGCCTAATACAGTCGTTTTTGCAAGCCTACCCGAATTTCATACTCAGTATAGTTTTATGTTGTGTAATTTGAAATTAATCAAACGCAAAAGAATGTAAAATTTATCGTCAAGTCTCCCAAAGTTTCTACGGGATAATTAACAACTGATTGAACGATTAAAATTAACAATTGATTGAACGATTAAAATTTAGAGTATTTAACGTCAATATTGATTTTTGCATCGACAACTTTTTGTGTACGTACTGTAAAAGTATGTCCTTACGTGTTCAATCATTCTTTTTGTTGTATTTGCTTATGCTTCATGTTTAACCTCGTATATGCTTTAGTATTTAACCTTTTTGATTGAGGCATTAACGTAACGCGATAAGTGAAACGTAAAGTACCCGTTCACAGTGTAACAGTTCAACAAGTACAGTATAATAATACGTAATTTTCTTGTGCAAAAGCAGTACGTGATTATTGATTGTGATCTGTCGTTGCAAGAAACATTGATGACCTTGCAGAAATTTATATTTTTATTGTGCATCGAGGCTGAAAATGCCCCAGTTTTGCTCACGATAGTAACGGTTAATTAACAGTTTTTAGTTTCGAATTCCACATTTGCGAAGATAAGATTACTGATGTATTTTGTTTAATGAGAAATTTGAATGTCTGTAACGAAGATTAAATGAAAATGCGAAATTTAGTCGTTTTTATTAGTTAGCATTGGTGTTACGGGAAAATTCTTGGATGGTAATGAGGAAGCTACTTTTTGTTTGTCATTAAAATTATTGATTTATTAAGGAAGTTTACCCGTCATTAACTAAATATATAGTAGGAATCGGTAATGGATCTCTGTGACACTAAAGGTGTTTCCCATTTTACTTTATTCAAGCATTCATGTACTAAATTTTGCGTTTTGGTCATGCTAATCGTTTTTTGTATTGAATTCCAATTTCAGTTCGAGCGTGTGCGAGCGGTAACACAACATCTGTAACACGGTAACATGGTACATGTACATGGCATCGCGTTGGTGTACGACAGCCTGGTGCCAGAGCGCTTGTCAACAAACATCGATGGCCTTGGCGGCAGCAGAGCTTTGCACGCAGCAAAGAGACTACTGAAATTTACCTTCGCGCGCAGTCAAGAGATTACTGAAAGAGATTACCTTCGCGCGCAGTGATTTGAAGAGAGTAACTCACTTTAAAGGTTTGATGTGGTTTTAATACTTTATACTTTACCGTGGACATAGTGTTGAAAACGTGGTTTAATAAGTTTAGTAACTTAAAATGTGGTAATTATACGTTCAGAGTAGTTCAAGAATTTTGGACTTTGTTCACATGTTATTACTATTGGATTAAGATAAATTGTATCAGTTTAGTGATTTTCCTTTTATTTTTGCAGAGTGCGAAACCGATTTTCATATTCATATTTGATGTTCTAAACTAGTGTGTCTTGGATTTTGTTCCGTATTCTCTTATAACTTAATCCACGTGCTATACCATTATGTTACCGATAGAATTAAGTTTTACGAGTCTACGGCACTCTGTTTATTCTGATTGGTTGTTTTACTAATGGTGAAAAAGTTCCGTTCTAATTTGTGCGATGTTTGGCTATAACACTAACTTCTATTTTTAAGTCTACGGTAACGCAGACGATAATTTGAATGTTTCTTTTTGGTGAAAACTTTAATGATGCTTTATTTAATATCAACTCAACTTTTCTGTATCATTTTTCATTACCTACGAGGCAATAGTTTTGATTCTTATAAAATTTTCCGAAATTGCCTTTGCCGAAGAACTCGTGTTTCGCTCGGTGTTAATCTTTCACCAGAGATGTAAGCGGATGTTTTTATATTTACTCATGAATTAATATTAAGTTGGTATTTCCACCCTTGTGTTTTACGTATTTCATTTAAACCATGTTCGCGAAAATGCTCGAATCGATGCAGTGTTCCGGTATATAATTATGATTTGTTTCATTTTGGTTTATCGATAACTCAATTTATGCGAATACTTGTTCATTTAAAATTTTAAAGGTATTGTGTATTTAATTTCATGCGTGTTATTATTATCCTTAACGAATGTATTGAATTATTTACATTTTATGGCGAGAATGATTTTTATTTGTCGAGGTATCTGCGTGCCCTATTTCTTATTTGTGTTTGATTAAAAACTTTTTAGTTGTTGTTTCAACGATGCGATTTTCTTTCATTTTTACTGCGTTATCATTTCAACTGTTTAACACAAAAGTGCGTTCTATGAGTTTCTTTCTTAAGACTTTATGATGTCTTGCGTTAGGAAATATTGTGTTGCGCTAACACCTTCAGTAGAGACGTTGAGCTCAGGAAGTTGTCATACTGTTGTTGCGACATCAAGAGCTGTGCTCATCAAGCCGTCAGCTAGAATTGATAAACTGAGCTGTAATCATGGGGATGTCGACACGAGAGTGCGAGTGTGCAACCGCGAGAACTGCCTCGAATCTGCCGCAAATTGTTTGGCAACAATGCTAGGCAGTGTAGTTGATATGAATGTGTCTTAATGAGAATGAAGCGTCTTAGATGAAGCGTCTTCCATTGTCTTAGATTAATTCTATTTTATACGGAAAAAATCTCTATTATATACGGATTATGTATTCTATTTTATAGATTATTTTGTTCATGTATTCACGTGGAATATTGTGACGAAGTATTATATTGCGAATAAAAAAAAAAAACAAATTGCACGCTTGTAGTTTAGTTGAATTGGAATATGTTAATTTAAATCGTAGGACGATTTGCATCCTATTCTACTTTTTCCCTTGCCATTTGAAGTAATGTAATGTTTAACAAGATGTAGGATTACCGTTGAAATTTGTTTATGATGACAGCAAAGGCCATACCTGTCTACCTCCGTTCATAATTCGGAAGCATTTTGTCATCAGAATTATTGATCGTCAAAGGATAATCAATGTGATTGATTGACGTTTTAAAAATATTTTTATTGTAATAAAAAATTTTTTGTGCGTGGGGGGTCCTAGATGTGCGCCCGCCAGGCATATAAATAGGATCGGCGAGAGATATCGTCGTTCATTTGAGGTGGTCTGCCGTAGAGGTCGCTTCTACAAACAGAAGCATCGCTGTCAGTAGCTGAAGCTCGGCTGCCGAGAAAACATCTGCAGAGATCACAGATGCGCTACAGAGTTACGAGATTACCTTCCAATCTAAAGACTTCCTACCAATTACGAAGCCTGTGTCAATCCTGAAGTAACAATAAAGAATACATAGTTGCTGCAACTATTTCACTCCCGAACCTCATCCGCGTTTGGTTACGGCCTAATACTGAAAGGGGCCGGAACACCCGAATTCATGAAGATCTAATTTTTGATTTCCTAATTGTTTCCCGGTACGTTTCTCTGAGCGTCTTTAGTTATTCACGTTCACAACTCAACCCAATCAACATCTCGGTCCTATGCAATGTATGAATGCAATTTTTAACAATTAATTAACACATGATTTGAATACAAATTAAATGTTTAAGAATTAACTTTACATTGAACAAATTTAAAATGCATTTGACACAAAGAAAACTCAGGAAATCGCACGGGAAAATCATTAAAATTACCTTAAATCTAAACATCCTATTTGAAATGTAAATCTTCGAAGAAATTAATTTCCTAATTCAAACAAAATTTGTGGAGTTGATTCGTGAAAGTTTGATTTTTATCAATTAATTACGGTTTATAGAACTCGATTTCTAATGAAATTTCAACGGTTTTAAAGTTCGTCTACTAAAAACGTAATAAACCTTAAGAAAGATTTACGTTGTGGTGAATATAAATGTTGTGTCTAAATGTTGAAGCAAAATTTTCTTAAAATAAAACATATCTCGACTTAAAATGCGGGTTAACAAAACTTTCTAATATTTTGAAAATACAATTGAAATTACACAGTCATGAAATTTTCTAACATATATATCTTACGCAAATTAAATTTTCATTTGCCATGAATCATAACTAATTTCTTACATAAAATCAATCTTAATCTACAGAAACATCCTTTGTTCAAATCTATTCGCTTGTGAAAGCGAAACGTGTGTGCTATTCTGGTGCGGTACGCCGCCTGTGGCATAGGCGACGCCATCTTGTTTAAGCCAGTCGCTGCGCGTCGGCTGTGCGTGAAATTCAAATTCTACGTGGCTGTGGCTGGCTGTAAAAGTTTACATCGCTACTTGCAGACCTATATGATATTTATAGTTTATGAGAAGACTGCGTTTTGGAAATTTGAGACTGTTCTTCTTTTAGGCATGGTTGGCTTGATTTTTAAAGCACGAGCGGATTTTTATGATGTTAAGTATAATTACATTCATTTTTAAACGGAGGCGGTGAAGTTCGTATAATATTTGAATTTTATGAGTGCATAAAATCAAGATCCCACCGCTGCCACCATTGTAATGATGTTCGTTCTTATCCCCACATCGTCGTCGTGATTTTCTGTTCCTGCGTTGAGCATGTATATTTCGAAACGTAATTTATTCGTTTCCCGTCGTCGTGATGCTTGGTTACATCACTTTAATATATTTTATTAATAAAGACGTGACTCAATGTCCTCGCCTTGATTTTAATTAATTGATATTTTATCTTTGCCACCACCCGAAGACGGGAAAATATTTTATATGAAGTAATTAAATTAAGGTGATTTAGGTAACGTTATTTTTGAATGCCTCGTCTCTTATTTCCATACGCAGGAGAATGAAATACAATCGTAAGCTACATGGTAAATTTAATAGTTAAGAATCAATTAATCGCGCATTACAGATCTCATAGAAATAATACATAGAAACTTCACTCGCTGTGCCTAAACATGATCATCGCCGACGGACTAAGACGTTGACTGCGTGAGTTTTACACATGAATGAATAAACCAAAGTACACTCAACTTGCGTAAAAGGTGGAGAACGAGGTGAAGACTGCAAGGGTGCCCGGAAGGCTGAGGCTGTGACAGAGATGCCATACCCACACCGGTAGGACAGGATGAGCAAAATAGCGTCGTGGCACTTCAATACTTTGAAACGTCACTGATGTTAACGGTCACAAATGTTGAAATAGTTCGTCTTCGAATGTCTTACAGATGCCTGGCGTGTAATTAATTAACTTCGGCTTCACAACGTTTAATAGATGGAGTTCTTAGTTAACTTCGGCTTCACAATGTTTAATAGATGGAGTTCTTAGCTCTTACGCCAGCCCGAGGGTAGCGCTAATATGAATGAGGAGCGCACTCTAGCTCAGGCGGAGGTCTGTTCCTTACTAACTCTCCTCGTCTACTCCAGCCTGTCCCTCTCGTCTCGAGTTAACAACCGCCCTAAACACCTGATCGTACGTCGATCGATCGAATAACAAATTCATTCTAACACACATGGAAATATGCCTACCTGAATCAATAACATCCCTATTAGTTCCTATTTTGAAATACGCTATAAACAACAAGTAATATATTCCTAGGAAATAGAAGAAATACTAATTGAAGTTACATGAAATAGCGGAAGATGGCAGTTCCTCTCGGTTGTCGGGAGACCTCGACGTAACGCGTTCGAAACGATGAGCTGTACATTCGTCTAGAACTCTCCTCGATGGTTTGGCAAGTATGATGATTTACGTATTTCCTTTTTATAGCACAAAAAAATTCTTGGACGCGCAGAGATAAATCATGACACACGCACGCGAGAGGATAAAAAGATCAGACTATTTTTCCCCAAATTAATTAAAAAAGTTTTTTGCAAAAAATCTATTGTCTTTACTTCTCTGGAAATGTCTTGTTAAGTATTTCATACACTATAATTTTTCTTTAAAATAACATACACGAAATGTGAAGAGCTGAATTTCTGTGTGAATTTTCAAAATAAATATTTTTCGATCACAAGTATTTCTTTCATTTTCAAGTTCATTCGAAATACTCTAGGATTGGCCATTTACGTTTGCATTATAGACGGTAACCATTCTAGGGCTAAAAAGAAAAATGTTTTTGAAACTGACCCCCGATATACATGAGTCTTACAATATTTCTCCAAGAAATACTGGCTGATAGATAATGGCTGAAACGACAAATATTGAAGCAAAGGATGATTAATATTTAAAAGAAACTATTTGAGAAGTTATTATGTATAGAAATTATTTGCTCCTGAAGCGAAAGTTGCGTTTGTTGACCTCAGAGAACTCGTAGTTGCTCGATCGAGTCCGTTGGTTGCCCATAGCAGCACCTCCTATAAATTATCCCGGAGTACCGATGTAGATGTAAGCTTTGAATCAGATATGGTTGTATGACTCGATATAACTTTAAAATGAACGCTGTAGCAAAGACAATCGATTTTAAAAGGCATTTCTGTTACAAGCGAACGTTTCGAACTCGAAGGTCATCACCAGCGGATATCTGTATAAACACGCGGAAAAAATATTCATAAATTGTTGAAAATCAACACGAAAAGATCGTAAACTGCTAAACAGAAGCTATTTTTAAAGAGGATGACGACTGCATATCGTTTAAATCGGGTTTTAAGTGGCTTATTAAAAGGGATTCAATTATATTGTACGTTAATCGGAGACTGAGTTAGCAGAGCATAAAACGGAAAATCTTGCTGCAAAATAGGAGATTTAAACTGATCTGAACGAACTCGTATAGCTGAGTGAGGTGGATATCTTAATGAACTACCAGTTCTGAAACTTCTGCCAATATGCTCAAACACTTTAGATCTTACTGTACGTGTGGTAAAACCGACATACACCGACCCATACGAAAGGCAACAATATTTATGATCAATAGAGGAGAGCATTGACACAGGTAGATTATACTTGAACGAAAACAAATTAATTAATGTGTCTAAAATTGTTCACTAATGCATTCTAGAGGTCCATACACATAAAACATTTCAAAATAAGAGAGCGTAGTTCCTTCTTCAGTTTCTCCAGTTGAAAACCAAAGAATGGTAAAGACACGTAAAGTTTCTTTTTTTCCGCTGTCGGCGTCATGGTATCAGAATTATATTTGGTTTTTAATAATTGCCGAATACATCTGTTAAGAAAATGGAGCGGACAGCCATTGTTCAAAAAAAATTGTTCAAGAAATTCAAGCTCGCTGTGCAATGATAAATAATTGGAACTAATTTCATATGCCCGGAACAATAACGTCTTGATACAATTCATTTAACTGCAACGGCCAAAACAAAAATTGTCTAAGCCCGGGCCAGTAAAAGTGTCTTTCCCATAAACAGAAGAACAAAAAGTGTTATTTATGCTCTGTACTATACAATCTAAAAAGGACAATTTATTATTAGCTTTGGTTCCTATTGTAAACTTGATGCGTGCGTGTTTTTCATTAAGGTAACCGAGAAACAATTAGTATGTGACGGATACCGAGATAAAACTATGTAAGGGGTCATCAACGTATCAATGATAAAATACTGGCTTAAAAGGAACATGGTACTCTGAGAGCCAATTTTGTTCGTCTGAACAAAATTGGCTAAAATCGTAAGAAGCGAAACAAACTATGTCACATCATATGATACCATATAACTTTTCCATTTATACGATTTGAGCTTTAGATTTACCGGTGTGGATGTAATTTAGATGTGAGCTTGTGTCTATTTCAATATACTCATTGTATCACTGTGGTTCATAAGGTTTTACATATTGGATGCTTTTACTTAAAATTTATAGAATAAAATTTTCTTGCTACTCTCTATTTAATGTGACGACGAATTATCTTGCATGAATGCGATTTTCTTTCAAAGAACAATAACTTGTCAATTAAATTAAAGATTAATTATTTCCATCATGTTTAGACTATGATATTGACAAATATCAAATCAAGCTTTATTGTTTCAATAAAACATTGCAAAAATTTGAATGACAAGAAATTATTTGCTAATTTACGTTAATTTATTTATTAATACTTTTGTTGCCACCCTCCTATCAACTCCAGCGTACCACTCTTCCAATAATAGGGGAAATTTATTGACACAGAAATTTTGCATCATACACACAGTAGTTAGGTTTGATGCTCTGCGCCTTGTATTCCTTCTTTTCTATTTACATAATAATCATACGTACGATACTTACATATGATGCTCTGCTCCTTGTATTCCTTTTCATCCCATTTACAAATTATCCCGCAACCAATAGGTCAACTTTTACCTAGTTATAAAGAGTCGCATCGTTAAGTGTTTAACGTTATCGTTATGGAAAGATCATTTAGGTTAGGTTAGGTTAGGTTAGGATAAATTATAATCGGTTCGGATGGGTAAATTTAGCATATCACGTGTCACGCTCGCATAATAATATGTATTTACATTACTACTGTACCCTCGACGGGAAAAAAACACAATTTTTCCCAATTAAATCTATAATTTATTCTTTGAAAATGTGTGTATTGAACAGATTGGATGTCTTTCTTTTCTACTTTTGTTTTCTCCTTTTAGTCTTTAGATAACATTGGGATGAATGTGAACTATGTAAATCAATTGTATTTGAATGGAAAGCGAAACTGCAATCTTGTAGCATTTGGACGTGCAGCTTGTAGAGTCAGAGTGAGGACAGACACGTCGAGCAAGTAAACAAGTAAACCATTTAATTGTGTGTTGTATGGCATACGAGGTTTAATTATCTCCAGGCATATTCAACATTCAGAAATCAGATCATACGAGGAAATTTGGGCAGCTGTTATATCGTCGATCGCAAGCTAAACTAATATGATCGCATGATTTTATGTTCAACTACAACCTACAACACTACAGAAAACGGAATTAAAAAATTTCTTTACGTTAATTACAAGTAATGAATTTACTTTCCACACATTTTCATTTTTTCCCCTGATAATTTGAGAAATATTAAAACAGACTTTTTGGGGTTGCTTAATTACAAAAATTTATTATAAAGAAAAGTATGCTGTGTCTAAAATATGTGAAAAAGGAAAGCTAATTAAGAAATAAAAGTCAACATAATATGACAAACAAAATTTTTGCTGTCCAAAACAGCTTTTATATATTTGAACTCTAATTTCTTAAAGTTCCATTTACTGATAGCGTGCGATAAAACTGATGGTCTGACTAAATACAAGTTGAAAAGAGTTCAGATTCCTGAACTCGCAATCGTCGTCAAGCGCAAAAAAATATTATAAGAAAAACAACTTTTTCACATACAAAAATAAGTTATATTCATACATGAGCATGAGAATTCATGTTGAGATTAGGCAGACTTTTTCTGTATTACCACCAGTGCGTTTTGACGAATTTATTTATAAAATTAGCGTAGGGGAATTCTTAAAGTGAATTGATACAGCCGTTTTTAAGTTTTTCATCAGACTTGCTCAGCATTTGATTGAATTAGACATGAAAACCCGAGTTTCTCCTCGGTGATTTTCCCAAGAGCACTAACAAAAGTCGCCATTATCAGTCGGTATTGATGTAATGAAGCTCATAAAGTGAACAACCATCCTTTCTTCAACGTCACAAAAGAAAAAAAAGAGAGTAAAAATAGTTTATTTCGGATAAAGACGGGGCAGAAAAACATAATTGGTATTATAACATCTTAATATAAAGATCTTTAGTTGATTAACACACATGGCTATCGTAATACCCATATCAATTATCGAAACAAATGATTCAGACATGAGCATGAAATAATGCGTTCCCTTTGCTAGATAAACCTAATATTGATCATGCATGTACTAAATACAAGCACTGAAAAAACAAAAAAGATCATCATGCATACGCCGTATTGATAAAAAACACGCTTATTAGAGCGCAATTACGTTGAAATATGAGCTTAGGAACTTGCGATTTCAGTGATTACTGTTGATAGTTAATAGGTGGATTTAAATTACTCTGCCTCTGCATCTAGGAAGTCGATACTCGGTACTGTTTTTTCGTTCTTAGGGATCAACTAGCGTGCCAAGTAAATAGTTCGGAGGAATTATGTTTCCGCACCATATATTTATGATATATTCAGCATAAATAACACTAGTACAGAACATTCAATGGAGTCCTAAACATGAAAAGAATTGTTGCATAATGCCAACCCAAATATTTTACAGTACAGTTGGACAGTTTCGTGAAACGGACGGCCTAAATAATGCTGCCACAACATGCTCATGAACGTCAGAAGCACGAAAATGCAACACGATGCTAACATTATAACATAATACGACATGAAAAAGAAAAAAAAGATAAAGTCCAATAAACTTAATACACAAGATGAATCACGATACATTTTAAAATGTCTTAACATGAAGGTCCTTATAGTTGATAAATATATACAGTATCCCAACAGTCCAGGCCAATGTTTGTGCAAGAGATTGAGAGAGAAGCATAAAAATTAATTTCCGTGGCACGCTAATCCAAATGTGATAATGTCCATAAATTAATGTAATAAAAGCAATTTAATGACGGACACAGTGGGTTGAAGTGCTTATGACAGTCTCCACGTACACTTTCGTATGAGCTTTGGCTTCTGCTACATCAGGCAATAATGTTAAAAGTGTATTGGTTTGAAGTAGATACTGCTGATTTCAAAACTAAAAGGTCAAATAGCAGAAATTCGAAACTATATTTTTGTGTGAACATACAATATTAATAGTACTCAGTTAACTGCCTCAAAGAACATTCTTCAAACCAATTAACAAATTTATGATATTTCCTATATAAATGTTTGGTAATAATATAAGAATGCGTAATGCGTTAGGTCACAAGTTGGTAGTTAATAAGAAAAATAAGGTATTTATAGTAAAAATGCAACTCGCTTGATTAGCAATTTTGCAGTGACTGCTGTTCGTATGTACACAATACATACTAGCATACAATACAAACAACTTTTCACCATGACACACAGCTTGGGTTGCTACATTGGCTCTATTGCTAGTCCAAATTCTCTAATGTGACCTTTTTTTAAAAAATATAGCTACGTTTGGCGAGACTACGAGGTGAAAAAAGGCAAAAGTGAAGGAATTAATTCCAAAATGGTGAATCTGACAACCCTGCTCACAATGAGAGAAACATCAAAGTCGTACCAAAGTGCACATAATCGATCGCCATTCTCCTTCCAGCTCATATCCCATCTTCGGAAAGAAAGACTCATTCCCGTCGAATACGAGGATTCCGTCGAGCTTTTGTCCGGAAATACGGACGACCTATAAACAGCTCCACTCCGGCCTCCCACCTGATTGGATGGACGAATCTAATTCCCTGTTTTTCGAAGGCACCGTTTCCTCAGGTCTTTGTCTCTCATGTTTTTGTCTTCTGAGAAGTGGAACGAGTTTTTCCTGCCGCACGTAAATACAGGCCTCGACATCTGCAATGTTGTCATTTGCTTGTCAAGGTCTGTAGCTTTGTGAAACTACGCTGTGCGCTACGTCGCTTCTTGCCTAAATGTCCTTAATTCGGCAAAATTTTGAAGTGAAGCCTCTTTATTATGAATAAGCGTGCCAGTCTCGTGCTATTCGACCAAGGAATCAAAACCAACATTTCAAAATTTGTAAACTTTGTTATAACGTTCGTTTTATTGAGTTTAGACAAATAATACATTGAATATTATTTGATCGGAAAAAGATTGTGTTAATTTTCCGAAATTAGTGAAGCTAAGTTTAGTTGTCGAACAGGTTTAGAAAGGATATTCGACATCGTATCGACAGTCTCGCTTTCTCTGAGACTGACTAAATTACAATATTTTCAGGATATTGTCGTGCGAGTTTTTTATTACATTATAGTTTTGGACATTCTTGGAATTTTAAAATCAAGCTTCACTATTCGCTGTTGCAAAGCTACCAGAATAATTTTTTGCTGTTTGAAAATCGTTTTTAATTGGGCAAATCTTTCAATTTTAAAGACTTGATCTCGACAACCACACAGAACTTCCAGCCAGAATCGATCTGGCGGAACAATAAAGTTTCCATGGAGGCCCTTCGTGGATATGTACTATTTTTAGAAATTTGCCCAATTTTATCACGTATAAATTATCTATGGAATAGTAAACAACCATTCATAATTTATTAACACGAAAAACAACTGCTCTTTAAAGATCACCAGACTAACTTGTCAACTTTGAGGCTGAGATATGGTGGAGTAACATATTTCATATGTAATGTATGCCAACCGAGCTAACTTGTACTAGCATATACATTATACAGTTTAACTTTCTATGAGGTAACCTTATCATCAAATATTAGAAACAATTTACAGAACTTTCTACAGTAACTAGTGTAAATTGTTGTCAGGAGCACATTTAACTTTCGTGAGCCACTCCACTTTATTTCACTGACATCCGTATTTTAGTTTAGACGTATAACTAATAAATCTTTCTGTTTGTACCTTGTTAACCGTGGACCCATCCTAAAACTCTTTGAAATTTAAACTGTTATCTTGCGTACGTAGTTCCTATAAAAAATACAGAGTTGTCTGACTTATCCTAATCTGTTCACATAAGTCAATCTTACATTAAGGGAAAAAGTAAATGGAGGAACTTTGGACTTGAAAGTATTTAACAAGTGAAGGAATTTTCCACTTGAAATTACAAAACACTTTCCGAAGTTATGCGTTAAGATACTCCAGGCTGCGCCGTGTTACGCAGCAGTCCATAGAACACGTAACGTAACCAATATGCCCGTAACTTATCAGTGTATTCGTACTAATTGTACCTATCATTAGTGCGTGTGGGTATTCATGGACTTATACAATACAGGCACCACCATACTCTGAAGAGCTACGCGGACAAAAAACTAGTCATCTGTTATTTTTCGAGCTCCAGTTATTCACTACGTTCATCAATCGGTGTTCAAAACCTGCGACTGAAGTTTAGGTAATATGCAAGTGCTGAACAAACATCAGTGTTCTTTCACAACTAGTAAGGTATTGACTTGTCTTCCAGTTGCTCCACAATGATGCGACGAAAGCTAGACGGCTTGGAATGGCAAAAAGGGCTTATTGCATTTGTTCAGACTAAGAACTGAAGAACTGAAGGAAGTAACGGAATTCGCTTAAATGCTACTCTGTAATGCTGGTCTTCTAGTAACTGATATCATAGAGTTTGTACGGCAATTCAAGGCAAAATAGTAACCGGAAGAAAATCCTAACCGAAAGGGACAGTAGCCGTGTGTACAGAATCGTTTTGAATAAACGATGGATTGACTGCCCTTCTCCTGCTGTTTCTGAACGAACTCTTCGTAGGGAAACCCCCATACAATGGACATTTTTATACGGCAGATTTGCTCGTAGTCTGTGTACGTTGACTCCCGCCCACTAGACCGCTCGGTAAACTGGTTCAAAGCACTTGCACATCGAACTATAGGAGTGAAGCGTCAGGTAGCCAGATGAATCACAGTTCTGTCTTTCTAGGCATCTATTGGCATCTTCTATCTATATAGGCATCTTTATAAGTCTCTATAGGCATCTGTTTTTATAGTGAGTTTCACCTCAATTAGATATCAGTTTAACCTCAATCTTGGCAAATGTATAACAGATGTGTGTAAACATTTATGACAGCTGTATGTGAACTTTTGTAACAACGCCATCAGCAATTTTTACCTACAAATGTTACTGTGGACTTCAGATTTCCCGCTTGTTTGCTTTCCTACCTTATGGGTATGAAAATTTTAATTTTTTATTTATTTTACCACTGAAGTTATTATTACGTGTAAACCATATTAGCTGATTATGTCATTCTCGTCAAAATTTTTATAACTTATTATCTGTTTTACGTGAACTTTGTGTCAACGCCCTCTGCAAGTTATACGCACCAATGTTGTGGCATTGAACTCCAATATTATTCGCTCATGGACTGAGTATGTGTGTACTCACAAAATCGCGGTAGATTTTTACTCTTTTCTCTCTTATTTCCTAAGCTAGTTTTTAGACAGGAATATCCTTTTAACCTTGACTCTGTATTTCGCCCATAAGTAATTTATTACTTACTTCTTACTGTTTAAATGACTGATCACGCTGATCACGCTGATGTATTCGATGAAATCGACCCAGATCTCAACCATTTGAACAGAATATATCCAAACCTAAACGACTCTCAAGAGTGTAGGTATACTAATGTATCAAAATTCAACGAAACTATACGAATAACTCGCCAAGATTTCTCACTCCTGTGTTGGAATTGTAGGTCACTCTATCCAAAATTGGAAGAAATACAATGTACCATTACTGAACTTGAGTATAACCTAGATGTGATTAGCTTCACCGAAAGCTGGCTAGATGACTCAACCAAAGACATGATTCGATATAAAAATTATCATAGTTACCATTCGCTGCGAAAAAACCAGCGAAGCGGATGCTTCAGCACATGTATATCTAACCACATAGAAGCGAGAATCATAGCAAGTGCAACAATGAATCGGGTTCATATAGAATCACTCTTCGTAGAACTGTCTAGAGATGGTAAACGAATTGTGCTTGGAACGGTGTATTGGCCTCCCACAGCCTGTCCTATATCCTTCCTGAATGAGCTGAATCGTATTATTTCTCAGTTCAACAGGCCCTTATACAATGACATAATAATATGCGGTGTCTTCAATTATGATCTACTGAAACATGAAAGCTGTGAACCAATCTCTAATTTCCTAATAGCCTTTCAGTCTCAATCTTTCCTTCCGATCATGACAAAGCCTACACGAATAACCTCAAAATCTCCTATGCTGCTTGACGAAATCTTTATGGCAGACTGAACTGATTTTCTTGTTGGATTCATTACTTCTGACTTATCAGATCATTTTCCAGTTTTTCTTATTAAGAAAAATGACTATATCTCTTGCACCAAGCCACGGGCTGAAACTTACTCATATCGGAAAGTAAACGAATAAAATTTAGAAGAAATGCGCACCGTTCTAGAAGAATCAATGGCAACATTGCACATCTCTCAACACAATAATGCAACGAGCATTGAGGAAGCAATAGTAAAGTTGACTGAAACTATAATGGCCGCATATAATCAGTGTTGTCCAATAGTAACTCGTACAGTTACCCCGAAAAAAAAATAAAAGCCCTGGATTACTGAAGACATCGAGATAAATATAAAGAAACGTCAAGCGTACCTAGCCCTTCTATGCGAAGGGCGAATATCTAGAGAAACATATAACCGATTCAGAAACTTTGTGGCAAATCAGATAAGGAAATAAAAAAAGAACTACTCTGCGCTCAAGTTTACTTACTTTAAAGCTGAAGTTAAAAAGACTTGGCGCCTCCTCAACTCTTGCTGTAAACCGAATAACGCCGATAAAAAGAAAATTGAATATGTTGTTCAAGATAATGTAAAGTACCATGGGAGGAAATAAATTGCTAATCTCTTTAAAAATTTATTCGTAAACGCAGGGAAAACTATAGCTAATGGTATTCCAAGTGAACCTACTGATCACCTGGAATACATGGATCATCTAAAATATCTCCATCATTGATGCTTCTCAGCTTGAGAATAAAAAGCAAGGCGAAAATCGCTACCCGTAAAGTCATTTTTATTAAAAATTATCAAATAAAACTGAACGAACGTTTCGGACTAACTGTCCATCTTCAGCAAAAAAAAATTCTGTCAAACGAAACCAAGTAAGAGAAATTAAAGCACTAAAGTAGTACATTTACAAAATCTAAACTTTGAAAAAATACAAACAACGGTAAAAAATGTGTAAAAGATAAAGGAAAAACTGAATTACGTATTGGCAACATGATGCGGGAAAGCACTTTGGGTGTCATTGAGAGCAGGTTTCATTTTTTATATATACAATGATTCGAGAAGGCGCATATCTGTTTTGTAAGAGGTACCGGCCAAGATTTTTAAAATCTTGGCCGGTACCTCTTACAAAACCGATCTGCGCCTTCTCGAATCTTTGTATATTTACAAAATGAAACCTTATCTCAATGACACCTAAAGTCACATGCTCTGAAAATGAAAATATGTTAACGCACGTTAATGCACAAGTTAAACCAAGGCCTTCCAAATTGAGAGCATCCTCAACCAGAGCTTTCAGCAACTCACCCAAACCCAGAATTTTATTCCAACTATGAACAATCAATTTGCACAAATAAATTTGTGTCAATAGACAAAAATAGTAACTGTGACATGTCCACCTTATGAATCAATCAAAAAAATTCCGATACATGCGCAGGAACAGAGATATCGACAAAAGATATAAATTGATTCATAAGGTTAATGAAGATACGGTAAAACGTCGATGAAGTGACTACATTCACAATCATAACTTCGAAAATAACATACAAAAATAAATCCATTGCTCGTCTATCCTCTTTCTAAAGATCTACATCATGAGCGAAATCACGTAGGCAATCACTGCAAAGGGGAATGAACCGTGAATAAATGTCAAGGCTCCACAAAGCACGCCGATCTGTGATCAAACTCGTGCCAGAAAACCAGCATTGAACCCAATCTGCACACGCGTTGCAAACACATGAGATGACTTGAAACGACAGCTCAGGATGCAGCCTACCCTCACTTTAGCTGATGGACAGTCTCCTCCACGCGGGAACAGCTCAGCTTAGATCTAAAAAAATTCACAATGAGGCCATCTATCTCTAAAAAACCTTCAAGCTCGGAAGCACTAGAAACAAAGACCAATATGCAAAATTTATTTACAAAAAAGTAACAACCTCGAATCAATAAAAATCGATGGGAGAGATTTCAATCATGCTCTTCGGGGCTTTATGCCTTAAATAATTTCTAATATGACAAGATTGCATTAGCACATATTCGATGAAAGAAGAAATGGAATTTGAAAAACGATAATTTCCCTTACATCAAATGTTTTATAAATTGTCCTCCGGTGAACGTTAGTCGAAAGCATGACCACTACCCAGCCCTTGTGAAAATGCGGAGGGAAATCATGATGCTTTTACCTCCACTATGTGACTAAATAACATTGACCAAACTGAATTTTCACCTGTTACAGGTATTATAGCCAGTGAACTGGGCAGCATTGAACAGGATGTTACTACTAAATGCTCCGATGGTAAAATAAATAACATAAAAATAAAACTTATATCTGCTCGGAGTCCTAATTATAAAATGGATGATACAGTATAATGTTCATTACGAGTGAAATCGACATTTTTAAGTGTATTTGAAACATGGTTCTACTGACGAGTCGAAAAGTCTTATTTCAATACAACCGTGTACACAAACTGTAGTGTTGTTAAGACGCAGTCATGAACAAAAAAGGTTCACGCATTTTCCTAATAGACGTCTCCTCAACATCCCATTTACAATACGAGAAAAGTGCGAAGACATAAAAATAATGTGGCTCGATGTTCATGTAAACAAACACAAGTCTATCATTATCGATAGAATAACACCCATCAGCAGTTCTATGTCGAACATTATAGTTCATTGAAAATACGCTAAAATTAATTTTTGCAGCCAGAAAGTTTTTCATGTTTTCGGGGTTTTCAACGTATTTCTGACAAATGAAAACACCCAGCAAAGCAAGTTATTGTACAGTCTTAATTTGTCACAAATGGTTCAGAAACCAATGCGCATCCTAACACTTCCGAAACTCTTCAAGAATGTAACAAACAATGCGCAATTAGTACAGTACAAAATTTCACCCTCATTTTCCTCGCACTATTCGGTAGAATGTGTAATGAACATTGCAAGAGTGAAGTGGTTTTCAAAGAATGGAAAACCCCGATGATGTGAATTTACAAGTTACTCATTCTAATGACAATGTCGTATCAGCTCATGATGAATGTACACCCCTCACTAGGAGGAAAGTTTAGCCAAGACTTGCTAAATGGATAACAGATGTGATAACATAGCACGACAAAGGCTTAAAATACATAGCCAGCGCCAGTACAAACTGAACTAATCACTGAGAAACCTATATAAATTTCGCTATAAGATCCTCCGGAGAAGAGTTAGTGAAGCTAAACAAGACCACTTCTACAAAGAACTATTGGCGTCAAAATGAAATTCAAAGAGAATGTGGAAAACCATCTGAGAAGTTTCTCCGTATAAAAAAGTTCAAGCTACAAAATGAATTTTAACAACTTCTCAAAAACGGCGAATGATTTCATTACTTTCTTCTCAAAAGTTGGTGAAGGCGTCTTCAATGGAGTGTCTAGGCTCCCAAAAAGTGTATCAAACAGTGCTTGACCCGTTGCAATTTTCTATTTATGCTGATGATTTCCTCACCATACGAGCAAACACAAAAATTTCAAAATATGCAAGTTCTACAGATGATTTAAAAAAACACAAGTTCACTCTGAAGGTTTTCTAAAGAACCTGAAATCATGGTGTGACCAAAATAACCCAATAACTCAATGGAAGTATAGAGCAGTCACGAATATGAAACCACTATTAGGGTCATTTATAATCTATGTGTAGATACTTCGTAACCATTTGTAACCTAAAAGCATTACCAATCTATCACCGTGTTTATTTAATCTCATGTACCAGTGTCTGTATTTTATTACCGTTAGAAACCTAGATATTTTTGTTGTCTTAAACTATAACTTGATTTTTCCGATAACTCAATCATAATGTTGGATATTAGCATATTTTTACATTTTCTAAGCTTTGATCACAGAAAAGATATCGAATTACATGCATATGATATTAAAAACAAAAAGCATTCATTAAATCTCTCTTCATGGAAATTATTTTTCATATTAAAACAATTATTAACCTAAATGACACGTTCATAAATTACGCACCAATTCCCTATATTACTATTGTCAAGCACATGCGTCAGTGCATGGATGTAAATATTTCATGAACAAAAAATTTGAAATTTACTTTGCGTGAAGAACGCGCTGAGACTGTATCATTTATCCATTCTCCTTATTTCGACCACGTTTGCCCCTTAACGTTGATACTGTCAAAAGCTTTTTACCCCACTTCCTCCGTGTTTATATTTCTTTTATTATACAGATTAATAAACATCATCAAGTTTAAAAACCTTGCCATTGGAATACATTTTTCTTTTTCTCTCTATCTCATGTACAAACATTGGCATGCCTGTTATGAAACCCATATATGCTTGTCAACTAAGGACTTTTGTGTTAGGATATTTTAAAAAGCAACGTAATTCATCTTTTGTATTAACTTTATTGGACGTTATCTGTTTTTCTTATTCATGTTGTATTATGTTTTTACTGGCCTCGTGTAGCAATTTTTCGTTTCTGACGTTCATTAGTACATTGTGACAGCATTATTCAGGTACTCAGTTATACGAATTGGTCCAACTGTGTTGTAAAAGGTGATGTTAGCATTGGCCAACAACCCTTTTTATGTTGATGACTCCAGTAATCTCTTGTGTTCCCCCATTATTTATGTAGGAAATATCATATATTTCTGGTGTGGTGAAATAATTACTCCGAGATAGTTATTTGGCCTACTAGTTGACATGTAAGAATAAAAAAGTAATTTCGAATATCAACTTCTTAGTCTTAGACGCAGAGTTACTTAAATCCAATTTTTTGGGTTTCAGCAGGAACCCCTAATATCGCAAGTTTCTATCCTCATATTTCAACATAAGTGCTCACTGATAAGATCGTTTTTCGTCAATGTACCACTGGTATTGATATTTTTTGTTATTTCATTACTTGCATGTTCATTCATTATCAAACTTAAATTTAACATGAGCCGAGTAGAAAATTTGTGTAACCCCCCAGAACGATAAGATAGACGTCGAAAAGTTCGTTCACATGCTGTGGCAGCTCTACGTGATCAGTTGATGCGAGAGTAGTTTCAAATCGACCGCTGGTACATCAGGACACTTACACCATAAAACCGAAAGAGCGCTAGTGCCACAATTCTTTGCCTTTCCCAAAATAATGAAATGGAAAATAATTATTTTTTGTACTTTATCTTTAATATGCATCTCTCACTTCATTCATATATCAGGATTCTAAGTTCCCACATCATGTCATTGTGCTGAAGATAATTTCAGGAATACACAGCGGTCTTCAAGGGTGGCACTTCAAGATTTCAGTTTTCTTCATCCGATTCATTTGAAATTTGGCCAGTATATGTATTTGATGAAAGTAAATTTTTTTCCAAAGTAACTTTTTCGATTTAGGCCTGATTTATTTGAAAAATACGAAAAATTAATTTTTTGGTAAAATTTTATGGATATTTCAAAAGAACAGAAGTTATTGAGTTTATATGCTAGAACAAAACAAAAGACAGTTTTAGAATCCTTGAAGCATTTCTAACAAAAGTACGGTAGCAAATTATCCATTTGTAACTTTTAGTTTTTTTTATATGCGATATATGATCACAAACTAGCATATACACTAATTTTGGGTTATGAGCTTGATAAAAAAAAAATTTTGTACAATTTGAAGTTTGCTACAGTAATTTTGTTAGAAATGTTCTAAGGATTCTAAAACTCTTTGGTTTTGTTCTTGCATAAAAACTCACTGACTTCTATTCTTTTGAATGTTGAAATTAAGGGTTGTTAGTGAATCAGGAATAAAATTTTTTTTATCTGAACTGTAGTAAAATAGACAGTTTATGTAATTAAATGCTGTTTTCATTTTTATTTCGATTTTCTCCATGTATAAGTTCATATTCACACTGTGAACTGCAATTTACAAAAAAAATTCTTGTTATAAAAATGACGAACTTTTATATTTGTAGTATGATTCTTATGAAATTTTACCATAATATGTAATTTTTAAAAAGAAACACAATTTTTTCTATTCATGTTTTTATTCATGCCATAGTTTTTTAGAAAAATTGGACATATTGGTTTTTTAGCTCATTTGTATTGATATTTCAAAAGAATAGAAGTCATTGAGTTTTTATGCTAGAACAAAACCAAAGACAGTTTCAGAATCCTTGGAACATCTCTAACAAAAGTACAGTAGCAAATTTTCAATTTTCTGTTTGTTTTTAGATTTTTGGTCCTCTTACACACCCTTGGGGGGGTTCTAGTGTCCGTAGCGCCATAAAATTTTAGGACCGAATAGTCCACCACCTAAGGGTCCTTTTTCTACAAAAACATAAAAAATGCTCCTCGGACAGACAAATGCCTGAAGTGCCCTCCTTAAATAGTCCTTAGCACTTGGACTGAGGTAGCTTAAAGTGAAGTTTAATTTCCAATTCAAATGTAAAGTTAATTGTAGTAAGCAATGTTAAAAACAGCAAACATTAACTGGGTTGTATTTTCATTTAGGTTTGAGTATTTTTAAAAATTATTGAGAGTGTGACTAGTAGTTGTTCAGCAGCATAATGAAAACTCCCTCAGAGACCAAATAAGCTCACGTCGCAGTCAAAGTGCTCAGGTCATTATGGTGATTATTGTCTATATAAATCAGAATAGAACAGAGTAGAAAAGACAAAGTAGAAAAGATAAAGCACCAAAGAATAGAAAAAATGGTCGAGTATCAAAAACTTAACCTATACATGAAGAATGGGAATGAGAAATAAAAATTATCGCTAGGGGGCATGGGACAAATCTCAAGAAGTTTTACATTTAGAGAAGTTCGTTCTACGTAGAGTTTAGATTGAAAATTGCTTCATCTTCAATAATATAAAATCGAGTACACCCGAATCTTCATGCATGAATTTAGACATCATCATGCAGACGTGAATTCATAGTAATATTGTTATCTTAAGCCTGCCAAGAAATGAAAATTGATAATTTTGACCAAAATTCTGCAACAGAACGAGTTGCAAGTGATGTCACATATTTATTTTTAATTGAGTTAAACGTACACAGTTTTCTGATTTCCATTTCATAAGAGGGCAAGTGAGTAATAAAATTATTGTACGCTCGCGACCTTTAGAACAAAATATTCTGTATGGCTGTCTTTTGTTTTTGAAATCGTTCTCTTATCGGCCTCCCAATAATTTTGTTCGTTTTGTCAGTTTTTTATTTCTTTGTGTTAGGAGATTTCCTACAGTGGAGATTCAGAGAGAGAGTAGATTAGAGGTAGGGAAGCACTGGACTTCTTATTCATCAACAATTTTTGGCTTCATCGTGCAAAAATTGTTTTTCATTCCTTGATTTTAAATATGCACCCAAATATCGAGCACCTACACATCTGTACATTGAACTGCCGCACTGTGTGTACTCTATGCCCTTAATATCCCTATAGTGTTTACATTGTGCTCTCAGTACTTACTCAGTGTGCTCTATATTTTTTCATTATGTCCTAATGGCTGTGTTTGATTTCACTTTTTGTTTCACAACATTGTTGTTATGCTCTTCACATTTTTTGTTGTTTTCAATCTCACGGCAATGCCTCTACTGTTATGTGCGTGACGTTTCTGTTTCTATATTTCTATATTTTTGCATGATTTTCCCCTTCATTACAATCATTTCCTTCTATGTCATTACTTCAATGACGTATAGTTTCATTTGTTTTTCATTGATTCATCGTTAATTTTCTATAAGTTCAGAATCAAATTCAAATAGGTAATTTTATTTTCTAATCAATTATATCAAAAATGGGTGAGTGAGTTCAAACATTAAGTCAATATTTTTAAGCCAGTTTATGAAAGAAATACTCGAAGCAAGTTGGCCAACCAATTACTAGAATTCTTAATGAAGTCATACAGTAATGAAATGAGACTAATAAAGGCACGCAATCATAGGACAAAGGCTTGCGTGCAATTTATACTCAACTTGCAAAGGAAATCCAGCGAAAACGATAAATATCACAGGGTCTCGGTTTTGCGTTAATTTTTGTGAGTCTAAAATAGCTCTAACTTTCAAAGATACAAAAATACTTATCGGCCGTATAATACGCTCAGGTCTCCGACTGAGACCAAATTTTTCTAAACCAAATATCGCCATTTCAGATTTCTATAAAAATCTCGTCTTAGAATGCATATCCTCTACCACTACCAAAGCTTTGCATTGGGCGTTCGAGGAGAAATACCGTCGCTGGTGATCGAAAGATTTTGACAAACCAATGATGCAAAACGGAAGGCTCCTATTCTTGTCGGAATTTTGATCATCTACAATGAGATCAATAATTCTTCATTTCATCTATATTTATAAAGCAATTTATTGATTAACATTGTCTTTCTATCGCGTCCTATTTAAACATAGTTAAGCAAAATTAACTATACTTACACGAGTACACGCGTACTTGCATCGTTCGCTTCTGAAAGAACACGATCGGCCGTTCGGGCATTTTTCTCCGAGGTGCTATGTACTTTGTTGTTCTTCGGCAGGCGCGGGTGACTTGTACATGGAAGACTTTCGCCTTCTATAACGCTCCGGAAGTGTTTGAGCAGCAGTGTTTAGGCTTCAGTGATTTGTAGTATGCCAGCCTTCTGAGTAATGTTGGTATTCCATTCCTCGCTCAGTAACGCTTTTCTCAAGCGAGTGAGTGACTTCGGAATCTTTTGTGGAACACATAACGTTGTCACTGCATTGTCAGAGGCTTTTTACGGGTCCTAGGGCTTTATTTTTTTGATGGTATGTTACGGGAGGGAAAGAGAATGTTGTTTGTTTAGTTTTTAAATAACCATCTTAGTCACTCGCAGGTCTATAGTCACTCATACATACATATTTTTAACATGCCTTTGTGTTGCACGATGAGAGCCCAAACCGTTTCTTGTATTGAAAGTTTGATCAAGAAGCTTATTGCGTTATTTAAAAAATAAATTATAACGTATTAAAGACGTTGGAAAAAAGTAAACTGTGCATTAAGAAGTAACATACGAAAAATTCCTTCCCAACGAGCTCGAGCAGCTCTCACGCGCGACTCGTTCCATGGGGAACAGTGAGGCGAAGTGGTAAAGCATTGCTTCATTGTTAGCTTTTCGAATTTTGCAACAGCAGGATTCCAGGCGAAATGCAGACGTAAAATTAAGTGTACAGTTTTTTCCTTTGATACTGTTGCGATTTTTTCGTACAGCCAGCCACTGGATACATTGAAATCCGGTGCACATGGGCATTAGGTAAACTATTCCATCTTGTTCCTTTTAATTACTTCGATGTTAACTGAAGCACTGTTTGTTAACCAATCTTTTTTATTTACTATTATTTGCTCATCGTCGTTTATTTAAATTAAATTTAAAACCTATATCATGACTGGCAAACAAATATTAAAAATAGAAGTGAGAACACACACAAAATAAACGTACCGGACATGATATAATATGTTCAATAATAAAACTGGAGGCCGACGGCTGACTATTTTTGCAAGCTTACTCAATGGACAGGATATTTTAGCCTTTACAAAAGCCCTAATTGGAGGCTCGGCATAAATGATCCCCCAATCAGCGACGCTCGTTAGACCGACAACACTGAGTGAGTTGACTATAACTAAGCATGCCTCGCTTTTATTGGCGGTGAATGTAACCTGAGAATTGCTTTTCGCTTAGGGAAACGTAGCCGTTATGAAAACAATATCGTCAAGTTGGATAGGAAATTTTTCAGGAATTGATCTATGATACAAGTATAGTACCGGAAAATGTTTTATGTTCGTTTTCAGGACCTGGAATTACTAATCACAAATTTGCAGTATTTAAATGAGACACGAAATTGTTCAGCAAAAATATTCAGCAACCAACACGTTTCATTTGGAATATGCGTGAATTTGTGCATGAAGCCATAGAATGATCAAAATTAGGGTTTAACTCGAATACTTCACACCTATAATGAAAACTATTTTCTGAAAAGGAATTTTACACTCATTGTTGTTATTTTATTTTTCTATCTGAAAGAGGATACTTTCTTTATAGTTGAGATGAACTTTAGCTAAGTTTTTTCCTCGTAATCAGCTCGGGTGAATCTTTCTTTTTTTTGCTTCTTTGTGGATTTTCTGGAGAAGTTCGAGTGCATAAATGATATTGTAATGAAAGAATTGTAATGGCGAATTATGATTAGAGTTACCGTTTGATATACACCGTTTATCATATATTATGAATTTTAGGAGCATGATGAATGACTGCTTCCACTATCCATATATTATAGCATTTTGACCTTTGAGCCCTGAAACTCTCATACTGCTAGAAAAAATCTTGGGAATAAAGTTATCAGCTCCTAGAAATAGGTTAGAAATTGCTCGAACATGTTATTCTCCTAATTCATTTTCAATCGTTTTCAAACTGGTGCCATTTGCTGAGAGAAATAGTCCTAATTCAACTCATTGGTATGAATATAGAAGTTCAATGGCAAAGAAAATATGTCATTCAGTATATATCGTTTCATTAATTTTTAATTTGTAGCATTCCATTGTAACTACCGTATACTTCGAAAAAAACTGAATTTTTCAATTAGGGGCTTCAATTTTAATTTTTTTTAATTAATTTAAATTTTTAACTCTACATAGGAGTTTTAAACATTATTTAAACTTAGCAATATTTTAGCTCGGAAAACAGTTAAGCATTTCAAAGAAATCAGAGCAAAACGCCTGGTTTATGACGAGTTATTAAAACTGGAAAATGCGACCAAAGAGATGCTTCAGAGGAACGAAAGTCGATCTCTGAGAAATTTAGCTAAAATGGCCGATTGGTCAATTGAGACCATGTTCTCATTACTTCACAGAGACTTGAAGACCACCCTACACAAGCGTCAAAAGAAACAATTCCCTTCCTCCAGCGCAGTGGACACACGTCTGGCTATAGCTGAAACTCTCCTTTCTCTCATCCATCAAAACAAGCTCTCCAATATCGTCTTCAGCGGTAAGAAATTTGACACAATAAAAATACAGCCCTTGAAATAATCAATTATGGTCAAAGTATGGTGATGTTAATGTAATGCCAAAGTGATCACGGAAAAAACACTCGGAAATATGGCCGTTAGGTATTACTTCGAAGAGTAAATATAAGTCTTCACTAAGTTACACATACTGAGAAGCGTTTTCTTTTTTACTTTGAAAACAGACAGAAATTCTTTTTGGTTACCGTATATATCATGAAAGTTTTTCGAGCCTGGAGTGTTTCTCACATTGTATGTAGGGAATATCTTACTTGCACTCTAGTCAACTTCAAGTAGACACAAAAGCCATTGAGACTGCGGCTTGGGGAACAAACGGTGATAGTGTGGGTATCCATTAGTAAACTAGACCAAGTCCTTTGAGTTTTATCTATGGGTCACAATGAGCGAATAAATTCCCAGAAACCTATTTCTAGAGAAATTATTGCTACCCTAACTCAGCACACTCTCATAAAGCAATAAGGCTATAAGATTAGTTTAGGTATCCTGTATTCCTTACTTCATTTCATAAGAACGATGGCCTCCTCCACCGCCAGATCTGAATCCTCTCGATAAGAACATCTGATCCATCTTAGAGGATAACGTGTCAGAAACACATCACCTAAGCTTGGATGCCCTGAGAGCAAAACTCACCACAGAGTGAGCTAAAATCTCCTAAAAAGTCTTGTGCTTCTGCAGAACTTTTCCCAAGCGACTCAAATGTGTATATGATGCAAATAGGAGGCATATCGAATAAAGCACGGAAATATTCAATGTATAATTTATGCATTCCCAATCTGTTTTCGTTTTCTTTAAATGTTTTTTTCTTGAATTTAACAGATGAAAAACTTATTCTCTACCTAATCATCATGCTATGGACATTTGGTGTATTGATGACCTTTTCTAATGAAGTTTTTTTAGTTGGTTTTCAAACCTGAAAATCATTTTTGCTCTACCACGTCAGGCTTTGAAATTATTATCAAAAATTAATTTTCAAGAAACACTGTTTATTACATTCTTTTCACCCCTCCTTTTTATTAATTCCCATGCAAAGCAGTACAATATTATCGCCCTTTCTGAAAATAGTCATACTTTAGCTAATACGTTAAAACATTCGAGGTATAGCATTATTAATCTTCATTTTTTTATTTCAATTTAAGGCAAAATTATAGCATCCAGAGGTTTCAAAAATTCACCAGATGCGGTTTGTCATGAGTGCGGCTACCTTACTGACAAGTCCTATTGGAAGGCATTTACACTATTTCTATGACCTATCTTATGATTCAAAGGTGTACACTTATAAATCCTGGGAACTAAAGTTCATCTGTTTGACATGTGCATGCAATTATAATGGTTAAAAAGGAAGGAGAAAAAGAATAATCATAGGGCATTCGGGGATCTTATGATGTGGCGTTAGTCAAGTTACTACGCCACAGACAAGCTTACTTTATTTTTTGCAAAACTCGTCCATCCGTAAAGTATCCAGACATTCTTTTAGTTTTTAAACCAATTCCACATGATCCTGAAAGCTGTCCAATACTAATACCCCTCACAGAATATACAGTTGAGGAAGAAACACAAGATGAAAATTCTCTTTGCCTCCAGCAACGTAGTCAACCTTGACTCCCATTCATTTAATGAACAATGCTGATCTTTTTGACCTCGCACGGACCTGGCTCTAACAAAAAGTCAAGCTGAACTGCTCGGTTCACGCCTTAAAGAGTTTAATTTGCTTGCACCGGGTACAACTACTTCATATCTCGCCACAGGCACATGGAACTTGTGGAATTCTTTGCAATGAGTGACGCTATTTGCTACAGTTTAGAAGTTGAAGGTCTAATGTCTAGCCTAGGGGTGGAACTTAACATTGGAGCAATGTGATTGTTCATCGACTCATCTAAAACTAGTTTGACAGGAGTATTATTATCGTACAATGGAAATAAATATGCATCTGTCCATGCTGGATATTCTAACCACCTCAAAAAACATGAAACTATATCGCTAATTCATGACAAAAAAGCGCTCTCGCGAGTATAAATGGTATTTCTGTGATGATTTAATAGTTTACACCATTCTCATTAGAATGCAAGCAGGGTACAACGATTACTGCTGTTTTATTTACGAGTGGGACAGTAAAGATAGAATGCGAAACTACATAAAAAAAGAGTTGGCCAATTAGAAACAGAATACAGCCAAGAAATAAAACTGTCCTGCGTGGACCGTTAATCATCTATGGAAAGTTTTCATGTCAGCGCTTCACATCGAGTTGGGACTCGTAGAGAATTTCTTGAAGGCACTAGACCGCGACTCATATGCGTTTTGGCACCCGTGCTATAGCTTTCCACAGGTGAGTTATAAGAAAGTGAAAGACGGAGTCTTCACAGGTCCAGAAATGAAGAAGGTAATTGCTGACATGCACTTCCAAAACTTACTGAATGATGCTGAAAGAAATGCATGGGTAGCATTCAAATTTTCGCCGCCCTAGCGGTTTAAGCGATTAAATCGCTTTGGGGCGAAAAACATGAATGCAGGTGGCGAATAAGTTAGACTGGGATCAGTTGTAGCCAATTCCATAGGAAATTATAAATCTACTGACCATGTTACCGTTGTGAAGAATTTCATCAACGCGTACAAACAATTTGATGCCAACATATCCCTTAAAATTCATCTCCTCGACTCATTTCTTGATTTCTTCCCCCAACTCCTAAGTTCAATCATTGGCGAACACGGTAAAGGTTTTCAGCAGGACATCTCGGTAATGGTGTCGCGGTATCAAGGTCGATGGAATGTAGCAATGTTGGTTGAGTACTGCTGGACACTTCAGCGTGACACACAAAGCCCTTAGGTCAAACGCAAGTCTACGGCCAAAAAATTCAAACCAAACACATCTTAGATTAAGGCAAAAATTTCAGTGTGTATGGATTTTATTCTTGTATTATACGTTGAACGAGAGACCACTACGTATTACAAGTGACATGTTCCTCAGTTTTATTATATTCTTAGCTATTACCATGTTCATTATTACTCGTGTAACAATAAATTGGTCTAATTGCATATAAATGGTTAAAGGCACATATCATATAAACGGTGGGTGACGAAGAGAAATGGTTTTCATATCCTGAATCAGCATGTTTTACTGGTCTTAAAACAAGGGTTAGATACCAAGATATTCGCAACGTTTTAAAAATATTTTCGTCAGTGTTGTTGAACACTCAAAACTTTGAGAACTAAGTTCTAACCCTAAAGACTACTGCAATTTTTGGCCGATTAGTAGCGTAAAAACTGCGGTCGTTCTCAATTGGTTTACTACGTAATGACTGCTGGTTATTTTTCAAACTGTTGCGTTAATATTTAATAATATAAAGACTGTTGTCATTACTCATTGATGATTTACGCTAAGATTGCTGCAACTGTTGAGTATTAAATTACGTAAAGTCTGCTACCGTCGGCTGTTGTTCAATAAGCAAATAACTTTTGTCATAGTTTACTGTTTTATAATATTTTGTATTTAACGGCAATGTAAGAATTACCGACTCAAAACTAAAGAGCTTGCAACTTCAAGACAGCAGACAGGGTGTTTCCTCCATTGAAAGTACAGGGCAGCAAGTGAGCAAGAAGCGATTTACTTGTCGGTAGGAATAGAAATCACCAGCATGTTAAAGCTTTCAAAAACGACAGTATTATTTTTAAGTTAAACTTATAAATTGTTCATGAATACAAGATATAAAAGAACAGAAAATCGTCCCTCATATCACGGGTTCCGATGTCCCCGTAGACGGATACAAAGAAATAGGTCGGGCTCACGTTAATCATTTGAAATTTACATAATTTCTTCGTTTTTATTCATAAATTGGCTTCCGCTTGTGTTCAGTTAAATCGGAAAAAATTCAAATTTTTTCAAATTGGTCAATGAAAAGGACCTTGAATTGATTCCTTTCACCTGAACCATAAAAGGACGGAAGTTTGCTTCAAATGAAGTCATGAAATAACAGGGAATTTCGTCAAATTAATCCGCACAATAACCTGGGATTAGTTTAAATTATACTGCTAAACAATGAGTGTCTTTATGTTGGGAATTCATTGCGGTTATTGGCTGAATGCTGCTGCATGAGAACCAATCACAGAACTCGTTACAGCAGCCAGTTATTTGAGTGGCATGTTTTGCAGCCTGTAACCGGGTTCCTCCCTCAGAATGCAGGATTTAGATTATCCCTTCGATAACTTTTACATCACATGACGCGCAACTGCTGCGAGCGGTGTGTGTTGTGTGTGCAATCGTTCATGTGTGCTGTGTTTGCTGAACGTTGTGCGCAGTGCTTTATGTTCGTGTGAAGTGTGTGTTACGTATGTATTGTGTGAAGTGCTTGCTGATTGTGTGTGAGTGTCTGTGAGTGTTTATGTGTGTGAGCAGAACTTTCTGTGTATGCAGTGTGTTTTCCGTGTGTGCAACGTTTGTTGTACTTACAATATTTACTGTAACGTGTTTGCTGTGTGCGTTGTGTTTGCAATGTGTGCACAGTGCGTGTTATGTGTGCTGTGTTGGGTGTGGTGCAGGATTTGCTGTGTGGGGACTGTGTTTGTTGTGTGAGCAGCGCTCTGTGTGCAGTACTCTTTGGGTGACCAGTGTTTGCTGTGTGCAGTGCTTGCAGTGTTTGAAGTGTATAACAGGTGTAGAGTGCTCAGTGTGTGTTGAGCGTTTACTGTGTGTAGAGTGTTTAAAACATGCAGAGTGTCTGCAGGGTGATGGTGTTGTCTGCATCTATTGAGCTTGCAGTGTACAGAATGTTTGATGTGTGCCGAGTATTTACTGCAATTATAGTGTTTGCAGTGAGTATGTAGAGTGTCTGATATAAGTCGAGTATTTAGTGTGTTTACATTGTTTCCAGTGAGAAGAGTGGTTGCAGGTCGTAAACCATACGTTACGTGTAGAGCACTGGCAGTGTATAGAGTGTGGGCAGTGAGTGCAGTAATGGCAGAGTGAAGCGATGATGTAGCGACGTAGCGCTCCAAGCACTAGCTCACTTTCCGACATCATAATTTTACACCACGTACTACAATGTTCCAATCTCATCATGATTGAACACAAACATGCATGACTTATCATAAGTGATATGTAGTCATCGTAAGTATGATTACATCCAAGATATTAGTTTTCTTTTCAAATGCGAAAAGTTTGTTTCCTAAACTGCAGTCTCAATGGCTTTTGTGCCTACATGAAGTTAACAAGTATGATATCAAGATACTATATGCCATGTGAGAAATGCCCTAGGTTCGAAAATTGCTCATACTATTATGTGAAAGATGACAACGTTTTTTCTAACGAACTCGATTAACGACAAACGTAGATGGTTAAGAAGCCAACGGTTTCTATAGGTAATCGATCAAACAATGTTTAAAAATGTTTCTGGGAAATCTGGTACGCTGTGGCAACATCGTGCTATTCATCGTTATTCTCGGTAATTTGCATTTTTTCTTCCCTCGTGTGAACAGCGGTAATAGATTTTTACGTCTACGAAAAGAGGGGAAAGCCCAGAGGCTGAAACCGATAGTGAAAAGATGTTATAAAAATAGAATCTAATAAAGGTCCTTCTCCTTAGCACATTGTCTGTAGAATAGGTCATGTCAATGCGGTAAAAAGATTCCAGCACCCATCTTCTCGGAAGAAACGATCACAAGCCGGGATTTCTATGTATAACTTATTGAGAGGGACTTGAGAATTATTGGTGGTCAGCTCCGTAGAAAACCTTGACAATCAAGGAAGTCCATTTTTAGCTCAGCTGGTTGCCGTGAATCAGCAATACCCACAATGAACCATAACTTCCGAAAGGACACAAAAGTTTGTAGATGGAATGTACAAGGAAAATTTTATAGATATACACGAGTCCCTTTTCTTTTCACTGAGACACTAGAACTTTTGATGAACGTGATGGCTAGAGACATTCTCTGAGTGAGGCGTCAACAAAATGATGATGGAGTGATGATATAGGCCGGCATTAAAGAAAATCGACTTGCTTGTCCCATCAGAATACACAGAAGGGACGGTGACATATGCTGCGCATTGATATTTCCTGAAAGCTAGAGGCTTTGGTTAGATAACATACCATTTAGCTACCACTGGACAATGCTTTCATGAATGACAACCCTCCTTCTCACTCTGCTCACGCCGTCCAAGGATTTTTAGCCAATTTGATCATCGAAGGGAAGAATTTGATGAGCTGACCACCATTTTCATCCTATTAACGCCCGATGGAAAGCTCATAGGTTGAAGTCTAACGAGACGTTTTACATGTCAATTTCAGTCGGAAAGAGACTCCTAACAAGGTATCAGTGCTGTAGCAGGGGCAGTCTTCCATGGCACAATTAAGAAATTAACAGATTCTATTGATACAAAAGTCCTTGACATACTAAAAATCCATGGAGCTCACGGGATTAAATAATAAAGTTGATCAATAAACATTAAAGCGCTACTGCAATTATTTTTCAATTATGTTTTTAATTTATTCATATTTTGTCTGTTCTGTCTTATTTACGCAAACAAAAAACAAAAATAAAATACGAATGTTTTAATTACAAAACAATACTTCTGGTATGACATATTTCAAATAAATTGATTCGTGGAAAACCTCACACATAGGATAAAAAGAAGAACCATTATTAAAATGCATATTATTAATAAATATTTCGATTTCGAAATATTTATAATTTCATCTTCAGGACCGAAATAAAAAAGTAAAACTTAGAACACGCAAAAGAAATTAAAACAATTTTAATAATTTTAAACAATTTATTTACCACAAGTGATACAGCTGTAGATTGTTTCTTAAGTCTAGTACAATGGACACATTTGAGTATAGCTACCTGTGAGCCCGAATAAGTTCAGCGACTTCTCGAGCATCTTATCATCAACGCTATATTTCAAGGCGTATTACGAACATGGTACAAAATTTACATAACCTAGGGGCACACTAGACTGATCATTAAATTGGTTCTCCCAGGATTCGATGCGTAATTTCACAAAAATATTTTATATGGGCTAGATGGGAATAGTATGTTCTAGAAAAAGTTTAAGAGCAGACTTAAGATCTACGTCATTATTCATGGTAAATTACCCTATCAAGAATAGTCATACAGCTGAAGAAATTTGACTTCATTATCTAACGTGATTAATATTTCGATAGGAAAAGGGATTCAAGATTCGTGTTGAAAGCTTTGTACGAACTTTTTCCACCTGCCTCAGCAGGGGTTGCAATTCAATTCTTAGCGCCAAGGAAGAGTGAAATACAATTTCAGCTGAAACATGCCTTCATTCGCTCACACACACACAAACACATCCAAGCACTTACAACCACACATTCACTAACGGAAACATCGTCACATTCACACATACCCACGCGCGCACTCACACACACACGCACACAGAGCTATGTCAATTGGTTGAAGTAATGTACAGTTGGACTGCACTGAAATCTTTATTTAAGTTAAACTCATGCGTTGATATGAATAAAGACTTCAAAATCCGAAAATCATGTTTATTATTTTCAGCACAGAAAGAAGAGAAATAGGGTTTTTGAAAGCATTTTTGAGACGCTGAATGTGGTCTCAAATAGCTGAATGAGAAGTAAAGCAATAACGTTTAGAGAAATAGCGTTTTTGGAAGGACGATAAAAGTGCTGACAGTAGTCTCAAATAGCTGAATGAGAAGTAAAAGGCATCTTTCCGGTAGGGTAATTCATCAAATATCGAACTGAACTGATTATCGAACAACTTTGAAAATATGCGCGTAATAAATTTAGTAAGCATCCAAACTTGCTCAGTGCCAGTGATCTTACATCTAAAACTCCTATTTTAGTGATAAGAACTCATTTCTGTGAGCTGCAAACTGCTACCAGCTGTTGCGAACGCATTTTCTGTACGACCCTTACAAACTGGTCGAATTTTTTCACTCGAAAAATCTTACGCACCTCGGGAAAATTGCGACGGTTTAATTGTTGTTGGGTCACCGTCGACCTCCCGTCATAACTAGAGAGTAGTGTTGTCATATGATGTTCTGTTACTGTATTTTTTTCTTTTCAGCCAAAAACTTGATAATTATTCCATGTTCGACATTCAGTTCCTTTTTCATGTCAGTATTAAATACTGAACAAAGGTGTTCGAATCAAAATTCCTTAGAAATCATGAATTTATGCCTCGAACAAGGCTTTTCGATTTTTAATTCTTTTAAATAACTGAATTGATCTATTGAACGCCTGTTTTATTTCATTAAAATATTGTATTAACGCTTGGTAATAACATTGAATAGTTGAAGATGGGAATTCTGGTGAGGGGCTACCAATCAGCTGCTGGTGTTCCAAGGCCCTCAAGATCATCAATGATTCGTCTGGCTACATTTACTGATGATCAATCCTTTGCCAAGAAAATTGATGCAAGCATCAATAATAATTCATTGACGAGTGCTTTACACTCTACTCCATAAAAGGTCACACAGGTTGATGATCACAATAATGGTTCAACAAACACTGCAAATGAAACATCGACATCATATTCAAATTCTGATAACTCTCCATTCAAATGCATCTTGAAAATAAGTAATGAGACAGTTATTTAAAACAAACAAACAAAACAAACATCGGCATCTTTGGGATGATTTATTTCCAATCAAGCCTGATACAAATGATCTTAAGCATTGGTTTTTCAAATGTCTTATAACTAACACTATATATAGGACACCATGACGGTACCCCCGTAAAGCCGGTACCCATTTCCGACACCTGGGTCGAGTGGGGTATTGTGCTTGAGCTTTCCCTTATACCCAACGGGGAAAATCGCAGCGCCAGCGCCGGGATACGAACCCGCGACTCCAACATACAAGTCCGATCCCTTAACCGCTGTGCCACCGCGAGCATTTCCAAGAAAATCCAGTGCACCAAAGAAAAAAAAGAATGAAAGAAAAACGTTTATTTTCCAAGTAGCCACATGAGACACATGTCAACATATTGGGTTTTAAAAAGTTTCTTAATATAGGACGTCCTAAAACAAAAGTTCCATACGAGGAGTACTAATTGACAAACCATCAGAGGTGTACAAATAGAAAAGCCATATGAGGCGTAATAATTGACAAACTATACGAGGTGTACTAATAGACAAACTATCAGAGGTGTACAAATAGACAGACCATACGAGGCATATTAATGGACAAAATATACGAGGCGTACTAATAGAAAAACCATACGTGGCGTGCTAATAGTCTAACAAATGTTCCATACGAATAGAACTAATTGACAAACCATCCTGTTAGAATCAAAATTCTTGTTCGATTCATGTTCGATATTGATGAAATTATGTTATTAAAGAATTCGATTTTTAGAACAATAAATAAATTCCAACAATCTACGTTGTCTTTAAAGCGACATCACAGAACAAGAAAGCAACTGTTCAAGAATAATCTTGAGGCCCGCAACAGTTATTCAGAGCAAAAGTTACCGATTTATGAAGGTTGTTTCTAGACACACGTGGTTTCTGTTCGATATTTGATGAATTACCCTATGTCAAACTGAATGGCTTCGACAAACCTGTTTTTCTTTGTGGTCTTAGGCTTGCTATAGGACCGGAATTTCCTTAAGTTGTTACCATAACCTACCAGATTTTCAGTATATTTTTTCAGCAATGTGTACACAGGGATTTAAGAAATCTTAAATTAGAGGGTTTATATGCAGAGTGTTCTAACCCACAAATCAGAGGTCAAAACTGGAGAGTGGATTAACACCTGATTGCGGCGCAGATGTCTTTGAGGCAGAGTGGCCTAGTTCCTAGTTAGTTTCTAGTCAGTAACTTGGCTAGGAAAAGTCAGTTTGGCAACCCTGCGATGAACACCACGCCTCTAACTTGAGTGTCCTAAAATTCTACGTATTGTGGGTTAGGACACTCCGCATATTTGCCCTCCAATTGAAAGACCAAGCCATTGTGGCTGAAAACTGACCTCACTAATAAGTGTTAAATCCGATTGTGATTCTTGTTTTATTCCAGCGTCGGTGGTCATTGTACATCTTCTTTGGTTGATCAGGAGAGCTCTTGGACGAAGAAAATTACTTTCTACGTTTTAGTTCTTGCCTTTCATTGGACCGACTCACTCAGTTTAGATCATTTTTGTTGTGGTTTGTTTAACCAAAATTCTTCAATAAATTATCAAGGTTTCGAGGACTTTCAATAACATTCCTTTGGCAGAAATATACCTTCCACACAAGAGGGCGTACGTGGAAATTGAGTTACATTTGTCATGATACTAGAGAATTACACAAATTTGGAATTTGTCCGACTAATTCTTCGTAAAATAAAGAAAACGGTACTTCATTTTAATCATATAGTTATCGACGTAATGAAGCCAGAACCACGTAATAAATCCATATCATCAGAAAAACTTTCGCTGCCAACTGTAGCGCAACAATGACGTACATAATTTAAAGATTTGATCCTGGAAGGCGGCTGGAGAATTAACACTGCAAAATTAAACAGCCTGGGGACGCAGGATGAAAAGCAATGGCATACTTTGCAGACTGCAGTTGAATTCTACGGTTTGAAATACCAGCAGTGAAGAAACATGTTTTTCTTCGTTATTGATTGTTATAAGGAAAGATGTACAAGGCTCGCATGCCCAGTTGAAAGCAAATGCAGTGTCTCCAACGGCTTTCTGCAGTACGGTGCAGTCAAGGACTTTGAGGTCGATTTCGACTTTAGAGCGCACATTGCAACAACAGGTATGGTTGTTACGAAGATCGGTTGCAGCCGCAGGATGTTTAGTGCCGTGAAAACTACACACACGCTACCGCACAACGTACTGTTGGAACAAGATAAGAATGACGAACATAGAATTTGAATTAGTTTACTAGAAATCTTCATCGGCAATACGGCGCGTCGCAGTTCTCCACAGAAATAGGAAACAAGAACTAACAAACTTGTGAGCGCAAACGCACCAACACAACTGTAAGAGAAAATTACCTCTAGATTAACGATCAGCAAATGAACCTTAGTTTATGTAGTATTGAAAGTATAACAGTAGAATAAATGTTAGATTTCAAACCTAAACTCTTACAAAAGAGAACGAAAACGGAGGATTAAACTTTATTTTCCTCGCGCTTCTTGAAAAGACGATCACTTTTAAAAGAGCCAGTAACGTACGCAGAAGCAGCAGCAAGGGAATTATGTCAGGATTGAAACAAGTTTAGTTTGAAGAAGTCAGCGAGTAGGCCACACTTCATTAATCATTAATTTCATTTATGAAGAAAATTTCGTCACATACTTTATTTTATGCCGAAGAAGAGCCTTTCAGCTTTTGGAGTTTTAAAGGAAATCAGTAAGAGGAGCCAGTCCAGCGTAGTCATGCGATTATTAAGGTTACAAATTGTGCTAATCTACTAAGGCAGTTTAATGGCCCTAAGGCGCGGTTAAGGTTAAAGTTAAGTGACCCTAAGGCGCAGTTGAGGTTTGAGGTCAAGTGACTCGCGGGCACGTTAAGGTTTAATGTTACAAGGCCATCAAGGGAAAACCCTGAAAGCCCTCTGCTGAGCGGTATTAGATCTATTAAGTGGACTGGTCAGGAACTCAAACATGTATAAACGGAAGTAATCAAATGAATAAATAACGGTACCGTTAAAACCGAAATGTAAGGTAAAAGAAAGGAAGTAAGACGTATTAACAGAGGAGAACAATGGCGCGTGCTGCCGAGATCTCCTTGACTGCCTGACTATTTTGTTGATGAAAACCGCGTCCGAAGTGAAAAACAATGATAGTGTGGCGTCAATGAGGCGTGCAAAATTTTTTTGCAATACTTCAAGCAAACACTATGGGCTAATTGTGTGCGCGATCGCATGTCTAATGCGGTTCGTTTCCGATCAGTGGAGTTGACTGACAAAATTGCAGCAGTGACACATGCAGCCATACTGCACATAAAAACCGCACTAAAATCAACCGTGACGTTTGTATCTGAATTTCTGCCTTACTCCTCTGATTATTAATATTGTACTACCGATCAGTGAAAAAAAAATTGCACCATTCAAATGAATGAATGCGAACGTTAGTGAATAAGAAGTTCTGCTCAGGCAAATAACTTGTTACGAAAGTTGTACTACGTGGATCCGATTCCCGGCTTCTCTAAAAGATGAAGAGAAATTTGGACTATACACGAGCATTGTTATGTGCAAAATTTTCATTAAAATTTACAACTGTATTCTAAAATGTTCGATGAATATCAAACTAAATAATGATCTGCAACAAATATATGTATTTCAATCCCTGCTGTAGTTAGGGAGATAAGAGAGCATTCAAGGTATTTTGAAGTTCTGATATTTCAACAAAAACTGAGTTTAGTGAATAACATTTACAGCTGTGACTTGATGACGCGTATTTCACTAAGTGGCTACGAGAAAATTATCATGAAAATGGAACAATATTTATGGAAGATAACAACACAGATTTGTTATATCGGTGCAGCTACCAACCATACAAAGTTAACGTATTTCCCAGTTATTGAAGCGTTGTTCTGTTTACTTCATGCAGAGTTACACACGCTCTTTTAAAGTAAAACAACTGAATACATCACTTATTTCTCGCCTCATAATGTAATGCAAGCCCTTTTGCAACTAAGTTATCACTGGCTTGGGGACAAAAATGATTTCCCCGACGTGTCAGAACGCAGCTCAGCCCCCCCGCCGCTGTTTTAAGCTGCGACGGCTCTGCGTGAGTTAAAGAGGTAGGCTTCTAGCGCTGTCTGCCCCTCATAAATAATGCTTTTATTCAAATCAAGTTGAGACATAACACTGTAAGCGTAGGCTTGAAACTGATATCAGGACATAAGTCACCCTAGGGAAAAGTCAGGAGCAGTTACTCTTGAAAAAGTCAGGAGCAGTTACTCTTGAAAAAGTCAGGAGCAGTTACTCTTGAGAAAATCAGGAGTAGTTACTCTTGAAAAAGTCAAGAGCAGTTACTCATGAGAAAGTCAAGAGCAGTTACTTTTGAGAAAGTCAGGAGCAGTTACTCTTGAAAAAGTCAAGAGCAGTTACTCCTGAGAAAGTCAATAGCAGTTACTCTTGAGAAAGTCAATAGCAGTTACTCTTGAGAAAGTCAAGAGCAATTACTCTTGAGAAAGTCAGGAGCCGTTTATACACCTGGTAGATTAAGGAAGGGCTGCTTACTTCCTTTTCAGAAAGAAATTATACAGTGCATGAGCTGGGGTTTGAACTCACGACCTCTCACATACAAGATGAGCGCTGTGACCGTTCGGTCACCGTGACCACACGGGAAAGAAAGTTCCTTTCGCTGTCGATTGCTTTAAACACATTTCAATTATATCTTGGTGTATATTTTAATTATATTTCCCTGAGTTTCACATTCTTCCACGAGTGTTACCTAAGTTCACTGAATCTATATCAAATCAATTCATTATACTTCTATGCGCACTTGAAAATATTTGTAAATCTGTTTTGTGCATATTTTCTCTTTGCATTTACGGCTGATCCACGTTCAATACAAACTCTGTAACACAAAAATGAAAAAACAAAAGATTTTCCGTCATTTGACATCGAGCTTTGGAATGAAACCGCCTTACCGACCCCTGGAGACAGCAACCAATCAGACGAGACGCTGCATCGCTGCCTACACCGACCCCTCAAGGCAGCAGCCAATCAGACGCCGCGCTGCTGCAGCTCACGTCTCTGTTTTTCGGCTGTGATGCTGAACGCAGTGATGCACAGCAAAATGTTGGCGCGATGTGGTGCACGTTGGGATGAAGACCTGTGATGGCTCTCAAAAGATGATGCTAATCGGTGATGACAAGTGTATAAAGGTTCTTTATTTGAACGCGTTTCCGCGTGAAAATGTGAACTTCTCGGAAGCGCAGAACTTGGATGAATTTTTTTTTTTGCGTTGAGAGCTTATGCATTGAAATGCCTTTTTCAGAGATGCATTGAAAAAATATCCCGATGCACTATATTTACTGGGTTAAAAATGAGCAGTGTGTGGTTCTGCATGGTATTGTGTTTCTTATGAGGTTGTGATCTGTTGCAGCTACAACACCAGTTATGATGAATTTTTGGGGGTATTTCTTCATCTCACCCCAGCGTCGTAATGTATTTGAGAGCTGATATTTTTCCGACCAAAATTATGTTCTTTTAGGAATCATTTCAATAGGAAATCTGGTATACGTAGCCACCAGCCTCCAATGAGATCAAATATTTCGGCGTGATTATTCAATTAATTTATTGAATAATATGATTGAATAAGTCACTTCGGTCAACGTGAGCAAACGATTATCTCCGGCAAGCGTGCGCCGAGGGCATCAGCTAGTAAAGCCGTATTTTCAAGGCTACCATTTGTACGTGTGTGTTCAGCATCCTCATTATCATATACATATGTGATGATAAGTTGCGAAAGCCAACGAAAAAACGGTGATATTCAAACATAATGACGGTTTTCTTTCGCCTCACGAGGGTAGAAAGGAATGTGATGAAAAGGGGTACTCTGGGGGCAGCTTTTGAGGGTTAATCGTGAAATGCTTCTTTATACAGACTTTGTGAGTATAATTAAACTATGAAATATGAGTGATGTGGATACAAGACGACATCGAGAGGCATACAATACTTAGAGATAAGGGTGGTAGATATGCTTATAAAATCCAGATATTAAAACATAAGAATTTTGAAGGATTAAACGAAGGCGTCCGGCTAGAGCACGGGAAACTGTCGAAGCCGAGGGTGCAGCCCATTTAAGCGCACTAATAAGTTGAGACAAATAATCGACAAAAAATTCGAGGAGTGAGTTTTGACTGACGTTGTCACTGTGTGGTCGATGACGAGAGAGAAACTACGAAGCAGTGCAAAATGAATAATTTAAAAACCAAGAGTAGTCTATCATGCACAGACAACGACGGGTGCGAAGGATGACGGCGAAAAGTATGGCAGCGGCAACGTCAAGGCGAGCAATGACGAGGTGCAAGACGTTTGAAGAGTTCAAATTACATAATTTGAACAGCGAAAGAAGTCTGGCAGAAGCAGCAACGGGGCAAGCGAAACGCGAAAGTAGGAGTGCTTTCAAGAGTGAAGTGCAAATTGAACTAGTTGGCTTGTTTTTTAAGATGAGTCAAAGGAAAAGAGGTATGACATTCCAAAGGCTAAGAAAGAAAACTGCAGCCAACAAGGGTCCAATTATTGCATTCAGTAAAAAGCAGCGAGCCTACAGTGCAAATGGCTGCACTTCCTTCATATAGCGAATTAGGTTTTAAAAACAACGCGTTGATCTGAATATTTTGTCTCCAATTTCCACATCACGCTGAGTCCAAGTAATGTGTCGATGGGTTACCCTGGAGTCTCGTATTAATTATTTGGTTATGCTAGGTGGCGCACTCCTTCGCAACGTTTTTTTATTACTCGCTTGTTTAACTTCAATAAAATAACTGAATATTTCAGTGAGTCGTAAGTATTCCCATGTGGATCAAGCAGAGTAGAATAAACTCTGTTTCTTTTCATTTCTCTCTTTCTGTGCGCCTTTTCTCTATGAATAAATGAATTATGGCGGCAATTGAGTAATATTTCATCACGGTAGAGGAATTGGATACCACTGGAAGTTTTCATTTTAGTACAGTTTTTTCCCGAATGAAAAGTTACGATGATTTACAGAACGGAGGACAGCGATGCAGGCAGTAAATTGTCGAAAACACATATTATGAGTCTGACAACAGGGTCGAGTTTGTATGCACATATTAACGGTACATTGACGCATTCTAGACAGGATTTTAATGAAAAATTTAATGTTTCCCTAAATTTACACTGAACGCGTGTAATGTAAAATAATACAGAGTACGTTTCAAATGCACACATAAGCTCGAGTTGCCAATTGTTTACGTAAACTCGCAAAAACTATTCACTTCACAAAGAAATGTTGACCTAATCACAAAAAATACAAATAAGCTTTAAAAGAGCGTGGATGTGAGCACAAAAGACTCAAATGAACTCCCTCTCTGCTGCAGAAACAATCCTCTCACATCAAACAGCGCCCACACAAAGAAGGAAATGTAAGTCAAAGCGCAAAGCTCATTGTTCCGGCGTTTTTTCTTGAGCCACCCCTTCTGGTGGGAATTTTCTGGAGTTAATTGCTTGGGGAAACAGAGAAGGCTTTTCTTTTTATTACACCAGCAGCCGTCGCGAAAATTAATGCTGAGAGACCGCTGTTGAACCGAGCCAAGAGACGGCATGCTGGTTTGCGTGTCTGTGACTGTACAAATTCGCGAGAATTGGTTTGAGTTTCTGTAGTTATAGCGGGTGTTGGTCGTGTAGCGGGTGCGTAACGCGAGGACTGGGAAGCCTCTCCTCTTGCATGTGTTTCACTAAGGAGGTAACAAGTATTGGCTTTGGGAAGCCAAACAAAAATTGCGAAATTTAAATATGTTAAACGAGAACAATATGAAACGCTGAGTATTCTACACAACCGAAGGTTTTTCAACTATAGAGATGGACTGAGAAAACAAGCTTTCCTTCATCAATACTGGAATGAAGGTATTGTATATAATTTAATACACTTTGTTCTGTTGAGTTTTTACAACAAAAACCATCTTCTTTCGCATAAAGAAATTATCTTTGTTCAGAATAGTAAGAGATTTCATGTTTTCCAAGTCGTGAGTCTATGCACAAGAAATACCATCAGCAATAGTTTCACTTATGTTTACAAAAAACTGGTGAAACATAGTTGCTATATCATTTTTCTTGTGATAATTTCCCTTACCTTGAACAATGGGCTCAATTTTTTTGCGGCACTATTATTTGGCTTCTAGAATAAAATAAGCAAGAGCCAAATTACTTTAATATCAGTTTTAAATGAAGTGAATTTGATCTCCAAAAGTTTTTATCGACGTTCTTTTTGATCATTCGCATGATTCATTGACCTGCTATCCATTTATTTAGATATTCTTCCTCTGTAGACTCGTGCAAGGTACGCTAGACGTTTCTTGTATTTTTTTACCTCGCTAACTGACGCTCGGGTTCAACTCTGATTCATACTTTCCAATGAGTTATATAGTCCCTCAAGATTAATTTACGCACGTAAATTTCCCATCACGTTATTTATAACAAAATCCCACGCGGAACCTCGCAATTCATGCACTTTTATCGAGCGAGTCCATAATTGCACGAGAGACTTGCTCGCTCCAGGCACCTGCCCGCCGAACGTCAGACGCGGATGTTAAATGATCCAATTTCTGATGTTCCGCTTATCTCTGAGATGAACGCAATAAAATGAGAACTCACGTCGGAACCTTCGCAGTTGTGCGAGCCTTTTTAGAACCTGCCTTATTTGATTCGCCTTCCTAGTGATCGAGAAACATTTTAATTCGAATCTACGATTCGAACATATACTGGACATGCTTTTGCAATATGTATGTTCCAAGCTCTGAACGTATTCCGATAGAAGTGAAAACTGAACGTATGTTGAAAAATGTGCCATGCCAGCATTAATTTCACGAAATACGCACGCGATAAAATTAAGCTATGCATGGATATTTACACGAAATTTTTAGTTAGCTCTTACAGGTACCAAAACCTTGCCTGAACTCAATCCGGCGGTAGAGAAAATCTATTTTCTGGTGCTTGAAAGTGAAGACTAACGTGTGTACGTGGTGCGTGAAAATTATTTTTTTTTAATGATAAATATCATTGGCAATGAACCAATTTGATAACTTATATGAATGAAGTGGACTTCATTGCGTGTCTGCAGAGAGTCGTTATGACACAGAAGAGTCACCACACTTCGCCACTTTGCCAAACAGGAACAGGTACACATGAGGTGAGTTTATAATTTACTACTAGGGAGTCAATCTGATGTGTGTGACATTATCAGTTGATGCTACGAGATTTCCTTCGCTGTACGCCCAGAGAGAAATACAAGTGAGCGTAACTGATTAAAGCATTTAAACACTCAGGGTTAGAAGAGTAGTGTAACAAACAGCAGATGTATTTTTGGCAGGAGCGTCATAGGTCTTGAAAACTCAGTAGGAATGCCATGAATTATTCAGAGGGTCCGGCGATGAGCACTTAAATGCAGCAACATGTCGGTAATCGCTCAACTTCACGAGAGAGTCTTTCGTGGGATCTATAAATATTCCCTCAAACCTCAAGGTAAAGGTCACTTCTATGTTATATACGTGACCAACTCTGATTGTACCCTACTGCCTACTGCCCTCAACTGAGTCAAACGGCCAGGGACCCTACCGTATGGACCATAAAAAAGTACACACAACTTTATATATTAATAGTAAACCCCTATTTTTTTAAATGGGGAAGAGGGGGTGATGTTACGCTGCTGGTGCTGCAAGAAGGTCGAGGTGTAGGGTTTTTTTGGTGTACGCGATCCGTCATAAATGACTGGAATCGATAATTTCCTAACAAATATACTTCAGATGTGGATCACAAACAAATATATCCAACCCAACAGAACCCGCAATTGAAGTACTCTAAATCTTGTGCACTGGTGAAACTCCCATCAAAGATAGTCATTAAGCTTCTTTGACAGCGTGATAATGTGGCAGACCCACTGAGCTCATGTCTTTCTCACGATTTTCTATGCTTATACCTAGGTTTCTTATACTTTCTTCAGTCTCAACTGCTGCTATTCTATACAACCTAACCTACCAATACACGTGATGTTCATTCCGACTCTAAATCTGCTGGGGTAATGTACCGAAAATAAGTGTCGAGTTGATCACGCTTGTATCACAGATATGCTCATCTCGCACTTTCAGCTGGTGGGTGTGACACACAGACGGATGGACGGACGCAGCTCCTTTTATAATACTGATTACCTTTGGATTAAGATATTTCAATTTTATATGTTGCTTTACAGCAGTGGTTCTTCACCTTTTTTGGCATTGACGCAAAATCTGCCAAAAAACACAGTAACTGCCGCGACTCAAGCCTCCATAACAATAAAAAATTTCATGGGGTTAAGCACCACTGCTTTACACAGAGAGATATGTATCCCGACTAAAAAGATTAGGCCTGAGTAAAAACCGGGTGTTCCACAAAAATGTCTCTGATTTTTTAAAGGTATTGAAAATCGTAACAGTGAGGTAGAAAGACCAATTCTTCAGAGGAAAAGTTTTAAAAACAACACTGGTATTCTTCATTTCTCAATGCCTACTGTTAAAAAATATTTTCAGCAATGATGTATTTTACATAGCACTAGGTATTTAAATCCACTGAGAGGTTTCAAGTTTCGAGCGTTTTCCATAATAGTGTTCGAAGAACCGAAAGAAAACGGTTAAATAATCCGCAAAATTCTTCGTTCTATGGGGGCTGGAAGTAATGCTTCAAACCCATCGATTTTTAATTTTTGATCCAATTCATCTGAAATTTGGCCAGTATATGCATGTTCGAAAATATAAAATTTTAACACATGTAGCTTTTTCGATTTTGCCTTAGTTTTTGATAAAAAAATTGAAATATTAGTTTTTACTTCCTTTTTAGGGATATTTCAATAAAATATAAGTCAATGAGTTTTCATGCTCGAAGAAATTCAAAGACAGTTTTGAAATCCTTGAAACATTTCAAACATACTATTAGGCTTGAATTTTCTATTTTCTTGTTCTTTTTCTTTTGATATGCGATTTTTTATCACTAATTAAAATATACCAAAGTTTTTGTTTTGAACTTTGATAATAAAAATTGAATGTACAAATTGGCAAATCGAGATCAATTAGCTTGTTATAAATGTTCCAAGAATTTCAAAACTGTCTTTGAATTTGTTCTGGCATAAAAACTCCGGGCTTCTATTCATTTGAATGTTGAAAATAAGGATATTTCGTAAGAGGCAAAAAACACAAATTTTACCTGGAATGTTGTATTATCATCTGGAACGTACATTATCATGTACTATCGTTCACAAATAAAATGCATTCATAATTTCATACTTACACTGTGAATTGTAAATAAAATGTATAAATAATACATAAAAAAAAATTATTTGTCATTTCTTCATGAATGATAAATTTCTTTTATTTGTGGACTGATTTTTCTGACATGAGCCATTACATGTAATTTTTAAAAAGAAACACATTTTGTTCCATTCATTTTTTTATTTTGTCCTTAGTTTTCATAAAATGAGAAATATTTTTTTATGTCATTTTATCAGACATTTCAAATGAATACAAGTCAATGAGTTTTCACGCTACAACAAAACCAAAGACAGTTTTGTAATCCTTAAAACATTGCTAACAAAATAAAATGGACAGATTTTTCATTTTTTTTGTTTTCTTTCAATACGGGATCAATTATTCATTATTTTTAATCCCCTAAAGGTAAGTTTATAAGTTTATAAGAATTAACACTGCAGTACCCCTTTTCATTACAAATGATCCCTTTAAGACGTTTTGCTAAGACATCGGATTTTTTTAACTTGTGATGGAGCTGGACTCCAAGCCGTTTTTCAATAAATATGATTAATTTCCTTGGAATTTTCTTCGCTCCTAATTTTTGGATAAGGTTTCGACTCAATAGCTAATTTTGAATTTTGAATATAGCTAATTTTGAGATCGGTGACACTCAGACGTCACTCGGTGGTTGGTCTAGTGCATAATTGCATGTTGGCTGTTCGGGGATGGTGTAAACTTTTTGGTGACTGCTTTTGGTGACCCCCCCCTTTCTGGGGATCTAGTGCCCGTAGCCCCATACAATTTTAGGGCACAACAGCGCCCCACCTGAGGATCATTTTTCAACAAAAACAAAAATAGCCCATTGGGCCCGAAAGCCCCTCGGGTGACCCCATTAAGAGAAATGGAGGGTATGTGGTAGGTTACTAAATTACTTTATTTATCCAGACGTTATTTAAGGTAATGATTTGTTACTCTCTTAAATTTTTGTATGTTCGTTTTTTTTGGAAAGTATAAAATAAGGAAGAATATCAATAATGTTTTAAAAACTTTTCCTCTGAACAATTAGTTTTTCTACCCCTTTCAGTAAATCGATTATTGTAAAGTGGTTTTCAACCGATTTTTTTTAAAAACTTAAATTATTCGAGAAGAAAACAAAACTTACTACATTGTAAAAAAAGACAATTCAAATAGGTTAATTTAAAGCGGAGATTCAAGCAATTGAAAAGTGAGGGACATTTCTGAGCCGGTATAAGGTCCAAGTCGTCAGAAAATTTGCCAATAAATGTAAATTTTTAAGTGACTAAGCCCATCGTTATGCAACTAACAAAGGAACAACAAATTTTCATCAGCAACGTCTAAGCTGGAACAAAGAGATTAAAGGAAGTTCGAAATAAATTTGAACAGAAATGTTCTGAAAGACGTTCTCGTTATAACTCATTTTTTAGAATAATATTACAATGACCCTTTTGACTTGTGTATTAATTATTCCCATAATTAAACATTACGTGCAACTCACATTTTTGTACCTATTGTTTATTTCATCACTGATGCAACCAATTTTAATGTACCTTAATATTTTCAAATGAAACATTTTTCTCCACCTAATTCAAAAAACACAATTAAATTAACCTCATTCACTGTGAAGTTATTAACATTTAAAGTTGGGTTTACTTTCTTACGGTCCAAACGGTATAGTTCGCAACCGAACACACTAATTTACACGAAGATTGGGAAAATATAGAGATTATTCTAACGTACGTGGAGACATACTTAAATGAATGGAAAACCGATATCTAACTCTTGTATTGAAATTCTCGAACAAATGCAAAATTCTATCATGATAAATACGGGAAAGCAAGATCTGAAAATATCTCAAATAGCAGTTGTTGGAGACTCTCAAACCGTGACAAAAAGACAAACGCAGATTAAACCTGTCCTTGACATGGTCTCTTAGATAATGCCGGTGCTTCAGAAGATTTATTGTGAGGAGAAGGCTTCCAGAATATCCGTAGAAAAGTCGCAGAGAACTTGCAACTAAGATATCTTCATGTACGGTTGTTGTACTTCTACTTGCTGAATCTAAGTGATTATGCACGCTTGTTGCATTTCTTGAAAATCATCATTTTAACCTTCTTATTCTGGTCTCGAATTACTGTCGTAAGCTTTGTGTGGTAAACTCTTCTTACCTTTTTATTCTCGTGAATACACTACGACACCTCTAATTTTAAATAGTTAACTTTTGCACGGTTCCACCTATGTTGAAAATATTACATCTAGCGATGTAAAACAATACTTTTCATGTCTTTAACCCCGATGTACTCTTTGCGAAAGTACTATTTGCGCAAGTAAGAAATATCATAACCATTTTGTGTTCTGTTATAGCAAATATAATCGTTGGGACACCTTGCATAGGGATGAAAGATCGGATGTGGGCTTTCACCGGATGTAAGATATAAACAAATGTAAGCGTAACCAAATGTAGAGGCATGACCGGATGCGGGGCATCACCGGAAGAGGGAGAGAAGTGTTGTCGGATATGCGAAAGGAATTCCTGGATTTTGGAGTTGAAAATTTATTAGAAAAATAATACGCTCCATGTCCATTTCCGGGCACCACAGATGAAGTAATAATAATAATAATGAAGGCATCTACGGATGCTTTATTTCCAATCAAGCCTGATACATATCACCTTGTTAAAAATGTTAAGGTTCCAATCTTTGGAAAGTTTAACTATAAAAAGGAAGACTAAAGCCACGCTTCTTAAAACCATTTCTTATAAGAGAAAGACAATTCATAAAAGTGAACGTTTCGACCATTATCACTGGTCATTATCAACACTGAAAAGATAAAACGATAGTACAGTTAAATGATGATCTATTGCTACATTCTAAACAACATATGGTGATCGATAAAAAACTATAAATTAACAATTTGTAGAGGGTATGCTGACTGCATGTCGTTCAGACTAGGTTTTAATTTGGAGATGAACAAGGATTCTGGAATTTTGAGTTCAGTCGGATTAGAAGCTCTACCTAATATCTGGAAATCTGAAAGTCTGATAGGTAAATCACATTTTTCAGCGTGTGCACGTATGGCAGAATATCACCTTGTACATTGGATTTTCAAATGCCTTAGAACTAACGCCAGGACGCCATGACGCTTTCCCCCGGTCAAGACCGGTACCCATTTCAGACACCTGGGTATAGTGGGGTATTGTGCTTGGAATTTTTCTCCTATACCCAACAGAGAAAATCGCCCCTGCCAGCGCCGAGTTTCGAACCCGGGTCCCGGCCGCACGGCGGCGGAACCTATAGCACACGGCTATCGCGAGCACTGTACTAGTAATAATTGTGGAAAGCAACCTCATTCCGCTGCGTGGAACCAACAGTTGTGATGCTCTTTTTGTTCGACCGGAGTAAGCAAGATCAATATTAAAATGACTTAACGAACGTAAAATAAGATAAATTTTCAATCCCTAGCAAAAATTTCAGAAATTGAAACTTAGAAATTGAAACACAGAAACTGAAACTTAGTGCCGCCCTCCAAATGCAAACGATCCTCTTATACATATTATTGTTTATTTTTTATTAACTTGTGCATCTCCCTAAATCCTGTGTCGACAACCATCATGTGTATTACGATAACCATGTATGAATAGCAATTAAGGATCTAAATCATATGTTCCAACACTTAACATGGATATTACGATAACCATGTATAAATAGCAATTAAGGGTTTCTATGCTAAGGTATTTGAATGCATTTTTCGCTTTCATTTTTCAATACTTATGCGTACTAATGAAAGTGTTTTTCAAATGAACGTCGCGAGGATTGTGCTCTCCTAGTTTCAAAATCAGATTAGGCAAGGAAAGGAACTCAATTTTGTTGTACTTTTCTATCAATCATTTTGTTTCAACATTCTACACGGGTATTACGATACCAATGTGTTATAATCATTTAAGGATGTTAATGTTAAGGGGTTTTAAAAACCAATGTATCGACATTTCATGTTTGTACTTTATTGGAAATAAAATGTTTTTCTTTCTTTCTTTCTTTCTTTTCTTGATCCATAGCGCAGGACTATTCACAAGTAGACAAGGGTTATGATGAGTCATAATGAGGGCCATAATGAGTTTTTTAGAAGCTAGAGTATACATTCGTCATCTGACTCGTTCATGTCACCGTATTTTGTCTGTTCCGTATCAAATCATATTTTTTGCATATAATTTAGTAGCCGAAAAATTAAAAAAAAAAACGTGAAGAAAGTGCTCATAAAAGTTAGCGAAAGCGTAACTTATTTGTCATGGGTTAATAATTTGTTTCATTTTTGTTAATCCCTTGTGAAAATTTAAGTCAAGATTCCGGTTTTTTACCTATCTACTAATGAGGGTTCAGGTTGTGTGATCTGCCCTCTAATGAGGGTACAGGTTGAGTGACCTGCCCGCTAATGAGGGTTCAGGCTGTGTGATCTGCCCTCTAATGAGGGTACAGGTTGAGTGACCTGCCCGCAAATGAGGGTTCAGGTTGTGTGATCTGCCCTCTAATGAGGGTACAGGTTGAGTGACCTGCCCGCTAATGAGGGTTCAGGTTGAGTGACCTGCCCGCTAATGAGGGTTCAGGTTGAGTGGCCTACCCTCTTATGAGGGTTCAGGTTGTGTGACCTGCCCTCTAATGAGGGTACAGGTTGAGTGACCTGCCCACTAATGAGGGTTCAGGTTGAGTGGCCTACCCTCTAATGAGGGTTCAGGTTGTGTGATCTGCCCTCTAATGAGGGTACAGGTTGAGTTACCTGCCCGCCAATGAGGGTTCAGGTTGTGTGATCTGCCTGCTAATGAGGGTTCAGGTTGTGTGATCTGCCCTCTAATGAGGGTACAGGTTGAGTGACCTGCCCGCTAATGAGGGTTCAGGTTGTGTGATCTGCCCTCTAATGAGGGTACAGGTTGAGTGACCTGCCCGATAATGAGGGTTCAGGTTGAGTGACCTACCCTCTAATGAGGGTTCAGGTTGTGTGACCTGCCCTCTAATGAGGGTTCAGGTTGTGTGACCTACCCTTTAATGAGGGTTCATGTTGTGTGACCTGTCCTCTAATGAGGGTTCAGGTTGTGTGATCTGCCCTCTAATGAGGGTACAGGTTGAGTGACCTGCCCGCTAATGAGGGTTCAGGTTGTGTGATCTGCCTGCTAATGAGGGTTCAGGTTGTGTGATCTGCCCTCTAATGAGGGTACAGGTTGAGTGACCTGCCCGCTAATGAGGGTTCAGGTTGTGTGATCTGCCCTCTAATGAGGGTACAGGTTGAGTGACCTGCCCGCTAATGAGGGTTCAGGTTGTGTGATCTGCCTGCTAATGAGGGTTCAGGTTGTGTGATCTGCCCTCTAATGAGGGTACAGGTTGAGTGACCTGCCCGCTAATGAGGGTTCAGGTTGTGTGATCTGCCCTCTAATGAGGGTACAGGTTGAGTGACCTGCCCGATAATGAGGGTTCAGGTTGAGTGGCCTACCCTCTAATGAGGGTTCAGGTTGTGTGACCTGCCCTCTAATGAGGGTTCAGGTTGTGTGACCTACCCTCTAATGAGGGTTCAGGTTGTGTGACCTGTCCTCTAATGAGGATTAAGGTTGTGTGACCCACCCTCTAATGAGGGTTCAGGTTGTGTGACCTGCCCTCTAATGAGGGTTCAGGTTGTTTGCGTCTTGCCCTCTAATGTGCAGAATACCTGCAATATAGTTCTAAGGACTAGAATTAAGGTAACTTTAAATATGACTCAAGTGACAGCTAAATTAAGTTACAAAATTTGATTCATTAAATAAATTTAATTAATTAAATTAAAAGTAATTGGAAGGATTTAAAATGAAACAATTGGGGGAAAATATTCAATTAACATTTTGTAAATGCAGTCACAACTTTCACACCGCTCCTCTGATAGGCACAGTTGTAGCGTACTAGAGCCAACTTTCCCTTCCACTACTAACTTGTGTTGAAGCTCCTCCTATTCCCGCAGTTCTTCATCAGATCCCGCAGAGTAACCATTTTGTCTACTTTCCCCGGAATCCACTCTACTTCCGGTTAAATGGTCAGCACTTCGTTGGGCCGCTGGATCTTAGTTGTAGCTGAATGTGCTGGGCACACTTTGATCGGCGAGATTTCTCCTTCACCTGGAAGTTCAGCTGGACCTCAATTGTGTCTACGCGTGCCTGGTGGAGTCCACTCGACCAAGAGGTTAATTCCACTACCAACTTCAACACATTCATTTCATCCTTCATGAAAATGAACGAATAAAAACCCTGCGCTAGAGAGACGGACGGACCGGCAGCCGGCATCACGGAGCGGACGGCGACACTCAGACGTCACTCGGAGGTTGGTCTAGTGCATAATTGCATGTTGGCTGTTCGGGGACGGTGTGAACTTTTTGGTGACTGCTTCCCATGTTTAATTATACATCCGCTTTATAAACTTAAACTAAACTTTGTCGTTCGACGTAAAAACTTACCTTGTCGTTCGACGTATAAACTTACCTCGTCGTTCGACGTAAAAACTTACCTTGTCGTTCGACGTATAAACTTACCTTGTCGTTCGACGTATAAACTTACCTTGTCGTTCGACGTATAAATTTACCTTGTAGTTCGACGTATAAACTTACCTTGTCGTTCGACGTATAAACTTACCTTGTCGTTCGACGTATGAACTTACCTTGTCGTTCGACGTATAAACTTGCCTTGTCGTTCGACGTATAATCTTACCTTGTCGTTCGACGTACAAACTTACCTTGTCGTTCGACGTATAAACTTACAAGTTGAACTTCGGTGGTAAACGTTTTGAGATCTTGTAAACTATAAACTATAAACTTTGGTGGTAAAACTATTTCAATGGTACTTTCTGTGTTCCCTGGAAACTACGTTGACAGTTCACGTTTTCATGCCTTTGCAGGATGGATGATGCCCTGGCGGGAGATCGGACATGGTATTGAACTGCTCAAGGTTCCAACATCACGTCCTGTTCCTTGTTCCTGTGTCTGTTACGGCTGTTTACGACGCGTCCGTTCCTAATCTCTTTCCTGAGTAAAGCTTGAATGTCGGTTGAACTTGATTTTTGCGGAATTGAATATAGCTAATTTTGAATTTTGAATATAGCTAATTTTGCTGAAAATTGTACATCTAATGAGGGTTGAGGTTGAGTGACCTACCCTCTAATGAGGGTTCAGGTTGTGTGACCTGCCTTCAAATGAGGGTTCAGGTTGAGTGACCTACCCTCTAATGAGGGTTCAGGTTGTGTGATCTGGCCTCTAATGAGGGTCCAGGTTGTGTGACTTTCACACTGATTTGCAACGATTTAAAAAAATCTAATGATATCGAGACCTATCGTTATCGGGAGACATGAAAACGCTAAGCTGCTCATTTTTGCAGAAAGAGTACTGTTTCAACTAAAAATGATCAAATTTAAGTATACGCAAATGCGTGTACTTACCTCAGCTTGAAAAGCCTGAGTGTCATTTACGTGCATGTCAGCCATTTTTTCCGTTAATTAGAAAATACCTGTGCCGGGGCGGGAAATCTCTGTAGTCTGATTCTAACTTTTCCTTCACTAGTTTGGCGCCTCTGCGTGAAGACATGAGACAGAATGTGAGTGCAATTCCTACTCTTTTTATTTACTTTATCTTCTGTCTCTCCTGAAGGAGGGCACGGAGTAGTAATGGCAAGAAGGATAGGTCACTGAGCAGTTTTGGTAGTACTTCGAACAATTCCTTGAATCGCTCACCACTTCCTTCTCTGATGCCTGTGCGTGACGAGTACCTGACGACACGGAATTTGCGTAGCAACTCGAAAATATGCCACTCGGCTCCTGCCATATTCAGTGCGACTAAAGAAAGTTTTGCGTTTGATTTGAGATACTTTGACCTGGTATGTGCGCGTCCGTCGTTGTTGTATTAGTGTTAATCAATGTAAGAATTGGAATAAAGTGTGTACGGACTGTGAGGCAAGCGAGTAGTAGGGACTGTCAGAATATTGATTATTAGTAGGAAAATTGAGGCAAGTATTCGAAATATGATGAACACTGAAATCAGGTGGAGTTATTCCGTTGAACAAACATAAAAATATCATGCACCGAGATTTACTGCTCAAACTTTGAATGTTGCAAATGTAAATCTTGAATGTTGAAAATGTAATTTGAATGTTGTAAATGTTGCACCTTCACGCACTGGATAGCATACTATATATTGTGTGTAATAGGTACAATAGTTACATGACGCCATATCTTCATTGGTCTCCTCACTTTTTCAACCTCTCTTTATTTTCAACCCCAGTGGATTTTCATCTCTTAGATACGACGGAATAAAATGTCATTGATTTGGCACTGGGTAGGTTTCCCCTTCACCGCATTTTACCCTCTTCAACTGGTTTCCACACCACCAGAGGAGCTGCTCACTCCAGCAACGTACAGCACGAGCAACCGAAACGAAACTTTCCCACCCCCAGTCTAAGTTTTTCGCCGCCTGCATGCATATTTTTCGCCCCCCAAGTAATTACATCACTTAGGCGGCGAAAAACATGCATGCTCCGGTGAAAAAGTTTGACTAGGCCTAGGAGGTACCGTACCAACATTGCGTCACAGAGAAGACAAAAATCTGTAGGACGAAAATATTAGTTGTTTTGTTTTACCAAAATCCTCCCTCACAGATATCTGCACGTGTGTTGGCTTGAGTGAGTGTGCACGTGTGTGCGTGTGTGAGCGGCTAAGGCCTAAGTCGGTTTAGGATTAAGAATTTAATTAACGCTCCCACTAGCTCCAGACCCACCGTCGTAAAGCAGGCATAGACCTAAAGCCCAGGCCTGCTGGCTGCGGCGCCATGCTTTTTACAGCTTCTCTCTAAGCGTTTCCGTTCTTTTTGCCCTCCGTCAGTCAGTCCGCAGGATTTTGCCGCCAAGAACCTAGAGGATAATCTCATTTTCTCCCTTTGTGTGAGTCTGTTAGCCCAGCATCTGAGTTAACTGTTTCGGTTTTGATTTCAGTGTTGAGTGTTTGTGTGTCTTTCTGCCTGATGTGTGTGTAGTTTATTGAAATTTCTGGGTATCTGTGTACATGTTGGCTAAATATTGAGCAAATCGTGTCAACTTTTCATTTTGGCCATTTAATTATTCGTCCACAACTGTAGTATTTGGGTTACACAATGCAAGAATGCGGATAATGTGTGCATAGACTGTGAGATAAGCGAATGGAAGAGATTCTCAGAACGAAATTTTAAGTGCTTTAATTATACAAAGCTCTCGAAGGAGAACTTAGATTAATAAAATGTTCCTTTTACGACGTTTTTCTGAGACATCTGATTTTTTAACTGGTGATGGAGCTGGACTCCAAAGCATTTTTCATTAAATATGATTAATTTCCTTGAAATTTTCTTCGCTCTTTATTTTTTGTTAAGGTTACGACTCAAGCGAACACCTGATCTGATCAGATATATTCAAATGAGGTTAACATATCCCGTAGACTAAAAAACTTGAATGCATTGAACACAGAAGTAGAAAATGGGAATAACTTCATTAGCGCTGCGTAGTGTAGAAATGCAGTGAGTGGCCCATTGTACTCCTAATGTGCGCGCTATACAACACGATTTTAAATACTTCGTGGTTCTTTGGGTGCGTTTAGAGTATTCCGAAAACGCGCAGAGTTATCCGAACGGTTTCTGTAAAAATATAGTACAAATACTTAAGATCTATTAATCTATAGATCTATGAGATCTATATTAAGATCTCATTCAATTAATGGAGCAGTTAATCAATCATCTTCCTGTTAATTATTCCCTGATTTTAAATAGTGAGAAATTACTTTGACATTTTCTTTGATGGCTTTCTTTTCTATTTTTCGGCGCTCCCAATTTAATTGTTCCTTCATTTATTTAAAAGTGTGGTCAATTTTCCCCTATTCCTTTCAATCGCAACCCCATTTACGTAATGGGGAAACGTTCTTACACGTAAATATTTTACACAAATATGAATCACAAGCCACACAACGACATTTCTTGAGAAAAACTACTGACTAAATTTCTTGACTTGCCATTCGGTTTAATCATCGCTGCTCTCGGTGTGTGTGTGTGTGTGTGTGTTCGGTTCTACGTATGTTGTTCCCTCTCGTTGAGTAGTATTTCATTTATTGATATTTAGCCTATGCTATTTTTTCTTACTTATGGGTTTTTTCAACACTTTTCACTGACAATTGTGTTTGTTATAGCTTTGTTATTGATTTCTTGTATTAACGTTGGTGTACTGTTATTGCTGTTTCTGTCAATGATGTGTGGGGCTGTTGTCCATTCCAGTAGTTGGTGTGATTGGCCTAGTTACATCTGCAGTACTACAACTCTGATGTGTTATTGCTGTGCTTTGTTGTTGATCTGGTTTCCTACTAATGTGATTTTCAATCAATGTGACTTGTTATTGCTAAACTTAAAATAACGAAGCTGATGTATTGGTACATCTGATTTTTATGGCCACGCTCTGTTACTTTCATTTACTTTTCAGGCTTCAATATTTCCATGATTATTATTTCAAATTATTTTTTTGTAACTATGCTTTGTTATTTCTGCTCGTTGACATTGTCATACGTACATTTCGGTCGTTCTCTATCACAAGAAATCGAATAATTTTTTTAAGTGAAAAACATGTAGAAAAAAACAAGAAAGATTTTTCATCTTTGATGTGATTTTCAATGTTACGCTCTGCTCACCAGGCCCACAATAGCCAACCAGGTCCACAATAGCCAACCAGGCCCACAATAGCCAACCAGGCCCACAATAGCCAACCAGGCCCACAATAGCCAACCAGGCCCACAATAGCCAACCAGGTCCACAATAGCCAACCAGGCCCACAATAGCCAACCAGGCCCACAATAGCCAACCAGGCCCACAATAGCCAACCAGGCCCACAATAGCCAACCAGGCCCACAATAGCCAACCAGGCCCACAATAGCCAACCAGGCCACAATAGCCAACCAGGCCCACAATAGCCAACCAGGCCCACATTGCCAACCAGGCCCACAACAGTCAACCAGGCCACAATAGCCAACCAGGCCCACAATAGCCAACCAGGCCCACATTGCCAACCAGGCCCACAACAGACATGTGCCCGCACCAATGCTAGTTAACTAGGCCCGACCCCAAAAGCAGCACCAGAGCCGCGTTGCCATTAACAACACACACAAACACAATCACAAAGGCGTGGAATAATCTTGATACATTTCCCTCGTCCATACACACACACACAAAGCCTAGCTATAATTCTCACAGACTGGTCTCTGCGTCTCTGTAAGCGCTAAAATCGGAAAATTAATTCGTATTTTTATAATTGGCTGCTGCTCTAAAAGAACGCGTTTCCCTTCACGTACCCTCACTCAGTCAGCCTCAGCAGCCAGTGCGCCTCAGGACGGCGACGTGAGAGGTCGTGCCGCGCGCCGCGCTCCCTCTCACCCACAGCTTGACAGACTGTGCCGCAGCGGCGTGACGCGCTCAACCAACCGCCCTGTTTTATTTGTTTTAACTTTGCTAAGTTAATTAGGCACGGAGCTGGTCGGTTGCTCACGTTGGCGTAGCGAACAGTTAATGTTTAAATTAAATTCCGATCGAACATGAAACGTTTCTCGAAGAACGGTTTATAGTGTCCCCTCGGAAGACGTCCAGATGGGCAATAAAACTCCCAGAACTTCTGATCTCCAAAATTCGACCGTTGAGCAGTGAACATTTTCGAAGTGAACTTTGAGAGCGAAGATTTCGAAGCGGTTGTGAACATTGGCTCAGAAATGTGGAACTGAATTAAGTATCCATTTTTCTACTAATCATCCCGCATATGATGATCTGTACGTGAAGTACGTGTATGAGTGAATATTATACATAATCCAGCATCAGTTGCAGCACTGATACTCTGCAGCGAGTTTCCTGTATCTGATATAAAGGTTTTAGGTTGAATTTACGCATGGGTGTAGAGTGTGTCCTATTTCTGACGCAAATATTGAAGTTTAAATTTACGCTTAGGTGCAGCGTGTGTTTAATTTTTAGATGCAAAGATTGTGGGTTAAATTTACGCATAGATGAAGCGCACAACTGTATTTGATGCAAATTTTGTGGGTTGAATTTACTCATACAGAAGCAGCTACGTGGAACGCGTTCTAGCGTGGGTGCATTGCCCTCCGTGTCATGGTCTAGAACTACAGTTATCACACTGAAACTTTTTTCTTTTATTTATTGGATGACATTATCTTCATCAGTGACATGTGTTTAGATTTGAATTTAAATAGCATCTTGTACATCGAATTATCTAGGAATTATAGCATTAACTACATCATGTTCAGTAGTAACGTATGTTTGAGGTATGATATGGATCACATTATGCTTGAATTATTATATGAATTATAATACATGATGATACCAAGCGACACGTCTTCATATTACGTAACGAATTAAACTACATCGATCAGTGGCATTCACTTACTCGCGCATATTTGAATAACCCGAAGTTTTAAATACAGTTTAGCATTTTAACGTTAGATAAACCAGATAACTAGAAAAAATAAAATATTGCTCGTAAATCGACGAGCTGTTCCATGTGCGGTAGTGTTCAAATTTGCGAAAGCGACTCTACACATCTGTCGTAGACAATGACTTTTAGACATAAAATCCAGAATCGAAGTCTATGCTCATTGCTGGTACTAAAAATAAGCACATAACGTTGAAAATAAGAACATCCGCGCAGAGATTCTGGCGCAGCGCCTCAGACTGCGGAGTGTGGCCTGCGCAACTTGCCGCGCCAGACTTTCTGTGTCGGGCAAAATGACTTCTGCGTCACGAAGCTTCGGGCGCCCATTTTGAAGCCCCAAGTCATGCCTATCTCGAGCAAAAAATTCATACCTCTTCAAAGCACATAAAATAAGTCTCTTTCAAGTTAAAAAACTCATGCCTCTCTCAATAAAAAAGTTTACGTGTCTTTCACCCATAAAAACACATGCCGCGTTCAAGCAAAAAGATTATGCCTCTTCTCATAAAAAACTCATGCCTCTTCCAAATAAATTAATCATGAATCACTTATACAAAAAATAAATAATGCCTCATTCAAATAAAATATTTGTGCTTCTCTCAAGTAAAAAACTAATACCTTTCTCAAAGAAAAATGAAAGGTCTTCCCCTCTTTTCCCCGTCACACCGTTGCATCAGAACTAAGCTCATATTTTACAAATATGTCGAACAATAAATTAGCAAACATGGAACTTGATGTAGGAACAAAATGTGGTGCAAAAAACACGCTGTTATCAAGCACGGTGAGTTTAAAACACGATGTAAAAGTAACGAACCGTCTTTACTGACTCCCTCATAATTACAAAAGCATCGCTCTATTCGGTTTCCAGCTCCTCAACCTGAACGGAAAGAGAAAAGGGCTGGATCAGTGAGCAGAAGGGTTTTTCCAATAAGGTCCTCGACCCGTCTTCTCCACTTTCTTTAATTACCAAAAAAGCTACCCCGTGCTAGTAAAAACCGCACTAGTGGGACTGGGCTTGAACCAGGATCTTCCCCGTGCTATGTATGAGGGCTTGCGCTCGCGTCATAAGAAGAGATATGTCCAGAAATTAAATAATGAGGTGGAATAATGTAAATCATGTCTACGTCGAGTTATCTTTTCATCGGGAAGATTTCAAAGGGTTACAGTGTGTCAAGTATCTCTTGGCAGCCCAATAAACACTGCATGTGTTGAGTCTGATACGCTTTCACATGTGTTCCACAAACTGTTTGTGTAGTTTAAAAAGTATGTATACGTAGAAAATGCTATTTGTAATATACATACAGTGAAAGCAAGGCAAACAGTGCACAGCGTATACGACGTAGAATATTTACAGCACCCCCCTGTTGCATTCATATTGCGCGTTCAATGCACTTAGTTTTAACAGTAGCTAATACCAAGTGCACAGCACACACAATATGAATGCAGGTAGAGTGCGCTGCATACACAATACGTTTAGCACACACAATTCAAAGAGCGCATGAGATCCAAGTTTCCATATTTTTTATTTGCATAATATAATTCGCTTATACTGCATGTTCCGGCTTATTCGCCACCACATCGTTCTTTGACGTAGCTCTGATTTTTCATTTTTACCTTTACACCCACTAGTTACATCTGTTGTTTTTATTCACACCATGTAATAGGTTAAACATTATTTGAAATATTCACATTTTACTTGGCAGTTACGAGTACTATGAATTCAGATGCGTGCACAATGTAATTCATCACCATTGTTTAGCTATACCTGATACACTGAACGCACCATAACCCTAAGTAATCGTATTACGATCTTTATTTTGAAGGGATATAAATACCTAAGTCTTTTTTTATTCTGAAGCCCAGTTCTTAACGCTGCATGGCAATTAATATGCTAGCATCTTTACCATTCTGCTCGAGTGAGCAAAACTTGCTGCGGTCGGAGAATATTAACGTAACTCGCAAAAATTTCGCTGTTTATTGAGAGAAGAGAAATCTTGTCGTAAATATTACAGCATCACGAGCTGGTCGCCAGCCCTGAGGGGAGAGTGAGGGGAAAAGTCAGGTTGTTCTAACCAGCTACTAGATCCCTCGCCCCCTTTTTGTCTGGTTATTTTTTTACCGATTTTTCTTCCTCAAAATTGGTTGATTATCTCGAGGGCAAAAAACACAATTTCAACTAATATAAAATTATGAAAACCTTTCTGAAGAGAAAATTGAGAATATTTTTATACAAAGTTGAGTTTTTTTAAGAAGGAAAGCTAATTTCTCCAGACGCAATTAGTGAGAAAGTTGAGTTTCCTGCGATAGAGAAATGAAGGTTGAAATTTATCCCATATTTTTTCCTAAAAGCAGGGTGCTAAATTTTGTCCTATCTTTTTCTGCGATAGGGAGGGAGATTAACTGTACCCTTTCCATGTCTACTTCCTTCAAGAAAAATTCAAGTTTCCCAAAATGTAATTCAATTTTCTTCAAATGAAAATTGAGTTTCTCCAAATGCAAAAGTTCCTCAAACTTTCTAACATTCAAATTACAAATCCTCAGAGTTCCAATACTAAATTTACAACGAGTCTAAAATATTCACATACGAGTGTTTAATTAGTACCCCAGCAATGAATCATTGGTGAACAGGAAAGAATTTTTACTGTAAGTGTACAAATTACTAACTCAAATTCATTTATAATAATGAAAGTGTATTGTAGAAATATGTTAATTTGAAAAATTTCTATCCGATGTAGCTATAAACTGATTTATTAAGTTTAGATTAACTATACTTTATTCTCCCTGAATTTCTCTAGTGGAAATATGACGTTCGTAACATTCATGGTAAGTTTAACAAAATAACAGTGTATTGTCATTTCAGCCCATCGATCGCTGAATGATGAAGCAAGAGTCAGAGTCTTTTACATGAAAAGAAATAATCCGTTTTTGCAATTGAATGTATTCATTTAATCTACATTCATGGCAGTGTCAATTACCGAAGGATTTCCTTCTATCCATCTCGTCTGGTTGCCTTCTGGTGATATTTTTTCACTCTTTTTAAAAACTCACACACATAGTTGAGGTCATTTTCGAAAAAGCTTATTGTTAAAATAATTCTAAGTTTTTTAACTGCTGCTCCGTTTTTGACGCTTTCGTTTCCGTTTTTATTAAACATGCTCCCCGTTTCCTATCTTGGCCTGAGTTTGATATGATTTTTAAGTCGCATCAAACCAATTCAATTAGATTCACTGAGACAGAGTGTGGCGCTAGTCTAAGAATTGGAAGGCGTGAATGTTGTTGAAGAAGATCTTTTCATCTGTATGAGCTTTTACATTGCAAGGTGATCAAACTTGAGTGACAATTTTGAATAGTACAAAATCTGGTGAACTAAACAAAAAACTAACATCATTAACGTTTTTCCAGCTCCACAAATATTGAGGTTTTATTATTCCGTAGATATGATACTGGAGGCATGGAATATGTTACTGTCTTTGTGTGATTTAATACAACTCGACTTTGAAAATGGCTGCTTCTGCACTCCAGAAGCTCAGCTTCAGGAAAGATCCTCCCTTCTCTGCCGAAGAATCTTCCCTTAAGCTAAACTTCTGGAGTGCAGGAACCACGGTAGAGAAAACAAGGTAGTTTCGAACCAGTCTTTTTTTCGTTGACGCTGTGGTTTTGATGACGTCACGGCAACGAACCAATAGCAGCGCTCATATTGCATTTGGTAGAACTCCTACCTCCAAATCTGGCTCCACTATTAGCCTACCGACATGGCGTTTTGGTGACGTCATGAAGTTTGGTAGAAATAAAGCCTTTCTATAAGCTCGCCGAAAAAGAGGAGTTGTATTTTCTCCTTTAGAAATGACCCTACCTTGTTGTTTCCTCTACCGTGGCAGGGGCAGTCATTTTCGAAGTCGAGTTGTATTAAATAACACAAAGACAGCAACATGTTCCATGCATCCGGTATCATCTTTACGGAATAATAAAACCTCGCTATTTGGAGAGCTGGAAAAACATTGGTGATGTTAGTTTTTTGTTTAGCTAAACAGATTTTGTATTGTTCAAAATTGTTGCTCATGTTTGATCGCCCAGTATCAATAACGAAAGTAGAATTTTTTAATACATGTGTATCACATCATTGAACAGAATTTTCAAATCAAATGTAAAAGTCAATGGATTTGACGGCACCTCAACGTGTTTTGCAACACACTACAGCACAAATTGACATTGCACCAATTAATGCAGCATATTTTCTTCTCTATACTTAAAAGTATTAAAGTTAACTCTTTTGTCCCGACCTTGGACATCTCTTCTCTACTTCAGCAATAGAGGTTGAGGTTTATTTCGTTGATCCAAAAGAATGTCTTACCTGTAGATCACGCATCAAAAAATTTTGTCATAAAGATTTATTTTTTTATCATATTTTCCTGGGTACTAATGTAATTGATTACAGTTCTTTTACCTTGCACTGTGAATACCTTGTCTTATAACGAACCTTTAACTGTTTTATAACAAATATTTAAATGAAGGTACTTGCACTTTTAGTTGCGACAATTTATTGGAAAGATTCACTTCGAGGATTCCTTCATGGAATTGTCAATTATCGTGGAAATACATAAGTCCTTCTTTAAGCACTCAAATGTTGTTTTAGTTTTTGATTTTAAAGATCCTAGAACTGCCTTCCAATTACCTTCAGGGTCGAAGAATTCAAAATTTATTTTCCACCATTTTACCGATTTTTTGTACATCATCTTGGAGAGTGCGGCAGTGATGTAGTATTCCTATAGGGTAGTATTGAAAAAGGTCAAAAGCTTTGACGTATTTACTGGAGTTGATGAACGTATATAACAAATGCATTAAGAGAAAAGGAGCAGAAATGTGCATCACGTATTGATTCCTCTTATGAAATAAATATATTACATCGATCACAATCAATTTTACAAATGAGGTTATTTTAGAAATTTAATCTTCAATTTGATGAATTTGATTTTGACTTTGAGGAACTTGCTCTCAACCGAAAGAAAGTGATTTTCTCTTTCAGGTAATTGAAATGCCTTGGAAGGAAGTTGAATTTCTTTCAAAGGTTATCAATTTTAACTACCTCACCTCAATGGAGTATGATTTTTGGTTGGAGGAAATTGATATTCACTTCCAGGAAGTTAAATTTAATATAAAGGAATTGGACCTGCAAATGTTATAGTAGGTAACCTAACAAGCTGGCAGAGAACCATGCCAACAGGATGACCATGTATAATACTCTAGGTATTTGTATGCACTGCAGATAGATCGATTATAACATCATGGTAGTTATAGATCACCGTACAATCATCACTTTAGCCATCGCGGATAGTTCTAGTCACTGGGGTTTTAAGAAACGATTTTCTCAAAAGAACTCATAAAAACAAAAGGAAAATATGACCGATGTTTCTCACGACCAGATCTCGACGCAAAGGTGCGATGAATGCAAATTATTCGAGAGGGGAAGTCCGCATCTGCACAAAAAGTATCAAAGCTTTGAACCCCAGAGTTTGATGAGCGCATCACGCAAAATCGATGGTGAAGGAGAAATCTGCATTGCGTGACTGAACTGCAAGGACTCGCGGGAATGATACACTATGGCGGTTTTCCGAGACTTCAAGTTATAAAATTCTTTTTTCGTATTCCACTACTGTCATAGAGGAACGATGTAAGTTGAAGTCATGTCGATCAACTCAATGCATTATGAAGGCACTTCAGGAATATGTGAAAAATAGGAAAATTGTAGAGGCTCTGGATTTTGAAATTCGTTTACCCAGGCTCAGATTAGCGAAAAAGGCAACAAGTGCACTTTGAATATTTCAGTTGCAGTGAAGCTGAAATTTCAGAACGGGCTTCAACATTTTGAGAACAACTCTGCTTTCGGCAGTGGAATTAGATTGCGCCCGACTCTCTTCCAGACGACGGTGCCGCTTTATAGCAGTCCCCCCTGCGCCAGCAAATGGAAAATGACAAGAAAAAAATCATCTTGGGCCGCTGTCGGATGTTCTGAGCGTCGCTCTAGCGCGAATCGCATTGTATCCGAGAACGATCTCGACTTAAAGGATTTGCTATCTTTCAATGAAATCTTCTGGGTATATTTCAGTAGTATTTCGGCCACTCTCACTCTTGGGATTGGTTGTCTTGCAGCCTAGTATTTTAGCCCTACTTTATAATGGTGATAAATGGGATACATTTTCAAACATATTTCTGTAAAACTTTGGCCGCTCTCAATGATGAGATAAGTTGTTTTGCAGCCATGTGTTTTAGCCGTACTTGGTAACATTTAATTCGATGCATGTCTTCCAGACGTACAGTATATGCAGTCATATAAACCGTCTCTTATCCGTATTTCAATTCGGCCCAATCTTAGGATACTTTGTATTCAAACCATAATTTTATTCGCTTCACATACATGCTTTGAATCTGAATTTTTTGGTTACAAGTTTTTTTTTAGTTTTTAAAAGTGCTTCATGAGCAAAACTCCGTTTTCTTTTTGCTTCAGACGCAAAACCTAAATTGAATACATCATTATTTTAGTTACCATCGTTGACAGTCTACAAAAGCATCAAGTTTATTTTGAATAGGAATTAATATGAAAATTATGAATATTACCAACCGTTAATCAAGTTCCCTTGTGGTGGCGCACGGACCTCGCGGTACGAAAAAATAGCAAGGTTTGTTAAAAAAAATTCTACCACACACTTCTTAAATTTTCATACGGATCTCCTCCCTCTCACTTTGAGCTAACAAGACTGCTATATAAGAAATTCTAATCACACACACTTACTTAATGAGCTGCAGCTGTCACTCCATCACGTAAAAATGTAGAAAAAAGACACAACGGATCAAAAGAGAATTCTAATCGCACGCAGATGACGTCAAGTGTCCTAAATTAGCCATACACTAAAACCGAACCTTCATTTTCGAATGCAAAACAAAATTTTTCTGTTTTTTCAACAAAAAAGAGTTTTACAGCAATACAAGAATTACGAGTAATAAAAAAAGGTAAACTCAGCTACATTAAGTAAAGAACACGAAGAAATATACATTTTAACTTCGTTTATATTTCGTTCAACTGAAGTCGAAAAATAATCCCGTTTTTACTATGATGTTCACCTCGTTAATTAATTTGCAAACGCGTTATCTCTGAAAAAATAACACTCTGATCGTTTCTGTTTATCCAAAATGTCGATATGAAAAAATCGAGGGTAGCAACTCGACCACCCAGGCTGAGGGTAGGCATGAATTTCGTGCTATGAGGCGATCGACATGATGGTCTGAGTGCGACATAGCGTGTGTGTCTTTATGTAGTGATCTTCTGTTGCACACTGCCTCCCCTCACACGCTGCTTTCCCTCCTTTACAAGTGGTTTTTCTTTACGCGCTGCTTTCCCTCGCATTGAGTCCCCGTTTGCATGCTGTTCCCCTTTACGCTCTCCTCTCCCTTACATACCCTCCTTTCTTACACGCTACCTTCCGGTATACGCTGCCTTCCCTCACATGCTACATCATCTAACACTCTGCTTCCTTCTCATGTAGTCGTTTCGTGCACGCTTCCGTTAGACGCCACCCTCTTTTATACGCTCAAATTTTTGCTTCAGACGCAGAAGTTGAAAACAATAAGATGCGTGCATTAATTACAGAGTAAAATGTATTTTAATTTAATTTAATTACTCGCACGTATTATTTTAGTTACCTTCGTTGTCGAAGGTGTTAATTAACGCTACATTTCTTCACTCGCTGCCTTCCCTCGCATCCATCCTTCCCTTGTGTCAACTTACACGCCAGTTGTAACGTCATCTGTGCGAGACAAGAATTTCTTCTTCTGAGTTGGTGCAACGAGTTCGGAACAGATCGTAAGATCCAATCTTGCACCTATGCTTAGTTCATCATAAAATATTATATTTGTGATACTCTTTAAAATCAGTCATAAATGTGACGATTAAATCTGATTACGGTTTCACGGCATTAATTAATCCGTGAAAGCATGACTTCTGTAAGATTGGAAACGTTAGTTAGACGTATTGCGTTTGTCTTGCAGCTTCTATTGTGATTATCAAAAACTGAGAAGATGAGCCGGCATCGCTTCTCTCCCATCCCCGAAGAAACAAAAAAGTACTGTATAACCAGATAGCAATAATGAAATGTTCATTTAAGATCTTGCAAATTTAGTTGTAAATGGGAACATTTTGACCACAGACGGCTTGGAATGGTTGCAGGCTGCAGCGCCATTACAACCACACAAGTGATGTGGGTCGAAGCCTCGGTTGTAACTCTTGAAATTCAACATCCACATCCAGCGTGCTAGGATATCAATAAAAAATAGAGCTATTTAAATTCCGTTTTCATTTTGATTTACACGCAGAAGGGAAACACAATAAGATACGTGCAGTAATTATTATTAACTTAAAAGTATTTTGATTTCATTTAATTGCTTGTGTGACTTTGGTTACGTTGGTTTATTCAAATAAAAGATGCATGCTCAGGTTCTCCATCCTCTTGGGAGTTTCGCTGTTCTAATGTCGCCTCTGATATTTTTGGATCGACATAGTTTAGTTGAAGTTTAAGTTTCGTGAAATACATTATAAGGCACTCATTTGCCGTACCATTCATTTGAGTTCATGAATTTATATCAAGTATTGTTACCAGGCAGTAAGCTGCAATTCCTCAAACTCAAATTAGGTTTTCAAGTCCAAAATAAACGGAAATTGTATACTTCAATCGTACTTAAATTTTCTTTACAGGGGACAAACAATGTAGGCACTGTAGTAGTCGGGGAGCCCGGGCTAAAACACGAAATAAATATTAACCAGACTTTCTGTGACAAAATTTGAAGCTCCTTCCTCTATTCGACTCAGTCTGTCGTTTGCTTCCTTCCTCGGTCTGTCCGTCCTTAATCCCACGTAGTAACTGGGTGCGTGAACACTGCATAATGACTGAAAATAGTGTTTTTTATTGTATTTTATTTGTATTGAGTGTAATTCATTCCAATGTTATCCAAGTGGAAAAACGGAGGAATCTAAACAAGAAAAGATGACAAGTTAAACTTTCTGTTTGTTTAAAAACGCTTCTCCGAAAGAAGTTGTACCTCTAACTGCGGAATTGTTTTCATTTTTTATGGGTGTGGTGTTCTGGTGAGTGATACGCTCGCGTATCAGTGATACACCATTATTTACTGGGAAAACAGTGAACTTGTTTGTGATACACGGGACTCAACTGCAAGTACCTTCCGTATGGCAGGCACAAGTACCTCCATATGGCAGTCACAAGTACCTCCATATGGACGGCACACAAGTACCTCCATATGGCAGTCATAAGCAGTCACAAGTACCTCCATATGGACGGCACACAGGTACCTCCATATGGCAGGCACACAAGTACAGCCACACAAGTACCTCCATATGGCAGGTACTTGTATGGCAAGCACACAAGTACCTCTATATGGCAGCCACACAAGCACCACATGGCAGCCACACAAGCACCACATGGCAGCCACACAAAGGCATATCAACACACACAAACGACGCACCCAAGCCCCTCCATTCCGTCGCTGCACTTCGCATGCGCTGGGCAGCCCGAAGCTCTGAAAACTTTTCACGGAATTTTGCCTCAGCCAAAATTAGAAGTCCCATTTCCTGTTGCCATCTCTTCGAAACTTATTCTTATCGTAGAGTTTAGGCGCGTGTTCGAAAAGTTGGGGAAGTGATGGGTTCTGGGGGTGGGGAAGCCAGGGGTTTGGGGAGGAGCTGGTGTCTCTGAGGTGTGGGTGTTGTAGGAGACAAAAGTGCGTACATTTGACATTTGCAAGTCTAACTCCTTTTTCACTTCAAAGAAATAATTCACTTGTGAAAACCGATTTTTTAATGATCGGTTTACCTGCGTGTCTGTTTTTCTTTCAATGCCTTCATTTTATATGCACGTCACATCACAATGGTTTTAACCAACGTGTATAAACCTCAATTAACTAATTCTGCAGTAAAAATGAGTTAACTGCCTTCATTTCATTTGTATTTCAGAGATTGACGAACAAACTCTTGCAAAACATAATGTATGAAAACGGACGCAGCCAAATTTATATGTTTGTTTAAAGCTTTTCTCAAGAGTCAACGAATTCAGCATTGAAATTGCGAAAAAGTAATTAAAAAATCTTACGGTATTAAAACGTTTCCCTCTAGACAATGGCGGGAAAAGGAGTTAATAACAATGTAAATTTGCAGTCATTAAGTAGTGCTCAGGTATCCAATATACCGGGTGGGTGGTGAGTCGGACTGACCAACCAAGTAAACTAAAAAATACGTATTATTGTATAGTGGATTAACATTTGTGTTAATATCTAATTCTGCACAATTATACAAGCTAAGAATTCCGCCTCTGAGCATGCAGAATAAAAACAGATATTTATGCTGCTGTTAATTTTAGTTTCAGGTTATTTACCCCTCCCTTGCTCTTTATGCTCTTAATTATATTAAAATTAAATGTGTTGAATTTCAGCTAAAAATGAATTTCCTTCAACCGCAATTGGAAAAATTGTCGTATACAGTACTTGAAAATTTCAGCTAGCATTTGATTGTGCGGCTTGAATCTGTTTTTCTGCATATCTGAGTACGATATTCACATCCAGCATTTTACTTGTGCCAGTTTTCATTTGAATATCATTGTATTTGCATCCAATATATACTTCAAACGTTCTATCTGTACTTATTTATTTCGTAAATCTTTATATCCTTGTTGAATGTTGGAAATATGGTAGAAGGTCACACAGACAATACCCAACACGTTTACTATGGCACTTGATTAAAGTTAACATATTTTGCAGGCGTTGAGAAAACTCATCAAAGCCTAATTATTCATTCATTGGAGCTTCTTATATTTGCTCTGTACTGAATAATAAATCGCACTTCGAATAAAATCTTCTTTGAATAAAATCTTCGAGTTAGTGATATTTATTTTTAACTTCCTGAAAAAAATTGCATCGCACTCGCATTCTGAAAGCAATAGAAAAGAGACCGTTCATATGCATTAATTTTCAACTAAAATGCATATTTGACGTTTATTAGAACAGATACGCACCTGAAATTAAACACACGTGCAGTGATGCAACGCGCCATCACTGGCAAGGTTAGACACGGGTCACTCAGAGTCTCTTATTATGCCGACCATATCAAATGACGGCGGTGCAGACCCTCTAGGATTGCTTTCCTGCTCATTTCTAGGAAATATTATTTGTCCAAATAGCAGTCGTTCATTAAACTCTCCGAGAATTTTTGTGGTGGTGTTCCGTATAGATCAATATCAATTGTTCAACGAACAGTTATTCGTAAACTTTTTTTGTCATTGCATAACAAAAGGCAGGAGATTCTTTTCGATACAAACAAATGAAAGCCATGTTTTTCTGTTCATTAAAGCGAGAGAATTGCGTAGTTCGACGCCTAGACAAATCACGTTTATGTCTAAAATTTCGCCATGTTTCCAAGTTCCGACAGATGTTGCATTCTTCTCCATCAAGTTATTTAACAAAGGAAGAAACATTTACGTCGACCCTGTTTTTCAAATCTAACCACGTACATTCAATTCAAAACACAATGTTGAATTTTTTAAGCGACAAAAGTTTATAAAAAACAAATACATTGTCCCTGTTCTCAATATTGAACCCGGTTCATTCATTGTAAAAAAACTCTTTCTTTTGCTAAGTAACGTGAGTTGATTAGGGAAAATAAAAATCTGTTTTCCCTGTTCTTTACATCTAACCATGTTCGTTCATTTTAAGATAAAGTGTCTCGTTTTTTAAGTATCGAGCGTTGATGAATGAGAAAGAGCTTCGCTTTTCATCTCCTTCAAATCGAACCCTATTTATTCAATTTGATCCAAAAAACAAGGTTGCATTTTTCAGGTAACATGAGTTGATAAAGGAAAAACAGACACATTGTCCTCGTGAACTTCTCTACAGGTCAGGGGAATTACATGAAGATTGCGGCGGCCACCTGCCGTATCTCTGCCGCATTACCGCAACGCCAAAGTTGACTCCAAATTTTGTGTTTTTCAGAGTTGTGTTCGTAAAGTATCTTTTCTTCCGTGAGTCTCGAACTCAAGTTACGACCTAAAGTTCAGTGCAGTGTTTTGTTTAGAGAGACAAACTTTCAAAGTTTTCTTTTAAAAAGTTCTTTTTCTTTTAGGCTTCAAGTTTGTGGCTCGGCCCGGAATATTTGCGTCGAGGACCTCAAGGTGAGTCTGGCAAACAATTTTTTTTCTCGTTGACTCTGAACTTTCCAGAAATTTTGCGTCTGCGCAACGTTTGTTTGTTGGTGATTTTGGAGCCGAACTTCATCACTTAGGAAGGACTTTGTGTCTCGTTAGTCAGGAGGTTATAATTAATGGCTGCGCTGATACTGCGCTTCACGAGGTAAGTTTGATCAGGTTTCCAATAATAAATCTGATATAATAATTCTTTGTGTAATTTCAGGTGCGATTTGAACTTGATCAAGTGTTTGTAGCGGCTTTGGAGAGTTCCTTCAAACTTGCTCTTGTGTATTTTGAGCAGCGGCTTGTTCGGTATAAGTGTTATCCACGGAATGTTTCTACTCCTCGAGTTTCTATTACAAGCGTTATGGCACAGTCATAAAGGCTGAGACGTTCAGTATTTTCTTCTTATGCACACACTTATTAATTTGATTGGGACAGTGGGCAAGATTTTAGAGTTTACCGAGTCTTAAGTCACTCCAGGGAGTGGCAGCAAGACTGGATGATTTAACTCAAAATCTTTGTTTGCTTCAGGCATTCGAGGACGCGTTTTGGGAACGTTGAAGTTGATAAGTATGAATATGGAAGCCCTGGGTAGCATGTGCGTAGGGTTGAATCATACGAACAATTTACTAATTACGAAATGCTGGCATCAAAATTAACCGTAATTTTAAGTACGTGTTGCAAATAACTAAAAATGTTACGTTAGTGTACGTAAAGTTAACGGGAATGATACATTAGAATTGAAATCGAATTAAAGATCTTACTTGTGTTCAAAATACTGAGGATGACGTACTGATCTTTCAAAATTTACGAGAACGATAGATCACTGAAACTCTGTGGTATATCTACGAAAAGCAACTGACATGTTTGCGTTACAAATAAATGTGAATGATATATTAATGTTAAAAATAACCGTCTATGAAACCTGTATTTGCGTCCAAAGATATATATATGACATATTTTTGTCAAAACCAACCGAGCATGTTACCAAAAACCTACTGGAAAACGATTCTTTCAGACAAAACTAAGATCAATTGATCTATGCAGGAATGCAAAAATGTAATAGCTTGAAACACCGCAGCAAAACAGGCCGCAGAAAAACAGTTTAGGAGAAATTTTTTTTTCAGGAAGTTATAAATTCTCTCAGCCAAATATTGTGAAAACAACATCCAGCAAATTGTTATTGGGGTTTCTTCAGCCTATAGCAGTGCATCTCCTGAATCTCCAAGTATCATCTGTTTCTTCCTCGCGTCTTCTGAATCCCCATGTCTATTTTTCATGTGTCTTCTGAACCTCTGAGTATCCTCTGTACCTCCATGTATCTTCTGTATCAAAATGTGTACCCTCTGTTTATCTTCGTTAATCATGTGCCTCCGAAGTCATCTGTGTCTCCTCCTATCACGTCTATTCCAGCGTGAAGGCATAATCATCGAGCAGCTTCTGTGTCTTTTCAACTGGACTCGCGGTATTCAGTATCTCGGTTTGAGCAGTGTTTTTACAGTATTATTTCTACAGTGGTGTTTTTACAGCATATCTACAGGGGTATTTTTACAGTATTTGTACATTAGTATTTCTATAGTAGTATTTCTACAGTAGTATTTCCACAGTAGTATTTCTACAGTAGTATTTCTATAGTAGTATTTCTACAGTTAAATTTCTAAAATAGTATTTCTACAGCAATATTTCTACAGTAGTATTTCTATAGTAGTATTTCTACAGTAGTTTTTTACGGCAATCTTTCTACGGTAGTATATCTAAAGTAGAATTTCAAAGGTAGTTCCTGCTGTATCTTGTGGAGAGAAATGTGCAGCGAGTGCCTACTGAGAGCACCACAACAGGCCGGCTGTGTTCACTAGACACCAGTAGAAAAATCCTCTAATCTTTAGAACGTTTCTATAGCTGCTGCTTTGTAAGTGGGCGAGAGGTAGTGAGGGACAATGAGGGACAGTTAGGGGCAGTGAGGGGCAGTGAGGGGTAGTGAGAAGCAGTGAGGGGCAGTGAAGAACAGTGAGAGACAGTGAGGGGCAATGAAGGGCTATGATGGAATTGATGGAGCACTGAGAGAAAAAGTAAGGGACAGTGAGGGGCATTGATGTAGCAGTGAGGGGCGTCTCTCTGTGGTGATGATATGCTTCTCAGAACCGAGCTGCATTTATTTGTTGGCGTTTTGCTTGTTTCTTTGCGCGGAATTTCCACGACCTGCTGACAGACCGCGCAGTTGTTGTGTGGCTGCGTAGTAGACTTCAGCATTAGAGGTTCTTGTCGGGTTGGTTTATGATTTTATGTAATTGTGACGACTAAACAATGATAGCGTTTGGTGAGATGTTGTCTCAATAATGAACTGACAACATGGATACTTAAAAATGATGATATGTGATCACATTAATGACAGCACTTGATAATGATGAAATGTGTTCCCTTTAACGATAGCATGGAGACTTGATAATAATGTTATGTGATCACTTTAACGATATTATGTTCTCATGAGAAATAAAGAAACGTAATAAATATGTCTCGAGGGACGACAGGCTCGTGGTTTTGTTCTTAATGAATAGAGTATAAAGTGAACAGTTAGAGGTTAGTGATTTTGATTACTTATGAATTACGTGATTCGCATTTACTTGAGAACCACGTGCAAAGTAAGTAAGCCTTTTAATGTGATTGGAGCTATTACTTCAACACATAATTTTATAAATTGATTTTATTTTAACTCTTTTGGCAATAATGGCTCAAAATTTTATGTAACGGAATGGTAACTGTTTCGTAACGGAACAGGGTAGGGTAAATGGTAACGGAATGGTAACTATAACAACATAGTTACCATGAGATACCGTCATTACTGAGCGGCACTAAGCCACAGAATGTGTGTTCTTCTGACAATATAGTATGTAAATTGTGAATTATTAATTCTAATTAAGTTGTACTTGTGAACGGTTAAATGCACAAAGAAGAGAACATTACATGAACACAAGCCTTACTTCACCCAAAGGCTATTTTCGCAAAGCCCTACTTTTCACAAGCCCTACTCCACACACCAGTCTCAATTGACAAGCCCTACTCCACACACCAGTCTCAATTGACAAGCCCTACTCCACACACCAGTCTCAATAGACAAGCCCCTCACTTCAGCTGACGTCGATCCCAATGCAGTGAGACAGCGACGGCTGCATAGCGTTTATGGTCGATATGAAACGCGTGCGTTGAGAGAACTGAACCAGGTCACCGAGCTGTGTTTTGATGCCTCGCCTGCAGCCTAAACAAGTGCTCTCTTTGTTCCTTCACGGATGCACTCACGTCGTTGAAAATAGTTTTTAATGTTGTAGTTTAAGATTCGGTCGCATAATTGATTCATTAGTTTATTTTACAAGCTCATTTTTAATGCGTCTCCTTTCTTCTTTTTCAATTTTTTGTGTTGCGTCAGGAAAAAGCGTGGGTTATTCGTGATCTAAAACCAAAGTAATTGGACGTGATTATGAAGTGTTCAGGTATCCAGTTTACGGAACGGGAGTTGGGATGGACAAAATGATCAGTCGCAGCACCCTTATCTACATATATAATATTCTGCTTGTTCCTTCCTTAGTTAGTCAGTCCGTCCGTTAAGCTCTCATCCGAGTTTGCGCTTCATGGATACCGAATTCCTGAGTTTTACATTAATAGATTGCTTTTACAGCATTGATATGTTTTGCATTTTATCAGGGTAGGATAGGTTAGGTTAAGATAGGTTAGGTTAGGATGAGATAGGTTGGGTTAGGACAGGATAGGTTAGGATATGTTTCGTTAGGATAGATTAGGTAATGTTGATAAAAAATTTCCACGTGCCCACAGTTTTTTACGTTTGACATATTATCAGGATAGCTTCGGTTAGGATAGGTTAGAATAGGATAGGTTAGGATAGGATTAGATAAGTTAGGATGGGTTAGGTTAAAATATGTTAGGTTAGGATGGGTTAGATCAGAATATGTTATGTTATAATTTGTTAGGTAATGTTGACCGAATTTTTTCTCGGGTTCACCTAGCTTAACGATGGCATTGTCCGTGTAATTTCCACGGGTCCTGCTAGTTGAGTTCAATCTTATAAAAAATAATTCATACCTTCGACTGAGGAAGTAAAAAAATATAAAAGATATTTCTCTGAGAGGCTGAAGATAAGAGACAGAGTGAATTCAAATCAATATGAGGGCATAGACACCAACATCGTGGAAGATATAAAGCGGTTGGTTTGAGAGAGTACGTAATATTTGATTTTGTAGTAGCGCTTTAAATGTAACCGAGAAATTAACTCGTGAACCCGACATAATTGAAAAACTAGGACAAAATACCTTAGCACGGAATGATAAGTAAAATGTAATAAAACAAAGAGATAAAAAATGCGGTAAAATTGCATTTGCAATGTATGGGTGCTTTTCATTTCAAATCATCCCACTGGAAAAAATACTAGATATTTCTCGTCAAAGGAGCCTTGCAATTTAAGCATCCGAATACGCCTTGACATTCCCTCCAAAGGAGCATCGCAATTATTGCTTGCGAGCACAACTTTCTGTTGGTTTTGGTGGCGGCGGCGCTGGTGGAAACAAATAGCACGCGGCTCTTAACCTCGCGATCGAGCGACTTCGTCTAATGGGGACGCCGGAATGTCGGCGTTGGGTAGCTCGTCACGTGATCCGCTCCCCACCTGTGCCCACCTACATTCACCTTCACCCACCTCTGTCCACCTATATTCACCTCCACCCACCTCTGCACACCTACATTCACCTCTACCCACCTCTGCCCACCTATATTCCTCTCTACCCACCTCTGCCCACCTACATTCACCTCTACCCACCTCTACCCACCTACATTCACCTCTACCCACCTCTACCCACCTACATTCACCTCTACCCACCTCTACCCACCTACATTCACCTCTACCCACCTACATTCACCTCTACCCACCTCTACCCACCTACATTCACCTATACTCACCTCTACCCACCTACATTCACCTCTACCCACCTCTGCCCGTTTTCCACTGGCTGGTGCATGAAGACCGATTTTGGTGACATCTACACGAAATGAACAACTGAATTTTCAGTTTGAGTATTTTTATCTTTATATACGTTCACTTTGTCGTCAAAAATGATTAACGAACGAATTTTTTAGTTAAGGGTTCTATTCAAGTCGCTAGGACTAGTTTTAAATGATTTGTAAGGATATTTTTCTTTCAGTTTTCCATTTTATTATTGGCATTGAAATTAATTTCTATTTAGATGAATTTAAAGATACAAATAAAGCGGAAATTCGCAGTTTTTATGAAGTGCTCAAGTGTTCAGTTTACAGGGGACGGGCAAGAATTAGCAAGCAATAAGCTGTGCATTATTACAGAAGGAGATATTGCGTGAGTTTATTATACGCAAGGTTTGGGCAGATGTCATAGGTAATTGTTTGTTGCATTTGATAAGTATTGCTGTGGAATGAATTACTGTGTTGTACATTGTGTTTGTTTACCATACGAAAATTCATCTTTGTGAAATGAAATCCTACTCATACAAAAGTTATGTCTCGTTCTGATGAAGTTTTGCAATGAAAAAAACTGCAAATGTTTTAACATTTCTAGTTCGGAAATTTGTAAACAAATTATCAGTCATCTAACTTTTATAGATTTAAGTTCATTTAATGGCAATCTATGCCTGATTGAAATTCCAGCTTTAGATTCGTAAGGAAAACTAGAGGTAATTGTTGCTCGTGGATTACATTTTTCTATATTTTTGGTCTACACTATTTCTTCACAGTTCCGATTAACTATTTTTGGAATTAAGTCGACCATCAAAAATACTAGTAACTGTAAATAATTTTCAACAACTGGACAAGCGTTTCTTTCTTTCAGTGAGGTAAAACAGCTCAAAGGCATAATTTATGTATTCCTATCATTTTAAATGTTCGTTTTTATGCACCGAAATTACCAATCTATGCCATCTAAAATATTTCTTGGTGTGTCCCTCTCTATGAGCCTGTAACCTGGATACATGAACGCCACATCTTCACTACAAACATGAGTTATTAATTGCAATTCATTTTTGCAGATTAACATTCGTTCAGATGTTAATCTACCACAAAAAAAGAAATCAAAGGAAGTCAAGGTGTGCGTTTAAGCAGCTCATTCAGAAGCAATTTCGCGAATGAATTGTAGCTCTAACTTGAAAAACGCTATCATTTTTTATTTTTATGACGTCGGTAAAACCGTCGAAAATAAAAATGCTGCACTTCACCCTACTCACTTCATGCCGGGACACCCAATGAGATGTTGCCTCGGTGTGAACCTCAAAATTACTGACCTCGATCCACCAACCACATCCAGTGTTGATGTCACGTGACTGGTGGAATTGCCATCTTCTTATTCCGGCGTGAGAACAAATGGGAAAGCAATTCATTAGTGCCAGCCTGGGGAAAAAACTCGTTGTAGCGATAACAAACCGAGATTTATTAGGGCAATAGTTGCTTGTTGTGTGAGAGTAGGATGTGAGATGTTCATTCATTTGGCTAAATGCAGAATAAGACAATCCCTAGTTAGACTGAAAATAAAGTAATTGGCGGTGTTTCTAAGAGGGCACTTTCTGTGCCTCTCATGATGTACATTATGATCAGGGTGCGTCTCAGTACGTACGTGTCACTATTTTATGGAATGAAAGAGAAATATGTTACGAGTTTTTCATGAAACGTTTCTGACCCACAATTTTCTGTGCAGGATAGGTAAAAATCAAGTATTTCTCATTACTGAACGCACTCGTCATGTGTCCTTTTCTCTAGCAGAACTTTGTTACGTTTATTTTCTGCTCGTACTCGACTTATCGGAGCAAGCTTCGGTTTTTTGGAATAATTTCAGTCTTAACTAAACGCGTACGTGAGACTCCTCTATCATTTTACTCTTTATAGTCCGCTTCGCGATCAATAAGTTGCAGTATAGTTATCAGACGTATCTATGTGTTAAATAATATATAAGTACAAAGAACACGTAACTAAGTATTAAGCACTCTCATGATCGAGTAAGATGACGTAAATTCTACTCATAAAAACGTCAAATTACTATAACACGCTCTCATATTTTCTATCGCCTGCATAAATGAAGACAACATTGACTAATGCAAGATAAAATTCTCAATGCTTAGTCTTCACGCCTTTAAATCTTTCATTCTATGTATGGTTTTGCTGGAATACTGGCCCGTAGCCCCTCAAAGTAGAGTGCAGTCGGAAATGTTCGACAAATCATGTGGTTCCGGCAGAATCTACGGATATTAGACGGTCAATAATCTCTTTAAGCTAGCTAGACCGATGAAACATTCATCGTGACTTTTTTAACATAAATAATCAAACCTATCCAAACCTAACCTAGTCTTTTGTAATTTTTTCTGACTTCACCTAACCCAAACTGGCGTAACTTATTCTAACCTAACGCGGCCAATTTTAAGAACGCTGGCGGAACCTATCCTTTCCTAGCCTGTCCTATCACAACCAGTTTATGGCAACGTATCAAGAGACGAATATATTCTGATATAGCGCATGGTGAATAATATAGACATAAACTTACACATAAGAATTGAAACAACGAAGAATCTGCAACCTCTAGGCACAGCTTGGAGCCGAGGCCCTGGCTATTTTCCTATCTGTGACAGCGTGGCACTCAAAGGTAAGAATAAAAAACTATTTATACAGATGTGATGAGCGTGCTTGTAACGACAGTTATATCATTAAATGAAATCATCAAAACGCTTTGATCTCTGAAATGTCATTCAATCATTAGGTTTACGAGAATCTCATTTTCTAAAATAAATTTTCTTAATGTGGAAATAGAAATGTTTTGCTTCAGTGGTGACGGGAAATGGAACAAATGTTTTAAAAACTTTAAAGTGGCTTCTCGAGTTTTATTTTAGGTAATTTACCAAAAACTTGACGTGGTTTTTAGACTCCCAGAGTCAGCGTAGGGGATTTTGAGTCAGGAGAGTTTACCGACGGCAATTTAGGAAAAATTACAATGATGCTCAGTAAAATGCACCCACGTAAATGCCCCCAAATACGGCAACGAAATGTATTCTGCGTAGTATAGCGTTTTATTTGACATGCTTTTACGCACCCACACGTGCGTTCCGAAACCAAATTTTAGAATTTGGCGGAACATATTCTACGTCGTTCTGAAATGCAGAGATTCATTCCGCCATATTTCGAAGGCTTTCAGCCCCAAATAAAGCGGACGACAAAACTGTGTTGCGGTCCAGTTTTCCAGGAGCGCAGCGCGTACCTCAACACAGAAAAATAGCCTCGCATTTTCTATTGCGCGTCGACAAGAAATTTGCAAGAAAGCCATCCCCTCCTGGCCCTCTCACGCGCACGCCGATTGTATTCCTGTGGGACGAGGAATTTAATTTCAATTTCTGGTGCTGAGTGTTCACCCGTGAACCATCATTGCGTTTATCGACAGCGTTGCCGGTTTTGTTCTTCACAAACACTTTGTTCATAGTCGAGGTGATGGTATTGAGGTTTTGTGGCCGTAATTATGGGAGTGATGGTGTTATTTAGAGTCTTATAATGGTCTTAGTGAGTGTCTTGAAAATGGTATTGATGGTGATCTCAGTCATTGCTATGATAATGGTCGTCATAGCGTTCCTCAAGTTTACCTTCATGATGATATCGATGTTAGTCTTGATGATTTTGTTTGTGATGGTTTCGATGATGGTCTAGATGATAATTTTGATGGTGGTCTCAATGGCAGACACAACGACGGAGGCAGTGATAATGTTGGTGATGGCACTGGAATAATGTTAGTGATATAGGAGATGACACTGATGAAGGCAGCGAACGTTGTGACCAAGATCACATTCAGCGCGTAAGTCTAGACGAGAAACTCCGCGCTTAATTCGGGAGCTGACATTTTGAGCGCTTCTTCATGACGCTGGTAACGATATTCTAACGCTGCTGCCGTGATTGCTCGGAGGGAAGTATGCTCCATGAAATATGATTCGATGGCATTATTATGTAAAAAATAGCAATCTTTTTGTTCCACGACTGCACATTATTTAAACAATCATGTACGTTATATTCTGGCGTACTTCATATTCCACCGATGTTGCTGACCAGTGTTATGAATAACATTATTTGGTTGGGTTGTATTAATTTTACTGATGCGATAAGTGTTATGAAATCCGACGAATTTTAGGCAATTATCATTCGCGTATCCAAGAAGTACATATGCGGCCTTCACGGGCTTTTTGCGCTTCAGTTATCAACTTTATTTTTTAAAATGACTCAAATAACGTTTTTATTACTGGAAATTCAAATATTAAATTTAGAAAAAGCTGCGACATATTTTAAAATGGAAACAATTCCCGTTGGTATAATGCTATTTTAATTCATTCAATGAGAGATATGATCAAATGTTCCTCTTCAGTCGGCGTTACGATAATATTAATGCGGCGTATTTTCAGTGCAGTCATTTAAGCGTGCATGTTCAGTGTTGCCGAAAAAAATCTTGTGCCTTTGTTCTCTCTTCTTCTTCTTCTTATCTTCCCAACGATAATTAGACGCAAAAGAAAACTTATTTCTCAATGGAAAATAATTACCGATGGTACACTTTAACGTATCACAAATCTGCTGCGAAAGAAACCTAGTTTGACACATCAATAGTTTGGGCTGCGTGTCTTGAGAATTCTATGAATTGGAGACAGAAAAACTGATTATTCAAATGAATAAGGCTTGTTCATGTTCCATGAAGATGAGATTGATTTTTATGACCTTATGACGAATTTCGACCTTTATGACCAATTCGACAATGCGGCTAATCTCGAACAAAACATGCTCAGCATCACTGATGAAAATCCACGGAGAAAAAATGCGGGATCACCACCCAAAAGGCAGCGATCCCTGAAATGAATTCTTTGCATGTTAATGAGAACGCAGCTTTTCCCCGAATGAATACTGGAGCCCAAGCCAAGCTCTCTTTTTGCATCAGAGAACAAACGTGTCACGGATGAGAAGGATCGAATGTGGAAATTATTTCATTTAAATATTTACAAAAATGATTAAATAATTTAGAAAATGGATCCAATATGCATAATGAATAAAACTCTTGAAGATCAAAAAGTACATTGGCATAGAGATATAGTCCTCGAAGCGACGTGACATGCCGATGACAAGGCTCATCTTCTGCCAGACGCGTCGCTGTTGAGGGTGCGTAGAGGGTGGCGAGTGGAGGGCGAGGGTAGGCGTTTGAATGGCGTCAAGACCAAGGGGACGGTGGCGGTCTTTGCCATCAATTTTGATAATGTGGGCAACCCTCCGAAGGATTGTGCGTCCAGAAGATCAGACAGGCACTTCGATGTTAAATATATCTCTTACGAGGCATTGTAGATCCTCCCGAGGCATAATGAGCTGATACCTGAGCCAGACGCATTCCTCGATCTGTGGAGTTGTTATTGATGCATTACACATATACAGGAGACTCTGGAAGCATCCCAACAAGGAAGCTTTACTTTACTAAAGCTTTGCCATAGTAATAGCAATAACACTGATAGCTTTGACGAACTGACTTCAATAGCTTTGCTAAGCCAATATCGACAACACTTTTTAACCAATATCAAATACACCAATATCTTTGCCAAACTTATGACCAAATCACGCAATAGCTTTACTGCAGGATGTTCGAGTAAAAATCAATCCATTAATAACTATTTTCAACGATTAGTTTAAATACCGATGAAAATAATGCTTATTTTTTTTTCAAACGTCTTTGTTCCATAATTGTTTTCTTAAGGTAATTCCGCAATCGTAGCTTCGGATTTAGCTTGTCAAATCCAGTAAGACTTTTTCCACGAGAGCAGACGACACTCAGTTGGTGGCAGGCTGCAGTTCTTTTATATTTGGAACTTAGCAAGCATCTAGTTATAGTTCAAAATTATAATCTCAATTAGAATTAAATATTTTATCATCAGATAAAAATTCGTAATAAGAATTGATAGCCAATATTTTTTTACAACTAGAGCTTCGGAATAATAAATGTTTCATCGTAGACTTTACACTCACATCATATCTTAATTAATGCTTAAAAAAGAAGCTTTTAATTTAGTGCTCCAAATTAATTATTTTTCTTTAAATTTTACATATTTAAACTATGTTCCTATTGAGCTTCAACTCGATAATTTTTTCCTCCGAATGCATGAAAATTAAAATATATTCGATGTATTGCGTGCAATTTTTTGTAATAATTGCAGGTCATCATTTGGAATGTTATTAATATACAGTATTACTAAAAAGAGAACAATGAATTGGTATAAATAATAGTTATAATATATATTATATATATATAATAATTAAAATTATTGCTTATTGTAGTAGTCAATTCTCATTGTTTTTAAGCCAGTGTAATACAATATTCAATTTAGGTAATTACCAACATCTCAACATAAACTAAACCTAATTTTCTTATGGTTCTAAATCACTGCAATGATATTGAAGGTAAATCTGTGTTGTACAACGTTAGCGGGAAAATGCGCGTGTTTTCCTCATAATACACAAAGTCTGTTCGCTTAAGTATTTAGCTCTTAGCCTCTCATGTAAGTTATGGAACCTACGTCTATGAACAGCTCAAATATATTTTACTTCTTATCTGATGTGTGTTAGTTTTTCCAATTTTAATGCCGAGTGGCAGTTCCTTCCTCATTCTGACAACCTGATGCCAATACCATCCCTATAACGGGGGTTATGTTAACGGTTATATTGATAACAATTCCAACGGTTTCCCCCATTGTGAGCAGCTTTTGTTAAAATGAATAGCTTCAGAACACGTACACAAAATGTGAGTGGAAATATTTGTTCATTAAGCGGGTTGGGCGCTAGAAAGATCAGCACATAGCTCATTACGAAGAAAAAACTGAATTCATGCTTTGTAATTTGACTACACACACTCTTTGAATTCCTATTTGTGGTTCTTTCGAAAATGTCTTCTGGTGATCCCTTTTGATTCTAAAAAGACAAACTGCGAGTGTTCCAAATGTAGCTAGAGTTTTTCTCGCAGTGGCCTCGTTTTTCCCTGCAAAATAAGCTAGAATTTTGAAGGATCCTCTATAACGTTTCAGCTTAATTGCAAGCTCTGACGACGTAGATTCGTTGTTCTCTTGTTAATTGCAATGTCAAAAATGAAGCCTCTTGGGGCTAATTGTTTTAACTGCCAGCCCTCACGGGAACAAGAAATTACGCTGACTTCGCGTTTACTCGCGCTGAAACGATTTGCGTAAGCGAAAACAGCTAACAGGTCAAATGGACAATAATTGTTTACTTAGAACTGGCAATAGGATAAATTCTTTTGAGCAAAAAGATTTTAAAATATCGACAATTTTCTGCAACCCACCTTATACTGCACGAGTGTGTACACAGATTTATTCGTTCGTTTATCATGGATTAGAAAATATTCATTCGGAAGTCAGCACAATATAAAAAAGGATTCGTAAATTAGAAGAAGAGTAGGCATTGAAGAGTGGGCATTTATTTTTTTTTAATATTTTCTCTAATGAAAATCACCTTTAACTGAAAAAATTGTCCGTCATTTATTAGGGTGGAAGTGCACCATGGCATGGATAATAATGATATTGAAATTATTTTTTAGATTTATTAGAGGTAAAAGAAAGCTCTAAACTGGAAAATAATAAAGAAAACTTCTCCTCGGAAGAGGAAACAATCAGATACAGGATAAAGTTTTTGAAAACTCCTGATTCACAGCGCACGAGACTTTTCATATCTGAAAAATATATAATTTCGGTATGTCTTCTACGTACAAACTTATCTCATTAAGTACATGGTAGAATTTCAAATGTTACCTCATTGAAATAAAAACATTTTATTTAGTAGTGGTTTACATGCACAGATATCTGCCTACTTTCCTTCTTTTTATATGATAGTAACAAAATATTTTATTCTTTGTCCTGTATGCCCATGAATCTGCCTTATACTTTTCGTTTTACAGTAACTTAAACAGTTTTTCTTACCGGCGAAGGACTCTGTGTAATTTACTCTACGTTACAGTTTTAAAACATCTAGATTATTCAGTTACCGATTTACTTAAGAACTTGTGCCATTTTCTTCGACGCTCAGTTCCTACACATTTTATCCTGCATTCTATCTGTACGGCGATCTACTTTTTTATCATTTTATGGCATATCTGTATCCTGTCTACGAAGGAATTTGCCCAACTCGCAGCATTTTAGGCCACCGTCGTCCTGAGGGCGGTGGAATGCTTTGAAAACTCCATGCTTTTATGAATTTTTCCCCACGTATTTCAAAATATTTAAAAGGAAAAGTTTTATATTCATAGCAGTTCCATGAGCTTTCGTTGAGGCAGGAAGCCATGCTAGCCATTTGCCTTGGAATGTATTTGATGGCTTGGACATTACTCGGAGGAAAGCAATTCGAGCTGTATGTATACTCACCATGAGATATCAAATAAATATTATTCACTTTGTTACAGAAAAACAAATTTTGATGCGCCCAACCCTCATGTCTAATTTTATTCTCATGCTGAATATATCTTTCACGAACTTAATCATCAAAATTTATATCTGCATAAACGTTGTCACTGAGTGCATAAACGTTACACGGTCATCTATAACAGCCATTCTCAACCTTTCCTCCATCATTGACCCCTCGGCTTTATGTTTAAATATATAAGGCCGAAATTTGCCTGAACCAGGGGTAAATTTACCCCTGGTTGAGCACCTATGATCTATAAGGAGGAGTTGAGCAATAACTGGTGTTGAGATCTCAATTAATGAAGGTACTGGACGCACAAATGACTGTCAATAGAACAAGAGGTTTTCTTTTCATTTGCTGTGATGCCCTAAAGTTTTCACTGAACAATTGTAACAATCTGTGCAATAATCCTTTTACTACTGCAAAACCATAAGGAAACCAAACGAAACTTCCAGGGTGTTCCCTTGCTCCACACCTGCAAACTCTATTTACATATATGCATATACATAACCTTAGACACGCTGCTAGTACACAATGTGAGAAGCTCGAGGAGGCTTACTTCAGTCATCGATTTATGTGTAACTAATGTCAAATTTACTTGCATGGTGAAGTCGTTGGGGCCTGGCCTTCTATATTAATGATGGAACCACCTCACACATAGTAAAATGCATTTACGTCTGAGCAGAGTGTAGATTATTTGGAAAGTAGGCAGAAGGGTAATTTAAATGAAAGAATAACTTAGAATATTACGCAGACTTCGTGTTTGCAGAATGTGAGGTTTGTTAGGTTTTTGCTAACTGTATACTTTAATATAATTAAAATAACTTTCCATAGTCACCAAGTAACAATTATTCCAATCCTGATTAGACGACACGTATTTCTTCGTACGAACTACTAAACGATGAAATTCTCTTCATTCTGAAAGAAGCTCCTTAAAAAAACTTGACTTGCGCCAAAAAAAAAATATTTCCTTTTTATACTTGGATTTGATGGCTAGTCGTCAGTAATCAGTAAAAGAATTTTCAATCCAATTCTGTTTTCCAATTTTTCCACTGTGTATCATCGTTCACAGTAATTCATATTCACTATATAGTTAAGAAATGAACACACAATGCACTATTATGAGACAAGTGACTAACAAGATTCCGCTTTTCACGTATATCTACAATTAAATAAACCATCATTTCGTCGACACAAGTCCAGTTCCCGCAAGTCCTTCGCTGCAGACAACTCGAGTCTGCGCAAGAACAACATCGTTAATGCGTTATTTGTGCGGAAATAAATATCTCTGGGGCACCGCATTCCTTACGGCAACTTCACAACCTTGTTACAGCAACAATGAAGACGGATTGCGCTGCTGGCATTCGACTTTGATTAGCGAGACTTGGTGAGCTGCTGCGCACCTGCGGGACGAGGTCTTGTGTTGTCTGAAATGTTGTTATTGCGGTGCTGGCCTCAGGCACACATTAAATATGACGGAATGCGGTAATGTTCGATGAAGCTCGGAAATCTTTTGATCGCGTTGTTTATCGCGTGGTATAGCGTTGACTACTTGTAGAATTTTCCATGTACCAGCACGAAAAAGACACTTTTATCCAAATAATATAAAGATATTAGATTTTTACCCGTAAGGAAGTAAAACCTGATTAACAGATATGCTTATCCCGCACATTTTTCGTTACACTCGAAAGGTTTCATGGTTCCAAGAAAATATTTGCACCTACAAAGTCGCCCAGAAGTCACTTTACTATTTTAAATATTTATTACTCAAAAATTAAAAAAGCAATAAAGTTCTAATTAAGTGCAAATGAAAGAGAATTGGTGGAATTTTTTATTTATCGTACAGACTTTCCGTGGTAGGACTTACGGATTTAACAATACCATATTTTTTAAACGCTTAAAAAGTGTTATGTAGTGTGAGTAGTTGAAGAAAAAACAGCAATTATGTTATGCTCGTGCCAATAGCATGGAAATTTATTTGGAGTGAATAGGAGTTTTATGAGGAAGTTAAGAGAAGTACATATATATCTTAGCCTTGCATTTTGGCTTTGGTAACAAAATTCAGACATAAGGGATCAGTCATCGACATAAGTAGAAATTGAAGACCGAAGGCATTCCATAAGTATTTTCAAGTGTAGAGGAGATATTTAAAGGATGAAGTTATTGTAAAGATTTCAAACACTCTCCAATAACTGAATCAAATATTATTGAAGAAATCAGTAACATTTCACCACATATTCGGAGAAGCGTGATGCAAAATACACAACAAATAAGAAACTTTCCATAGATAATGATAGAACCAATTTGAATAGCATACTTTTTAAGCATCAACTCCACTTAGTTCCTTCTTTTTGTACTTAGCTAAAACTTCGAATCTGTAATGGATTTCCGTAATAAATTTTTAGAATGGTAAGGTGTTTTTGAGCTACCCTGTACATACATCCGCTAATAAATCCAGGCTTAACATAAACAAATTAACGACACCTGTTTTCACTATGAAGAGTTAATATTTTTTATTCTACGCGTATGATTTTTATTGACAATAAACAAAGTCACTTAACCGTTCTATCAATTCGGATCAAATTGCCAGGTATTCGTGGTATATTGAGTTATGCAATCATTAGCTCTAGCCACGGCAGAGGAAACAAGGTAGGGCCATTTATATGAGGGAAAATACACCTCCTCTTGTTCAGCTAGCCAATAGAAAGGCTTTATTTCAAACAAACTTTATAACGTCACTAAAACGCTAAGCCCTTAGGTCTATAGTGGAGCCAGATTTGGGGGTAGCAGTGCTACCAGATGCAATACGAGCGCTGCTATTGGTTCATTGCCGTGACGTCAGCAAAATCACACAGTCGACGAAAAAATGACTGGTTTGAACCAACCTTGTTTCCTCTACCGTGACTATAGCTCAACCCCAATAAAGTTGTTTGCTCAATTTTAATTTATATTTATACCACCTGTCTGCAAAATGGTATCATAAATACAATTCAAATTATATAAAACACCTAACATCTGCTCACTTTCATGAAAGAGCCAGAAAACATTGCGGCATTGAAATTGAACATATTGTTCAATAAAATGCTACACATCACGAGGAAAATGATGCAGCAATTTTTTTTTCAAAAACTTCTTGGCTAGTGAAAATTATACTCCATAATACATCGTTGTTGCATGGTTGGTTGTTCTGTCACTCAGTCACGCTCTTGAAAGATACTAGCTTCACCAGTGCACGAGTGCAAGAAAATTTTAAACGCGAGAACTAGAAGGATATATACTTTTTTTTCATCCAATTCAGGAAGATTTATTTAAGAAAAATATCAAATCCTGTTATTTTTGATGAACATTGTACACTATCAAAATTAAAATATTATTCGTCTTTAAAAATTCGCTAATTGATAACACCAATGATTGTTAGTATCATTGTTCTCAACTTTTCAGTTTTTCACCGTTATTTTCGTTACATCTGTCCTTAAAAAATATGTTTGTTAATCGTATTTAATTCCAACTTTGTTTTTTTTTCAAAGATTTTCAATTTTAATTCATTGATATTTTCAGTGCTCAATTTTTACCCGTTTTATTCTTCATTTAAGTATTCAATAACAAACTGGACTAGCCGTTACGCTTCAGGGAAGTTTGTTTGCTTAAATCCAGAATTTTAGGAATGTACTAATAATTATTGTAAAACAGATACTTGTTTTAGATCGTATCCACAATACAGCGTATGAGAATTTAATAGTTTGGCGTACGTCACTGCCAAAACCAAGTGTTGAGCTTTGCTCAACATTATTGCTGACAGCAGAACGTGAACTGAGATTGCCAACGAATCAACCAAGTGTGCAGACCTTGCAGGAGGATTATCACATTCTTATCAGTCTACTAAACCACCCATGAGCCACCGAGCAGGCAGTTCTTATGAGTAATTTTCTAATCTAGTTACTGTTTGTTAACCATGTTTTTGTTCAATCAAACATAATTGAATTACAGTATAAAGCATTTGACAAAACATGTTGAAGACTCATTAGATACTATCGATATGAAATTGATGATACAAGCGAGCTCACTGACCCAACGAGTCACGGGCGACAAAAAATGTCATTGGGAAATATTGGCCGATAAAAGACATACCTATAAATAAATAGCAATTGAACACATTTTTAGCTGACCCTATACATGCAAAATACTGCTAGAGAGATCATCAAAGTTGGAGGATTAACAACGTGGTTATTTCCCAAATATTAAAAATATCCTAAATGCATCATAAAAACCGAAGTTGGCTTTGTCCTATGTTATTAGTAAACGCTTGTTTTCATTTTTATCCTCTGTATACTGAAAGGAGTTACTGAATTTTGCTCAAAGTTTTAACTCGTGCCAGCGCATGGACGACAACTACGCGTGCAAACAATCATTTAATTAATTCCTCTTTCGATTGCATTCATTTCACTGTATTGGCAAACAATTTTAAACATGCTCACTTTTAGGTTCTTTTTACCGTATCGATGAAACCAACAAATGTAGCGTGTCGATGTTTCAGGTCTCAAATCACATTTTTTAATTAATCATTTCTATGAAATTTGTTTTAGAAGTTATTACAAGTTTTAAGGTCGATGGTACGATGGTATAATTCATTTATAGAGGAATCTGATTGAGTGATTAATTTTGTAACGGCTTCGAATACATCAACATAGCCGTACTTTCGTGGAATTAATGATTCGTTCACGTACAGTTTTGGAAAGAATGTTTCATGATTATCGTCTCTCTTTTGAACCTCTACTCCGTTTGTATATGCTTAACTCACAAACGAGATTAAAAATATGAACGAACACATATTTTACTATTAGAATTGATGAACGATGGTGCAAAAAGTAGATCAGAATCTTTCGAGTGAGAATCATGATTTGACCATTTGATAATGAAGGTAAAACATGTCTTACGAGAACCAAAATGAGATTGATGAAGTAAAAATGAGCAGAGGCCGTTGTCACAACAAATTCCAAAAACTATTGATAGGATGAAGGGTGTTTTCCCCGTCCTTTGATGCAATTTTCGAGCGTATAAAGTACGACACAACACACGTCATGTCTGAGCCGGGCAGGCTCGGTTTTGTTGAGTGATCACCACACACAATGCCGAGGTATCACTAACTTTTGGTATCCCGCGTAGACGTTAAGCTTCCTCCTAACGCAATGATGTCCTTGCCCCTGAAAGGTAGACTTCGGAGTCATCTAGGTTTTGTGGTTGAGAACTGACATGTTACTCACGGTATTTATAAATTCAGTACATTTCTAAAATTTAATTAATTTCTAAAATTTAATAGAATTCGATAAGATCAGTGTACAAATTTGAGGAATGTAATTTTTAAAGTGGCGTAGCATCCTGGCGCGGCAGTAGTTGGTAAAGATGAGAGGCGTGGTATATCAAGTGTGGGTAGGTGTTTATCAGCGACAAAAATAGGGCAAAGAACGCAATTGCTGGGACGGCAGCATTTACCGTATTAAATATTCATGATGAGGGACATCTTTTGAAGAATGTTAGAGCAGGCTTGTCGGGAACATATCTCAGCTGCGTCAGTGCCGCTGATCTTTTTGAGGAGTATTGGGAAAATACGTAGGCCAGATATACTCCTCTTCTCGTAGTGTTGATTTTATTCATATTTACATTTAGGTGGTAGTGAGGCAACCCCAAAACAATCAAGCAAGCAAACAACCCAGCAAGATCATCAAAGTTTCATTAGTATATAGAAGGATGTTGGTACATGATTTGTCATTAACGTGTTAGGCTCTTCATTATTACGTAGCTAGAAGAATAATGTTCGATAGTAACTTAAATAACGTAGAGTTCTCTCACATCCGGGACCTGATGTACGAATGACCTGATGATGACCCACTTAGGATTAAAAATTAGGCAAAATAAAACTCAGTTGACAAATAAACTTTTAAATTAAAACTTTCAATACAGCGATCGTCAAAACCAGCGACATGACTACCTAGAGCAGTCCACACAACCTCATTTCGACAGGGCGACCCTAACTTATATTCCTCTACTATCATTTTTATGTCAGTAAACATTAACGGAATTGAACTCCTTATTTATTATCATTAGATTTTTTAATATTTTAAGCGAGTCTGCATTTTTCCCTTAAAAAAACACCCAAAGTTCTAAACAAGAGCTCTCTTCTGTCTCTTTACAAGCACCAGACATAATTATTTACATTTTAAGGATTGAACGCAAATTTACACGTTACGCAAGTACGAGCTGTTGCAGTTTTGAGGCTCATTTTTATACATTTTATCTCTTCCGTCCTCACTTTTTAACAGCAATAAAAGATGTATGATTTACACTCCAATACCATATAAGCAATTCGATGGCCTCTTTCTCTCCAAGATCCATGAAAACACACGATTATAGATCCCATATTTTAGGCTGTACTCGTCCCACTAGTCGTCAAAGTATAGAAGTACCAGCGATTAAAAAGCTCTTTGTCGGTGTTTTCTCGAATCTACGAATTGGATATTTCCAATCGAACGAATTCTATAAAACGGAGTCTATTTTCAGTGTTGATACAACCTTGTACCAAACATTTATTTTTTACCACGACCAAATAAAAGCGAACAAGTCTTGTTTCTTTAGTGTGTCATGAATGACTTCCATGGTTAAGTGATAGAAAGAACGCGCCTCCGACAAGAAGAGTCTCAGGGGCGATTCCCGGTAATGCCAGCTCGGTGTTTATTCCCGTTGGGAAAAGTTAGAATTTAACCACAATTCCTCACTCCGCCGAGGTGTCAGAAACGGGAACCGGCTCGACTACGAGTAAATGCCATTGCGTCTAGGTTTTTGTTGAGAGGCATTTGATGAACCAATGTGCAAGATGTGTAACAAGCCTGAAGGAAATAAAAAATCCTTTTCTATGGAAGTTTTTGCTTGTGAGGTTTTTGAAAGCGCTCTCATTTGGTCAATGTGAGGGATGGTGACATGTCAGAATAACGAACGTGGTGGCGGGGGACAGGCGAACAGCTCACGAAGTTGCAGCGGGAGAGCTGACACCGAAAGTTTTTCTGTCAGCTTGGCTTTATTTTGCCTCGGCGGAGAACATTCCAAACATTCGGCAGAAAACATACCCCAACATTCGACAGAAAACATTCCACAACATTCGGCAGAAACCATTCTCCAACATTCAGCAGAAAATATTCCCCAACATTCGGCGGAGAACATTCCCAACATTCGGCAGAAAACATTCCGCAACATTTGGCAGAAAACATTTCGTAACATTCGGCAGAAAAAATTCCCCAACATTCGGCAGAAAACATTCCCCAACATTCGGCAGAAAACATTCCCCAACATTCTGCAGAAAACATTCCCCAACATTCGGCAGAAAACATTCCCCAACATTCGGCAGAAAACATTCCCCAACATTCAGCAGAAAACATTACCCAACATTCGGCAGAAAACATTCCCCAACATTCGGCAGAAAACATTACCCAACATTCGGCAGAAAACATTCCACAACATTCGGCAGAAAACACTACCCAACATTCGGCAGAAAACATTCCCCAACATTCGGCAGAAAACATTCCCCAACATTCGGCAGAAAACATTCCCCAACATTCGGCAGGAAACATGCCCCAACATTCACGCTGAAGGAACAACATCGAGACTAAGCGCCACCATCCCTTGCTACAAGCTGCCTGCTCAGTGTCCCAGAACTCCAGCAAAACTGGAACGGACAATTTTTGTTTATGGTTTTCATTAAAAGTCCGGAAATTAAGGGCGGAGTATCTCCGTAAGCGCGGATTAGCAAAAACTTCTGCTACGAAAACGAGCGCAAATTCTGTTAAAATAAACCTGCTTTTTGGGTCTCAAATGCAGGCAGGGACCCTGTCGGATGGAGCCTGTGCAGACTCCGGGGAATTTTCTCCGAGCCGTTAGGAAATCCGGTTATTCTTATTGTTTTTTTATGTTCTGTGTTAAAAAAGAGACTATGCGTTTGTGCTTTTGATTTACGTTTTGTTTAATCTAGAATCAAAAATGTTACACACTAGAGCTTTCATTTAAGTTTTTATTTATTCGGATCTAAGCGCTGTTTTGCAGTCCTACTTCGTTTATTTTCGTGTTCTTTATAAAAAAAATATTTTCGTCTTCTAGCTTTGCATTTTTGTTTCCATTCAATTCCAAAAGCCGCTCTGACTTCACTTTTTTGTCGGTGGTCGTATTTTCTATCGGTGATTGAAAGTAAATTGGGAAGTGAAAGCGATCTCCTGCCCGCGCGTATTTTGACGTCAGCTTAATTAGTTTCGATGCATCATTTCACACACCGCTTGTGTTCTACCCTACCTACACTGGTGCAATGTTCACATGCATGCAGCGCTTATTCACAATATGTACTTACGAAAATGTTCGCACATATACACAATATTTACCCGCAAATGCCTGCAATATTAAGACGAATATTCACACAAATGCATTATAATTTTCGCGAATACTAACACAAATACAAACACTTCAAACAAATGCACAATTTTCCTACGAATACCCATCCAACTACATATTTGCCCAAATACCCACACAATTACAACATATTAACACAAATACATAATGTTAACACGAATGCGCGAACAACTACACAATGTGTACAGAAAATATGTGGACAACGTAACATTTCTGTATCACTACACACAAAATTCAAGCATCTAACCCAGAATGTGGGATGAAAGTGGAACAGCATTGGACTAAATTCTCTTTTCTTCTGATCGTGTTTATCTTTGCTGTACTTGTGTGATAGTGCGAGCCGAGGATCGTTGGTGGGTGCAATTAACACTGACTGTGGCAGGTAAACCTGTAGTTCAATATTCAACTCTAATTTAAAGGCAATCGTAGTAGGCAACGCTGAAAATAGTAAACATTTACTGGATCGTGCCTTCATTTAATTTTGATCGAGTTTAAACTGTGACTACTGGTCGATCAGCAGGATTATGAAAACTCCCTGTGTGGCCACCGGTGGCTCACGTTACAGTCAAATAAGGACCCCGATATCAGTTAATAACATCGGTTTCAGCAAACTTCAGCCTCAATTAAGAATTTCAAAAGCGATTAAGATCCTTAGTTTAAATTAAATAATTTCTTCTCTGATTGGCAAATCAGCCCCAGTTTTCATATTACAAATTGGAACCCTCAAACTATTATGGGCTCCGTTTTGATACAATTGATCCTACTGCTGCAGCATCGTTGTTAAGACCGTGGTCGCTATTTTCTTCTCATCTTTCTATTTCATGCATGATATTTTTACTCAACTTTCCAATCAATATTTGTTCAGAGAGCTTAAGGAAGGAATACTCGTAGATTGTTGGCCAACTGTTTACTAGTACTAATAATGAAGGCATCCTTTGACGAAATGAGAAAAATAAAGGCACGTAAAAGTGAGACGAGAGGGTGCGTGCATTTGCACTCAACTTGCAAAAGAAATCCAGCGAAGCGATGACGATAAATATCACAGGGTCTCGGTTTTACGTTATTTTTTAAGACTTGAAAGCTACTGTGATTTTCAAAGATGCATGAATACAACTTCGTCTAGCGACAGTATGAAAAGCTCAGGATTCCGACTGAGTCCGAAAATATTCAAACTCAAATATTGGTATCTGAGGAACAAGCAAAGACCCGTCGAGATGATATCTCATCTAAGAATGAATATTACCTCCCCTTATACCAAGCCTCCACACACGCCATATGAGGGCAGATATCGTCTCTGGTGACCGATATCATAAGAAAAGAAGTGATGCACAACGGAAGGATCCTTTTCTTGGCCTAACTCTGATCAATTTACATCGTGAACAGATCTGTATTGCATCTATGGCTTTGCAGGTATTTATGTACGACAATCATTGTCGTTTTGTGTCCTATTTTAGCATAATTTTGTACAATTAATGTCAAATTATTCGGATTTGTTACGTTTACTTCTAATAGAACGCGGCCATTCTCGCTGAGACGTCCTTCGTTCTTAGATGTCCTTAGCGCAGTTTATTTTTCCACAGCAGCAGGCGTGAGCAGCTCATAGCAGGACGTATCTCGCCTTCTGTAACGCTTCGGCAGTGTTTTAGGGGCAGTGTTTGCGCTTCAGAGATTCATAATGTACCAGCCTTGGGGCTATCGTCGACATTTCTTTCCCCGGTCAGTAACGCTTTTCTCAAGCAAGAGAGTGGCCTCTAGAGTTATATGTGAGACACATAACAGATAATGTTCAGATTTAAAAATAAGAATAGGTCAGTCGAGGTCTGTTTGCATGCAAAATTCATGAGATTGTGGCAAAATGCAACTTCCAACAAGGCAATGTTTCGTACTTCTCTGATAGTGCAACTGGCAGAAAAGTTAAGAAAAAGTTTACTAAGACTAAAAATATTTAATGATTCATATTAGTGTTTGCTTGCTTGATTTGATCGTCTCCACTCCCGTTCTGTGAAATGGAGACAAAAACTACATAATGACAACGTGTAACCAGCTTTTTAATTGCAATTTTTTATATTGATTTAAGCTCATAAAATCATCTTTCCAAATTAATGCATCAAAAGGTGAAGGAATGCGCATTTCAGTTGCTTGTCCAAAAACAGTTGGTACGAATTAACCAAAGCTAAAATTTGAATGATAACGCCGTCATTTTCGAAAGCTGAAAATGTCTGTAAAGCCCCTCAGTGACCCTGTAAATCGGGGCTAACTGATGCTATTCATTGTTGTAATAAATTTTAGAAAAACGTTCCAGGGAGAATTTCCAGCGAGTATCATTTCGGGAGTACAATAATTCTGGATTTCATTCAATGCAAGACATCATAATGCGCTGCAGACAAAAATGAAACGTACATTCAAATGCACAGTACGAGGTATTAAATAGTGTAGATAAACGCATAAAATCTGCAAAAACTCACCTTCCTACTTTAACAACAATCTGCCTGCGCAACATTAATAACAATCTTCACTTTAAAAACAATCTGCGTCGCAGGTGTTGATTTCTACATGACCCACAGCCAGCAACAGCGCTATTCGAATACAACACCTTCTTTACATTTCTCGGGACAAATAACGATATATTTTGAGTTATTTAGAGTAACATATATGTCTATCACATGAAATGCGTTATTTTAATAAACAAACTCCGTCACCGAGTACTGAACCACGGAGGCCAAGCGTCATACGAGTAATAATTGCATTTCTTGAGAGAAGAAACAAATGAAGGGACGGTAGCTGTAGCTGTGAGACCGGACGTGTGAAGCCAACGAAATGCTGCGGAATTGTAGGTCATAGACCGTGCACCTCACACGGTGCACCTCACACCGTGCACCTCACACCGTGCACCTCACACGGTGCACCACACACCGTGCACCACACACCGTATACCGCATACAAAACAATATAGGACTGCTGGGAGACGGGAAAAGCTGCTAAAAGATGGAAAACAACTGCTAGGAGACGTGACAAGCTGCTAAAAATCGGAAAACAGCGGCTGGGAGACGGGAAAAACTGCCAAAAAATGGGGAACAGCTGCTGGGAGACGGGAAAAGCTGATAAAAGACGTGGAACAGCTGCTGGGAGACTGGAAAAGCTGCTAAAAGATGGAAAAAAGCTGCTGGGAGACGGGAAAAGCTGCTAAAAGACGGGAAAGAGCCGCTGGGAGACGGGAAAAGCCGCTAAAAGACGGGAAAGAGCCGCTGGGAGACGGGAAAAGCTGCTAAAAGACGGGAAACAGCCGCTGGGAGACGGGAAAAGCTGCTAAAAGACGGTAAAGAGCCGCTGGGAGACGGGAAAAGCTGCTAAAAGACGGGAAAGAGCCGCTGGGAGACGGGAAAAGCTGCTAAAAGACGGGAAACAGCCGCTGGGAGACGGGAAAAGCTGCTAAAAGACGGGAAAGAGCCGCTGGGAGACGGGAAAAGCTGCTAAAAGACGGGAAAGAGCCGCTGGGAGACGGGAAAAGCTGCTAAAAGACGGGAAACAGCCGCTGGGAGACGGGAAAAGCTGCTAAAAGACGGGAAAGAGCCGCTGGGAGACGGGAAAAGCTGCTAAAAGACGGGAAACAGCCGCTGGGAGACGGGAAAAGCTGCTAAAAGACGGGAAACAGCCGCTGGGAGACGGGAAAAGCTGCTAAAAGACGGGAAAGAGCCGCTGGGAGACGGGAAAATCTGCTAAAAGATGGAAAAGAGCCGCTGGGAGACGGGAAAAGCTGCTAAAAGACGGGAAACAGCCGCTGGGAGACGGGAAAAGCTGCTAAAAGACGGGAAAGAGCCGCTGGGAGACGGGAAAAGCTGCTAAAAGACGGGAAAGAGCCGCTGGGAGACGGGAAAAGCTGCTAAAAGACGGGAAACAGCCGCTGGGAGACGGGAAAAGCTGCTAAAAGACGGGAAAGAGCAGCTGGGAGACGGGAAAAGCTGCTAAAAGACGGGAAACAGCCGCTGGGAGACGGGAAAAGCTGCTAAAAGACGGGAAACAGCCGCTGGGAGACGGGAAAAGCTGCTAAAAGACGGGAAAGAGCCGCTGGGAGACGGGAAACGCTGCTAAAAGACGGGAAACAGCCGCTGGGAGACGGGAAAAGCTGCTAAAAGATGGGAAAGAGCCGCTGGGAGACGGGAAAAGCTGCTAAAAGACGGGAAAGAGCCGCTGGGAGACGGGAAAAGCTGCTAAAAGACGGGAAAGAGCCGCTGGGAGACGGGAAAAGCTGCTAAAAGACGGGAAAGAGCCGCTGGGAGACGGGAAAAGCTGCTAAAAGACGGGAAAGAGCCGCTGGGAGACGGGAAAAGCTGCTAAAAGACGGGAAAGAGCCGCTGGGAGACGGGAAAAGCTGCTAAAAGACGGGAAAGAGCCGCTGGGAGACGGGAAAAGCTGCTAAAAGACGGGAAACAGCCGCTGGGAGACGGGAAAAGCTGCTAAAAGACGGGAAACAGCCGCTGGGAGACGGAGAAAACAAACGAGTCGGATCATTTTGGCAGAAAATGTGCGAAGAGAAACAGGGAGAAAATAAGAAAAGATATTGAAAAATGAATCTTTTTCATTTGCTTGATTGCTTTCGAGTGTGCGGTGTCTGTTTTTTAATTGTTCCGCTGGCGGCCGGTCGACATTTTCAACCTTGAGCCGTGCCACTAAACTTGAGTCTGAAATTGGTGTACCGGCTGTGTGCTGGGTGCCCCAGAAAGAAAAAAATTCGAACACTTCTTGTTTTTTTTCAACATAATGCACGTGGGGACATTTTTTTCGCAAATTTTGTTTTACGGTCGAGAAAATGCGTTTCAAATTGTTTCAAGCAATCGCTGAGCGCCACGGCTCTCCGTGAAAAAGTTAAAATAAACGAGGCACGAAGAACGTGAATTCGAGCAATTGCAAGTTTACTCACGATATTCGTCGATAAAAAATGCAGTCGACCCAACAAAACTTTCATTAATTATACTGAATTATTTGTGAAGCGAAGCAAATCCCTTATAGTTGTTAACTACTCGAATGCATGAATTACTAAATACAATCGATAAAAATTGTTGACAAAGCATAAGAACTGATTCATGTTTTTCTCATCACCGTCATATTGACCCTTTTCATTTACATTCTTTAATGAATACCATCCCTTTGATACTCCGCGAAAAACTACTACATTTTCGTGAGAGTAAATTTCAATAATGTTGTACTCTATCACTCTGTTTTGGCTGCTGTTTGCCCAGTAATGGTCAGCAAATCTGCGAAAACCATCCATCACTTGGGCTGCAGGAAGAAATACAGCTCGTGTTCGTTGCAAAGTTTCGAGGCCTAAAACTCCTACGCGTCCTTGCAGTAAGATTTTCTTCTCCTCGAGTTCGCGAAATCACCGGAGTAAAGTCCGCAGATTTTGGCGAAAACGGCAGTCGACCTCTTTGGCATTCTGCGCATTCACTTCATGCGACATCAGATAAGGTTCTTTTCGCTGAAATTTCTCCGAAGCGCCGGATTGCGGATTAAACGATTTTCCGGCCAGATTGAGAGCAACGGAAATGGATATGACGGAGGCTCTAAAAATACAGCGGTCTTAGCGTAAAGCTTTAGTTTTCGCATGAAAACGCACCGAACGAGCTTCAGGAGTCCGCTGCTAGTGCGATGTATAGAACTTCTTTCACGTTATTCTGTTGGAACTCTTCCATATATTTATTTTGAAAGCGTTTTGTAGCTTTGACGGTCAATATTTTTGATGTGTACTCGTAAATTCAATTTTGTGAGCTTCACGCGTGTCAGAAAAATACATCATGACAAGATAAGAAGATAACCAACTGTGATTTTTATCTCACAGTACGTCAGTGGCACCTATCTGGAAGGTTGTTTTAGTGACATTCGACGAACATAAATGCTGTTTTACAGCTCAGTCTCACCAAGTCGAATCGGCTAGGAAATTTACTACTAAATGTGCGGGGTGAGGGTGTGGCAACTCGGGGGAAAATAGTGCTCCTCTTTTTGTTCTAACACAAGATTCACCAAATTTCACAGACAAAAGACAGATTTGACGATTTTTCAATCTTAACTCAGAAGGCAAGTTTAACCCGTGTCAAATTAACCTGATGTGACTCATATCATTATGCTGGATTTTTGAACCATTTACAAGTGTCGTCGTAGCAATACGATTGGATTTTGAAGTTCTTCTGTTGTCTCGACTCTACTATGTGTTGTCTTTCTGGCCAAAACCCATAAGTTAGAGATTTTTAAAAAAATAGCAAGTGGCGTAATCAAGTAGACAGAAAAATTCTGCTAACAAGTGTACCGTCACGGCCATATATAATTTTGAAAATTTCACCCATGCTCTACGAATGTGACCCGTGGCCTTAAAGTCCTTTGACCTATGTGAGCCATAAAATATGGAATAAATCTGAACCAAAACAGGCAATGAAGCAAAGTCGGACTTGATACTGAACCTGCTTTGATTTGTAGCGCAATTCAAGACACAAAATTAAGAGCTATTAAAAACTCCGGTAGCGTTTTCACACAGACGTTATTGAGGATTGGTGCCTTAGTTTGCCTGTTTTCTCAACAATTTAAACCCAGAAGGGAACTCGGCACTGGTAACGCAGTAGAGGTAAGCCAACAAACGCAGTACTACTACTCGTATGCAAGTTCTGTAGTCTTCTTATGTACGAGTGAAAACCGGTTGTGAATATAATATCGTTGACTACGTTTATTCGGGCACAGGTGTATCACTGGGTATATTTTTTATTCATTTCAGGTGTATCACTGGGTATACAGGTGTACACGAACAGCATTTCATTAGTTTCAATACCTTTTTATGTTGAATTGATTTTAGCATACGAGTTAAAGTATCACAGTGATGTCACATTTTTAACAGTCCTTAGAAAAGATAAAATTGTTTTTGAGCATTAAAATCCGTTTTCTACTCTGCTACTCACAACGTAACCTACCCAACCACAGCAACCACGCAAGCATTATTAACGTGTCGAGGCTTCCGATGCTTTTCGCCGCTGTGGCTATTTTAAAATCGGTCAACTTATAAAGAGCAACTATTTCCGATGGAGTAATTCTCTTTTACATCAGTTCCTCAGTAACCAAATGATTTTATTTCTTCTTGTACGTTAGGCCAGATTAGATTAGAGGTTAGGTTAAGCCTCCGTAAGCACTAAATGAGAGTTCCAAAGAGAGGAAGGCTGAAGGCACCATAAAGTATTGAGTTAAAGGAACGCAGAATATATGCACAAGGTTTGTTACCACACAAGAACCCCTTCGTAGAAAAACGATGAGTTCTGAAAGAAGTTTATTAAACAAGAAAACACTTTAGTAAGAAAGTAATAGGTGTTCAAAAACAAGACAGCAATGAATCAGAAAAGATACTTCTCAACAAAATAATAAACTATTTCAACAAGAAAAAATAAGGCCTACATTTTCCCTCATGTTTTCCTCCTGGGAGCGCTAATTCCCATAGATCAATTAGTTGCTCCCCCAAGGAAACTTTGGGTCTCCCCAAACTACTCACTGTACCTAAAATCTGCCAGTCGCTCAGCTTTATTCCCTCGCCAGACAACTCACCACTTCAACCTAGCCCAAATTTGAGCTATACGAATTCCATCGCATTGCACGTCGCCGCGACTGGTACAATATCTTATTTTACGTTAAAAACTTGGCCACGAGTACGTTCCAAATTTCGCACGGCGCAACAACGCAGCTCGTTGAGGCCATGATATCCGACTTGCCCTTTCTGCTCTACTTTATGATCATCTCTCGCACACATAACGTGGATTTGTTGGATCAAGAAAACGGGTTTGCGGTTGTTCTTTGATGCCCGAATTGCCATGTAGGCTGCCATTCTACCGGTAATTTGTCTGCGATGGAATTACGTATTTAGTCTTGGAAGCGCCTCAAAATATCTTCCTTGGATATTCAAAGGCATTTTCGGAACAAATGGCAAACATCCGAGGGCCGTTTCGGAACCGGTCATGAAAACGGAATGGATGAGGAGCATTTTTTAGAAAATACTGGTTTCCTTGCTCGTATTTCTGCAGTGTTGCACCTAAATGTCTGAAATTAGTGTGAAGATGAAAGCTCATAGGTCTCTGTGTGCAAATACAGTACACATGTTTTTTGTTCATCCACTGTCAGGAAACGAAGCTTGCCTTACCTCTGCCCCCTACCTTATTTCTTCTACGGAGACATGATTATCAGGACATTTTGAAGCTGAAAAAATCACTTCTATAAACAACTTGACCCAGGAGAACACGGGCAGTTTATCGTATACATTATTAACATCATGTTTTCTGCAATTCACGATTCCTTCGTGCTTTTACGGCTGAAATTGTTTCATTAGCTTGTATGTGATACAAATAACACTACTCACCCATCAACTATGTTATTTAAATCACGGGTATTATAAGCATCCAAATATTCACAAAAAGATTGATTTTAGGAAAATTAGAGAGGTAGGGCAGTCCCTGCATTACAGAATCGCACACTGCTTAAAGTAATTAGAGTGCAGCGATCCGCCTCAGACTGGCCAACGTTTTAAAATGAGTAATTGCTTTATCGAACATTTTCGTTATTTTGTGACGAGCACCTCACACTTGTTCAAATTATTGTAATCTTCGCAGACGCTCTAACTCCATGTCTTTCGGAGCCAACATTCATAACTTTCTTTAGAAATTTGGGACTCAAAATTTCTCATCTGGGAGAATTTTTCACTCAAGTATTGGGAATAAAAATTCAATAGATTTTGCGAACATGAAAAAACTGAGCGACAGGCGTCCTAGAAGTTGCTACGAACTTAGAAACTTTAGAAAATGTAAACTTTGCCTCTTTGAGAGCAACTTTTAAAGAAATAAGTCGCTTCATCGGCCTCGGAATTTAGGCCCAACATTTGGCGATGCGATCAAACGATCGCCGTGGTGATCAAATCATTGAAATAGTTATCGAATCTTCGCCATGTTGATCAAATAATCGTCTCTTATTGACAACCGCATCTAAAATTTAATTCACTGAAAACTTCAACTCATCTACTCTGCGAAATTGTTCGAGTTCTTCACATGTTAAAATACGAATGAAATAATATATCATTTGTCCTGAAACACCACCAATCGTTAAAATGCTTCATATGTCAGTGTCACGAGAAATGGTCCCTTCACCTCCTTGTTAACAATTCATTAACAAGAAGATCAGGTTCTCGGAATAGAGGAATGGCACACCTCCAGGCTATATACACAACACAAATTAAATGAATAATAATCGGCAATCACCGTACATATACTAAAAAAGAAAAGGTACTCACCGATTAGTTGATACACGACTTACATCCGCGCGATTCTGTGCGCACCTGTATCGATGAGCTGCCTTTGCATTGACGGATATTTATATACGCCATATGAATTCAACATGAATTTATAATTACGGCAGAATTGATACAATACGATAACATTGACTCACAATCCATGAACATGTCATTAGAACCCAGTTCAATTTTACAACCTGCCTCAAAGCCTACCCTACTGAATTACACACAATTGATATCCCAGTAAATCTGGCCGGCCAGCCCTTCCCTCACTTTCCCACACATGAATATGACAGAATACCCCTCAATTATTGTGGCGTTCAGCAGTACAGATGTGGTCATAACGTTCGTTCACACGTTCCTTCTCAAAGGCACGAATCCAGTTCAGTCTCCACAACTGATTCTCAGTTCAAAAAATTTATGACGACCACCTTCCAAATCTCCACTTCTGACTTCTAGCGCGTAACCTCCAATCACGTTAGACATCTGCGACGACCGCCCTGCCTGCAAATGATTTATCAGCTCGTTACTTCTTTTAATTGCCAAAAAATTGTGCTCAAAATTATTTTAAATTTTTACGTTAATGTGACATTATTTTTCATGAATTTTATTTCAAAACTTCTTTTCAAAAGGAACTGTATATCTTATGATCCGAAATACTCCTTACCCGCCCAACTGTCGTTCAAATTATTACTTCATATACTGCACAGTTTGGTTACGATGTTTTCATTTCTGGAAAATAGACGTGACATTTTTTTAATTTCATTTTAATTTACGGGCTCAAAACAACTTATTCAACTTCCTCTATACGTTCAATATATTCAATATTTTCACTTATATTTTTCAAAATGCTTTTCCAGTATGACACTTGGTTACACGTACTTCTTTCTATGATGATGCACCGCGTTAGACTGATCGCCTCTCATCAGCTCTGTCCCTCCGTTCAAAAGCTGTACTCCCCCTTTTCTTTGTGAGACCAATCGTGTTCTCACGGGCTTCTTGAGCGTCCTCCTAGACTTCCCTCTAACGTTCCCATTGGTTTTCCCTGAGGCTGTCCTTTTCTTATTTGCTGTTGAAATGTTTTGCCAAGCGCGCCGTAATCTCCGCCTTCTTCTGAGGTTGTTTGCTTTTCGATAATATATCGCTCGCTCTCTAACGGACCTCCTAAGCCTACCATGGTGTGTCATAAATCTGTCACCCTCTTCTGTCCAGCGTCCTCAGCCCCAACGCTTACAAGTGCTTCCAATAAATTTCTCTCCATGTGGTTCAGCCGAACCCTCTCAAGTTTCGCTGGCCTCTTCTCCTCATGTTATTTTAAGATCGCCCTGTCTACAAACACTTTTGTGGAAAGGTTTCTCTGCCCTGTAAGAGATCTTGTAACCAAGTTCCCTCACACATTCCTTCGTGGTAAAATAAATACAAAACTGCCCGATGCTATTCAGAATGGCCTTACCAAAACATTCTTTCAACGAACGTGTGGACTCGATCACTCTCTGTACTGCTGAATGCGCACCCCACAATGTTTTAACAACACATAAAGCAAAGCCCACTGACGTATTTTTTTCTTTTTAAAGTACAAAATTTGTTACACGTAAATTTGTTACACATGATCAAAAACTCGAATTTATTACACTTGGTTAAGATTTTCCCTAAATTCTCATTTTTAATTCGAAAATTGATTATTCTTAACAGATTCTCGACATCAGTCTATAAAAAGCGGCGTTTCGATAAAACCAACAACACCCTCGGCTTAAAATCGATAGAAATACTTTACGGAAGCATTGATATAAATGTAAATCTAATACTTACGCTACATGAGACGCAATAAGGATAATAAAAATCGCAATACAAAATGGCCAGCGAGACAAAATTTGTAGCACAAGAATTTGAAATCGCAAGACTAGGGAACTGCATGGCGCAAGAGTTAGACGTTAATGATACAAGAGATAAGGACGAAATGGACGGTCAATCGGATGTTTTAAATTTCTAATCTGTAGTCCTTTTGGAATTTTTTTAACAAAAAAGTAGTTTGTATTTTCGTTCAGGGCATGCTGCAGGCTTAAATTTTCTCGTATGGAAGGTTTCTACTAATTGAATTTGCTTTCTTCCACAATATTTTATACAATTTTTCTATTTGAACACAGGTCTTCATTTGAGAGCTTGCAATTATGGTCAACAAAGAAATGATTAAAAATAGAAATTAGTAAAAATAGTAATTCTAGATGCGTCAACTGAAGTCTGTGTGTATTATAAAAATCGTGAAATCAGTGACGCCTTAACGGAGAATAATAATTTCAAATCCCGAGTCAATGATCTAGACTGAGGCAATGTAATATATCAGTTCAAGTGTGGAAAAGAGCATATCCATACGGTAGAAACATCACATATTCATAAAATTAAACCTGCCCTCGACAAAATTATAAACGACTTTATGCTCAAAACTATTCAACAGGACTGCAGCTTAGAAGTTTGACACATCCGCTTCATCATCCATTTTAGCCAATCTCTCGTGCAATTAACATACGAGTAGAACCGTTGTTCGATGCTACTGCCTAGTCTGGTGATTCCATATTCCTGTTGTACAAATTTTGTCTCTCTAGTCATATTGTACTGCGATTTTGTCATTTCTATTGCATCTCATGTTGCTCAAGTAGGGACTAGATTTACATTTTCACCAACGTGACTGTAAAATTTTCCTGCATTTTCTGAGTGTGAGGATGATGTTAGTTATATCGAATCGTGGTATATTATAGACTGAGACCCATAGAATTTTAACGATTGACAGTGTTTAAAAAGATAATGCTGGGTCAAGTCAAGGCATTAACCGAAGCATAATTTGAATGAGGGTGCAGCACTTGAAAAACATCATGAGTCATGGACCCGGTTTCAACCAAGTGACATAGATAGTTGAAAGAATTCTAGTCCGAATTCCCACAATAAACCTCAGCTCTACAGTAACTTGACCCCTGAACACAAAACTCCAACAATTCTCGCCATCAGCTTCAGTTCTCGATTACCCAAATCCGAATTCCCAGATCGCGCGATTCCCATGATCAATTCCAGGTCTTAGTTACCGGAGTCCGGGATCCAAATTCCCGATCCCAGCAATTCCAGCCGCCGACCTGCGCTTATGGGTGACTTACCCTCAGAGCTTCCGGCCGTCTGCGATCATTATCGTCCAAATTTACACGATAACTCCCATAGGACCAAGTCCAACTTTTCTGTTTTGCGATCATTATCGTCCAAATTTACACGATAACTCCCATAGGACCAAGTCCAACTTTTCTGTTATGCGATCATTATCGTCCAAATTTACACAATAACTCCCATAGGACCAAGTCCAACTTTTCTGTTGTGCGATCATTATCGTCCAAATTTACACGATAACTCCCAAGGGACCTAGCCCAACTTTTCTGTTATGCAATATTTATCGTCCTAATTCATACGATATCTCCAATGGGACGAAATCCAACTTTTCTGTCATGCGATCATTACCGTCCAAATTTACACGATAACTTTCATGGGATCACGTCTAAGTTTCCTGTTAACTATAGTCACTCAAACCTAATTTATTTTCTTTAATATTGCCTCTAGAAAACCATAAATTATTTCCTTAATGAGGTCTTAATTGAACGACGTGTTGTTGAATGATTGCACAGAACTTGCAAGATTGTCGTGCGCGCTTTACATTAATTTTGACCTATAATTTTGTAAAGATGAACAGTAAGATTCATCTTTCATCAGGTTATGCAAAAATGAGCTCCGTTGTTTCAAAGATGGTTTAAATTCTTCAATAATTTATTTCAATCATGCAAAAGTGACCATCGATTTCCATATGTGAATTCATTTCGCGTAAAATGCTAACTCTTTGATCAAGTACTTGTAATAATGGTACAAATGCATTGAACTGTCCACCGATTCTGCCAGCTAATTTTTTGTGAGCATAAAATTTACGAGGAAACCTAGTTGTGTTCTACACCAAAAAGATCACTTAAATAACTAATTTGTAATTTAATCGCATAAGATTTAAATTTCAAATATTAGCTTGGAAATATAAACTTCGACTTTTAAACTCGCACCTATATGCTAGAAACCTAAACCTAGGCTAAGAGCTGGATTTGGGATAGGAATTGAGAGTGGATATAGAGCCATAGACATTATAATAATTATTCAAGCGAGGACCTGCAACCGCCAACTCTAGATCTCAAAACTAACAACTAAACTTTCTATTCAGTAACGAAAAAAATACCGTAGTGTTATTTATCCGATCCAACGTATTGTGCTATCCAGTCTCAAAAAAATGACGTAGTTTACTCTAACACATGAAAAGACTGATGCGCTCCGGTGGCGTAAAAATATCTTAGAGCTTTTTATAAAATGAGACGAATTATGTTGTAGTTGCTCAAAAAATAACGGAATATTCTTTTCAAGTTGAAACGTATCAAGCTGTCTAGTTACGCAAGGAATAACGTATAGTAATCTCCATAAGGTAAAACGTATTATTTGCACCGCCCTGATCACCTGATCAGAAAAAACCAGTCACCTGAAGCGGCACACGGAACGCTGTTTTGGAGCCTCACGAATGCACGAGTTCATCCTAGTGGCAAGTACTGCCTCGACTCATGCAACTTCAAGTCATGTCAAACCTCAGGTAGACTACGAAAAATTAGTTTCGTTGTTTATGGTTTAATGTTATTTTCAGCGGCTTAATGTGTAGTTTTGGTATTAACGGTCAAATGTTGTTTCAGCGGCTTAGTGTCAGCGTTTAGGGTTTAGTGTTACCTCAGCAACAAATCGTTGGTATTAACGGTTTAATACTATTATCGTAACTTAGTGTTGTCTTTAACAGTTTAATGTTATATTGACAGCTTGGTGTTTTTGCTTAAGGCTTAGTACTAGTGTTTTTATGCAGGTGAGTGCTGATAAGAAATGTTCGGTAGGGCTGTGTTGTGGATAGAGGTTTAAATTAAAGGGGAGTTCCTGAAAAGAGTGAAAAAAAATATTTCTAAGATTTTACATCTGTAATTTGCAATAATTTTATTATCAGAAAACGCAAATTTAAAGTGTTGCGTTGCCGTTGAATTTTCCAGGTAGAAGTTCTGTAGCTTCACTACCAACTCAACGTAACAGATAATCATGATGAAAGGTTCCATTTTGTCATTTAGTTTTCTTCTGATAATTTGGTAATTTATTTTTAGGGGTGAAAGACTCTAGTTATAATCGTATATACAATAACTTTTGTAACGCCATTTTTTAAGATAAAAATGTTGTAGTACACAGAAGCATCTAGCTCATATTTCTAGTAAAATCTCTATATTATGTTACAATTTTGGTAAAAAATTTATTCATTTAATTTAAGAAGTAACTCTCACTCAGACTGTAATTTGTGAAACGTCATTTCAGCTTTGGATAACAATAATGATAACTATTATAATAATAATTTAACGATAATTTACGCTTTCCATGATCGGTACGCCTGTTGTCATGGTAAATTAACAATAATAAAGTTAATAATCCTAATCTCTAAGCTGTTTGGACTATTTTCAGCGTTTAATAATAGAAATTAAGTAAACCTGACCTCATTTAATTTAGCCCATTCTATTGTAACCTTATCTCACCAAAATTTATTCGCCCCTTTTAAACTCAGTCAACACTTCGACCGCAACATTAGCCCCCGGTAGGCACGGAACGATTTTTATAATGCGGCACACCGACATGTGGTCACCAACTGAATTTTTATAAATACTTCATTGAAGCCAAATGAAGGCACGATCCAGTTAATGATTGAAATTTTAAAAATTGCTTACTACAATTGATTTTAAATTTGAGTTGAGTTTTGAACTGTAGTTTAACTAATTGCAGTCAAAGTGTTAAACCATAAAAAGTCAAAGATTTCGATGTTTGATGCCTGTGCAGACAGCGCCACAGGTAAATGTTGCCATTGGTGTAAGGTCGCCCTCTGAGCTGAACGCCTCAATCACAAAAAGGAGGGAAGCAGTATTTTCAATTCGTGAAACTTTAGGAAAACGATTTTTTCGAACTGGAGATGAGGAAAATTACATTAATTATAATACACCTCAAACGTAGAGGAAAACTCACCTCTCATGCACGGCTCACTGACAACATACTGGGCACAGTGGACTGACGTAAAACCCGTGATTAATGTTACTTGTTGCGCTGGTTAAGAAATGTTATGAATACTTTAGTACAAGTGACTTTACCCGTTTTATTGCACAAGCAACGTTTTACTCAACAGCGATAAGCATCGATAAGTTTCCTGAAGTCAGAGAGTTGTTCATTGACATATTCGGAAATATTTGGCAAATAAATTATCAAATTCTAAAGAGCCTCCTCAAAACGCTGTTAAATCTACGGGCTTCAGCCCTACAGAACCACATCACAACATATCGGTCACGACATCAAAAAGTAGACGGAACAAGCAAGCGGAAAATAACTCCACATAGCTAAAGGCAAGAGAGCGTGTTGAGAAATGTGAGGGTAGCCCTCACCGAGACAAGTGCCCTCACACAGACAGTCTCACAGAGACGCCTTGTGCAGCATGCCGTCCAACAGAGACCCCTTGTCAGGAGGTTGAGTGCGGCGGTGCTGTGCGCCACCTGTGTTCTGTCGGGCCCAGGGTTGTGTCACGTCTTCTTGGCCGAACTTACACTTAGACGCATGACAATTGGTCCGTGTTGTGTTTATGCAGTCAATTTTTAGATTTGGTAGTCGATCTCAGAGTTATGCCACGTCTTCTGATGCGAACTTCAACTTACACGCCTGACAATTGGTCCCTGTTGTGTTTATGCAGACAGTTTTCAGATTTGGTGGTCGGTCCCAGCGTTGTGCCACATTTTCTTGTGCGAACTTCAACTTACACTCATGACAATAAGTCCGTGTTGAGTTTATGCGGCCAATTTCAGTTTCGGTAGTCGATTTTTGAGTTGTACATGTTTTTCGGTGAATACGCAAGGCAACTAGTCCACGTTGTGTTTAGACAGTTGATATGCAGTTCGTACTATCGATATACAGTTTATGCAGCTGATGTATAGTTTTTGCAATCGATCGTCGAGTTATACATCTTCTTTGGGCAATACGCATGAAAATTAGCCCCATTTGTGTTTACACAGCCGATGTATGGTTTATACGGTCGGTATACTGTTTATCCGGTCGATACTCTATTTATTCGCTCGAAATACTGTTTACACGGCCGATATACCGTTTACACGGTCGATACACAATTTATCGATCGATTAACTCTCTATATGCTTGATACTCGGTTCACACCGTCAATATACTGTTTACACGGTCTTTACACATTTTATACGGTCAATATACCGTTTTCACGGTCGATACACAGTTTATATGGTCGATACACAATTTTACTTGTCGATCCATGAATTATGCGTCGTTTTAGGTGACTATGCATTAAAATTAATTCCAGTTGTGCCTATGCAGTCAATATACAGTTTATTTGGTTAATTTACAGTTAATCTTTTGACCTCAGTTCCACGGTCGATTTACGGCTTCACCAAGCTTCCCAAGCAGCTTCCCAAGGTGAACCCAACTTGTTTGTAGAAAATTAGTCCGAGTTGTACAACAAATACGATGTTTGATTCTAGTTACGAAAACTGAAACTAATTTTCAAACGTATAGGTAGAGGTTCACATGAGATGGTGCCATATGAGAGTATTACAGTGTAACCGCATGCCATAATAATAATGTAACACATCATGTCAGCATAACAGTATGTCAGTGTAACAACATAGAAGTATAATAATGTATCGGTATTACTGTGTAAAATTGTAGCAGCATAACAGTATGACAGTATGAAAATGTAACAGTATAACGGTATAATAGTGTAACAGTATAGCGGTATAATAGCGTGACAGTATAGCGGTACAATAGCGTAACAGTATAGCGGTACAATACCGTAACAGTATAGCGGTGCAATAGCGTAACAGTATAGCGGTACAATACCGTAACAGTATAGCGGTATAATAGCGTGACAGTATAGCGGTACAATAGCGTAACAGTATAGCGGTACAATACCGTAACAGTATAGCGGTACAATACCGTAACAGTTTAGCGGTACAATAGCGTAACAGTATAGCGCTACAATAGCGTAATAGTATAGCGGTACAATAGCGTAACAGTTTAGCGGAACAATAGCGTAACAGTATAGCGGTACAATAGCGTGACAGTATAGCGGTACAATAGCGTAATAGTAAGGCGGTACAATAGCGTAATAGTATAGCGGTACAATAGCGTAACAGTATAGCGGTACAATAGCGCAACAGTATAGCGGTACAATACCGTAACAGTATAGTGCTACAATAGCGTAACAGTATAGCGGTACAATAGCGTAACAGTATAGCGGTACAATAGCGTAACAGTATAGCGGTACAATAGCGTAACAGTATAGCGGTACAATAGCATAACAGTATAGCGCTATAATAGCGTAACAGTATAGCGCTATAATAGCGTAACAGTATAGCGCTACAATAGCGTAACAGTATAGCGGTACAATAGCGTAACAGTATGGCGGTACAATAGCGTAACAGTATAGCGGTATAATAGCGTAACAGTATAGCGGTACAATAGCGTAACAGTATAGCGGTACAATAGCGTAACAGTATAGCGGTACAATAGCGTAACAGTATGGCGGTACAATAGCGTAACAGTATAGCGGTATAATAGCGTAACAGTATAGCGGTACAATAGCGTAACAGTATAGCGGCACAATAGCGTAACAGTATGGCGGTACAATAGCGTAACAGTATAGCGGTATAATAGCGTAACAGTATAGCGGTACAATTGCGTAACAGTATAGCGGTACAATAGCGTAACAGTATAGCGCTACAATAGCGTAACAGTATAGCAATATAATAGCGTAACAGTATAGCGGTACAATAGCGTAACAGTATAGCGGTACAATAGCGTAACAGTATAGCGGTACAATTGGGTAACAGTATAGCGGTACAATAGCGTAACAGTATAGCGGTACAATAGCGTAACAGTATAGCGGTACAATAGCGTAACAGTATGGCGGTACAATAGCGGACCAGTATAGCGGTACAATAGCGTAACAGTATAGCGGTACAATAGCGTAACAGTATAGCGGAACAGTAGCGTAACAGTATGGCGGTACAATAGCGGACCAGTATAGCGGCACAATAGCGTAACAGTATAGCGGTACAATAGCGTAACAGTATGGCGGTACAATAGCGTAACAGTATGGCGGTACAATAGCGTAACAGTATAGCGGTACAATAGCGTAACAGTATAGCGGTACAATAGCGTAACAGTATAGCGGTACAATAGCGTAGCAGTATGGCGGTACAATAGCGGACCAGTATAGCGGTACAATAGCGGACCAGTATAGCGGTACAATAGCGTAACAGTATAGCGGTACAATAGCGTAACAGTATGGCGGTACAATAGCGGACCAGTATAGCGGTACAATAGCGTAACAGTATAGCGGTACAATAGCGTAACAGTATAGCGGTACAATAGCGTAACAGTATGGCGGTACAATAGCGTAACAGTATAGCGGTACAATAGCGTAACAGTATAGCGGTACAATAGCGTAACAGTATAGCGGTACAATAGCGTAACAGTATAGCGGTACAATAGCGTAACAGTATAGCGATATAATAGCGTAACAGTATAGCGGTACAATAGCGTAACAGTATGGCGGTACAATAGCGTAACAGTATAGCGGTACAATAGCGTAACAGTATAGCGGTACAATAGCGTAACAGTATAGCGGTACAATAGCGTAACAGTATAGCGGTACAATAGCGTAACAGTATAGCGGTACAATAGCGTAACAGTATAGCGGTACAATAGCGTAACAGTATAGCGGTACAATAGCGTAACAGTATAGCGGTACAATAGCGTAACAGTATAGCGGTACAATAGCGTAACAGTATAGCGGTACAATAGCGTAACAGTATGGCGGTACAATAGCGGACCAGTATAGCGGTACAATAGCGGACCAGTATAGCTGTACAATAGCGTAACAGTATAGCGGTACAATAGCGTAACAGTATGGCGGTACAATAGCGGACCAGTATAGCGGTACAATAGCGTAACAGTATAGCGGTACAATAGCGTAACAGTATAGCGGTACAATAGCGTAACAGTATGGCGGTACAATAGCGTAACAGTATAGCGGTACAATAGCGTAACAGTATAGCGGTACAATAGCGTAACAGTATAGCGGTACAATAGCGTAACAGTATAGCGGTACAATAGCGTAACAGTATAGTGGTATAATAGCGTAACAGTATAGCGGTACAATAGTGTAACAGTATGGCGGTACAATAGCGTAACAGTATAGCGGTACAATAGCGTAACAGTATAGCGGTACAATAGCGTAACAGTATAGCGGTACAATAGCGTAACAGTATAGCGGTACAATAGCGTAACAGTATAGCGGTACAATAGCGTAACAGTATAGCGGTACAATAGCGTAACAGTATAGCGGTATAATAGCGTAACAGTATAGCGGTACAATCGCGTAACAGTATGGCGGTACAATAGCGTAACAGTATAGCGGTACAATAGCGTAACAGTATAGCGGTACAATAGCGTAACATTATAGCGGTACAATTGCGTAACAGTATAGCGGTACAATAGCGTAACAGTATAGCGGTACAATAGCGTGACAGTATGGCGGTACAATAGCGTAACAGTATAGCGGTACAATAGCGTAACAGTATAGCGGTACAATAGCGTAACAGCATAGCGGTACAATAGCGTAAGAAGACCAGCCGTACCAGCGCACAGCGCACACGCACCTGCACGCCTAAATTTTGCAATCGCACTTTTTATTTACCGTTCGTAATTCATGAGTTCCCTTTGCATAGTTTGAGAATTGGATAATTTCAGAAATTTGTGAGGTGCAGGTTGTGAAATAAGGAAACTTTGTGCCTGTAATATTACGCAGTCATTAGGCGAAAAAAAGCATGAGATTAATGTTTTCACTTGTAAAGTTAGCTCAACGCAACGTTCATTCTCATTCGTAGGGTGAAGTTTAATCTGAAACTATTTAATTAGAATAAGGTAACGTTTGCGTAAGGTTAGTAAATATGAATAAAATTATGTTAAATTCATCATCTAATAATATAAAGAAAGTTACGTTCCATCTTACATTACATGGCAAAAATAAGTTAGCTCGTCCATCCATTCATCGATTCATAAACACAGTACTCTGGAACCCAAGATACGTTCCTCTGGCATCCACATATGATATGAATACTAATAATAAATATCAAACTGATAATAAGTACTAAGACTAATAGTAAATAGTAATACTAGTAATAACTAATATTACGAATTATAAATAATAATACTAATAATAAATAGGAATACTAATAATAAATAAAAATATTAATATTAAATACCAATACTAATAATAAGTACTAATACAAATAAGAAATCTTAATAATAAATATTACAACTTCATATGTTTTGCTCTGTGGCGCACAACGTATAAGGAAGTCAATGCCGGGCTCACGCTGCTCCAAGTCTCATCACTGAAACATACAGAGCGAAACACATGACTTGTAAGAGACACCCTACAGAAGTTTTCCTACTTGCCGCCTCCAGGCGACATTTGACCTCCACTGTTCGGTGCGAAATTCAAAAGCTAATTGTTCTGATCACCCACAATTGAAGCAGATTTCAAGCCTAAGCTTGGAGAATTGTAGGTAGATATCCCATAAGTTTTTGAATTTATTTGAAATATTCCCTAAATTGCTCATGGGACAGTTATTCATGGTTATTTAATTCAGTATTTACTTTTTAAACATTTTAGTTTGTCATCCTAGTCTACGCGTTATTCTGGTATGTAAGTTTTTATTACGTACTTCAAGTGAAGGCAACATTTTACAGGTATAAAATGGTCATATTTAAGTAATGTGCAGTCATTACCACCATTTAATATTTAAGTAGTCAGTTTTTTCGTTAATGTTTACCCGCTGCTTCTTCTCTAAATATTCCTTATTTTATTGATTTTACCCTATTCCTAAACTGATCATACCGTAACCTGGTTCAAGGCACTTGAGTCTAGTTGCCTCATATTCTACAATATTTGTCCAAAAATATTTTACCTTACGTTAAACCAGCAGAAAAATTCCTGTATCATTACCCAAAATGAAAAGACAGGAAATACAATATCCAGATTATGTTCACGTTGGCATAGCCTTTGCCTCACTCCCTCTATTTTGCTTTGTTATCTTCAGCTCTCCTCCACACGCTCCCTCATTCGTTCTCCCATCTCTCCCACACGCTCCCTCAGTTGTACCTCTCATCTCTCCCACACGCTCCCTCATTTGTTCCTCTCATCTCTCCCACACGCTCCTTCATTTGTTCCTCCCATTTCTCCCACACGCTCCCTCATTTGTTCCTCTCATCTCTCCCACACGCTCCCTCATTTGTTCCTCTCATCTCTCCCACACGCTCCCTCATTTGTTCCTCTCATCTCTCCCACACGCTCCCTCATTTGTTCCTCCCATCTCTCCCACACGCTCCCTCATTTGTTCATCTCATCTCTCCCACACGCTCCCTTATTTGTTCCTCTCATCTCTCCCACACGCTCCCTCATTTGTTCCTCTCATCTCTCCCACACGCTCCCTCTTTGTTCCTCCCATTTCTCCCACACGCTCCCTCATTTGTTCCTCTCATCTCTCCCACACGCTCCCTCTTTGTTCCTCTCATCTCTCCCACACGCTCCCTCATTTGTTCCTCTCATCTCTCCCACACGCTCCCTCATTTGTTCCTCCCATCTCTCCCACACGCTCCCTCATTTGTTCCTCTCATCTCTCCCACACGCTCCCTTATTTGTTCCTCTCATCTCTCCCACACGCTCCCTCATTTGTTCCTCTCATCTCTCCCACACGCTCCCTCATTTGTTCCTCCCATCTCTCCCACACGCTCCCTCATTTGTTCCTCTCATCTCTCCCACACGCTCCCTCATTTGTTCCTCTCATCTCTCCTGCACGCTCCCTCATTTGTTCCTCCCATCTCTCCCACACGCTCCCTCATTTGTTCCTCTCATCTCTCCCACACGCTCCCTCATTTGTTCCTCCCATCTCTCCCATACGCTCCCTCATTTGTTCCTCCATCTCTCCCACACGCTCCCTCATTTGTTCCCCCGTCTCTCCCATACGCTCCCTCATTTGTTCCTCTCATCTCTCCCACACGGTCCCTCATTTGTTCCTCCCATCTGTACCACGCGCTCCCTCATTTGTTCCTCCCATCTCTCCCATACGCTCCCTCATTTGTTCCTCTCATCTCTCCCACACGGTCCCTCATTTGTTCCTCCCATCTGTACCACGCGCTCCCTCATTTGTTCCTCCCATCTCTCCCATACGCTCCCTCATTTGTTCCTCTCATCTCTCCCACACGGTCCCTCATTTGTTCCTCCCATCTGTACCACGCGCTCCCTCATTTGTTCCTCCCATCTCTCCCATACGCTCCCTCATTTGTTCCTTTCATCTCTCCCATACGCTCCCTCATTTGTTCCTCCCATCTCTCCCATACGCTCCCTCATTTGTTCCTCTCATCTCTCCCACACGGTCCCTCATTTGTTCCTCCCATCTGTACCACGCGCTCCCTCATTTGTTCCTCCCATCTCTCCCATACGCTCCCTCATTTGTTCCTCTCATCTCTCCCACACGCTCCCTCATTTGTTCCTCCCATCTCTCCCTCACGCTCCCTCATTTGTTCCTCCCATCTCTCCCACACGCTCCCTCATTTGTTCCTCTCATCTCTCCCCCACGCTCCCTCATTTGTTCCTCCCATCTCTCCCACACGCTCCCTCATTTGTTCCTCTCATCTCTCCCACACGCTCCCTCATTTGTTCCTCCCATCTCTCCCTCACGCTCCCTCATTTGTTCCTCCCATCTCTCCCACACGCTCCCTCATTTGTTCCTCTCATCTCTCCCACACGCTCCCTCATTTGTTCCTCCCATCTCTCCCTCACGCTCCCTCATTTGTTCCTCTCATCTCTCCCACACGCTCCCTCATTTGTTCCTCCCATCTCTCCCCCACGCTCCCTCATTTTTTCCTCTCATCTCTCCCACACGCTCCCTCATTTGTTCCTCTCATCTCTCCCACACGCTCCCTCATTTGTTCCTCTCATCTCTCCCACACGCTCCCTCATTTGTTCCTCCCATCTCTCCCACACGCTCCCTCATTTTTTCGTCCCATCTCTCCCACATGCTTCCTCATTTGTTCCTCTCATCTCTCTCACACGCTCCCTCATTTGTTCGTCCCATCTCTCCCATACGCTCACTCATTTCCCCCATCACACCCACGAGCTCCCCCATCGCCCCCATTACAGAAAAACTCCCTCATCTCCCTAAACACTGACAGATCCGTTCCATATTCACGTGAGGAGCGCCCATGAATTCGATGAATAATCTAGCTTGATGAGTGTCGATGAATCCAATGAATATTCATTCATGGCAATCTTTCCCTCGTAGAATAATTCGAGTCCGTCGATCGCTTTGCCTTTTAACAAAATACAGCGCCTGAAAGAGACGGGTTTAGGCGGGGAGCTTACGAAACATTTTACGAAACGTGAAGGTACTTCAGTGGACGAGTGCTGTGATCTCTTCTGGCTTGCTTTCTGAAAGTCTTCTCGGGAAATGGCGCCAAGAGCGTGACTTGACTTACATTTGGTTTTTAAAACACGTGTGCGGTTGTATGATCAGTAATGCCCGTAATAATACAAAATGATAGCTTTTAAATAGTATCATCAAATTGTGCTATAATTACACTGTAACTGGTTCGTGGATTAAAATATTGAAAATGTTATCACATGTTATGCAGAAAAGCAAAACAAACTCAAAATTACACCAAGCATTTGATTTTTCGTAAATCGTGGCATAAATGATGGTATTGGAAATTATTTACTCTAATTATATCCTAATACAGTTTTTTGCTATGCTACCATTAGTGTATACTTTACTAATCCGGCAAATTATAGACTATAAAAGGGCATCCTTAAAAGTAGTCTCAAGGAAAATGACATCGTGTATCTCTATATCAAGAATTAGAATTCCGAAAACAGTGTAACGTCTAAAATAGTTTAGTGAATATTAATCATGAAACTAGTGTCAGGTCTCGAATAATTTCGCGAATATTAATTCAGAAAATAGTGAAATAGCTGAGCGAATAATAATTCTGAAACTAATGGAACGTCTAAAGTATTTGAGCGAATGTTGATTCCGAAACTAGCGTAAGGTTCGAATAGTTTCGCGAATGTTAATTCCAAAAATCGCGTAACGCCTCGTACATTTTCGCGAATATTAGCACCGAGAAACATTATAGCCATAATTTACAGCTACCAGAATCCCATTACAGGTACAATGGTACTGGAGTCTAAAGTCGAAAATCCTATCTAGAGAGTTAAATTGAGTTGTACAAATTTTAAATAGAAAAAAGGTTTCGTTTTGTTGATTGTAAAGCAACTTAGGGGAGCTCAAGTGGAGGTACCGGCTTGCGCTTAAAGATGAGAGTGACTTGCGAAGTTTCACATCATAGCTGATAAATTTTTCAATGAAAAAGCTTGAACTATTTCGGGTTATGAAGTATTACTTATTTTTTATGAGCGTACATACATTTAATGCAGAAATAAATTTTGCGTCTGCGCAGGCAGCGTCGACTTTAAACTGCTATATTCGAGCCCTGTATTGTCAAAAGATCACTTCTAAATCTTCCTAAAAAATAGGAATTTTAAACAAACGATCAATCAGAAATATATTTTAGGGGAAATTTTATTCCTATCATTTCCTAAACCGAAGTTTTCTCCCCCGAACAGCCAGATTAACAATCATTCTAACGCATTAACGGCAGCGAGCATGTGGGATTAACTACAAGAGCTGTTGATTAGTCAACATGAACGAGACTTTCGCTGATGTGACTAGTATGGGGATTATCGTCATAAAATCTGGCTTTGCGTATATAAAAACAATATTTCACATGCGGGAAAGGAGGGTGAATAATTTTTGTTAAATTCAAAATAATTACTTCTGTTATAGTTTTCAAATATAATTTCAAAGTATTGTGGCTGCAAGGAAACATAAATACTCTCCAGTAACATGACACTCCTTTACCCAATAAGCAGATATTTTCCGCACGCTTCGGCAAACTATCGAGTAGTAAAACCTTTCCTTTCAAGCGAATCTCTAACATTATTTATAACTTGAACGTGTACGCCTCTGCTCTGCTGCCAGAGGTACCTGTGCAAGTACACAGGTGTGTCAGTGCAAGTACACAAGTGCAAATGTACCTGTGCAGGTACATGGTTGTGTATAAAATAAAATAGGATAATTTCCTTTAAGCTTTTGACCTGGACAAACCTTGACCCCTGATAGAATTATATATATAGCTGTCGTTTCTGTCACTAAAAAGAAGCAGAATGACGTCTAATAGAGACACCAGAAAGATTTGATCTTCAACGCAGGTTTTGTCTTGATTTCAGACACGATATTAACCTAAGTAAAAGTAAGTATTTGTGTCTTAATTTGCCATCATTGCCAGAATAGCAGTTAGCCCCATCGTGTTATTCAATTAGCAGAACTGCTTCGGGTTAACTGAATGCTCAAGTCAGTGATGGCTCTTGCAAAGATTTAACATCACAAACATAGATCAAAACTGTCTCAATGAGCTAAAGCAAACTTGTAAAAGTGGACTATTTTCTTGACATTTTATCGTCTACAGTAAGGGTGAATCTATTATATGTTTCGTGCACTACAAGGCACAATGTTGATGCAACACAACAACACAGAGATACACTGGTGCCAAACATCCACACAGTACAACACTAATGCAACACAACCACACAGAGCAACACTGGTGTAACACAACCATACAATCCAACGCTAATGCAATATAGCCACACTGTGCAACACCAGTGCAGCACAGGCACATAGTGCAACACTGATGTAACACAATCCCATAGAGCTACGCTCGTGCAACACATAAACACAGAGCAACACTATAGTGCAATACATAAACACAGAGCAACACTAGTGCAACAGCCACGAAGGGTAACACCAGTGCAATACTACCTCACAGGGCAACAATAATGCAACACAGTTAACTGGAGCAACACTAGTGCTACAGCCAAAAAGTGTTACAAAGGTGTAACACAGCCACACAGAGTAAGGCTGGTGCAACACAGCCACACGGGTGAACACTGGTGAAACACTTCCACTCAGTGCAACACGTCTACACAAACCCACACTGGTGCATATAGCCGCACAGTGCCACATGTTATCACCTCTAAAGGACTAAAAAGATATTTGCAAACCTGCCTGGAATTAAGATGCAAAGCCCGGCATTAAAGTTGGAATTGTGAGCTCCATTTGCGCCTCATTTGGATACCTTCGCATCGGAACATACCCTAAATAAATCTAGCAAAAACTTACCTCGGGTAATTATTGTCCCGGAAATATAGAATGGAGAATAAGCCTTACTCGTTGAATATCTTCGACAGGTAAAATCTGGGTAACTATTGTAGAAAATATCTAACTCGTAGAATAGCTACAAGATGTAGAAAAAATTTCAGAAATGCTGTGGGAGTTTTCGTTTGTTTGGCTTTAATAAGAAAGTAAGGGAACAATGATATATACTTTTATCGCCAAAAATTTGATGCAAGTGTAAATGTAACTTTGAAGATCATTTCTATTTTGGGTAGAAAATTTTAATTACTTCCGTTATGGGAAAAAATTCTGCTTGTTTATGAAGAATAGGTAAGAAATTGTACCAATTCGAGAGAAAACGGTAAAAATTGTGTCATTTATGCGAAATTAACTACAACACAAACCGATTTATGAAATCTTGGAAAAACATGTTACCTTATTTATGAAAAATCATCAGCCAAGTGCATCTATTCTTACTAAAAATCACAAAATGGAATGTCAAAAAAAATCAGTCGTGATCGAGCTGCTAAAGAGCTCAGTGAGAGCGATGTTCAGAAGTAACACAGCAATGTTTATCGATCTGCTCTTAACAAATTTCTAGCATAAGAATGTTATAGATGGCGATACGCGCAGCGTGTTTCCACTACGACATGCATTTTTGGGGTTGAATTTTTTCGACAACTCATGTCGTCGTAGGATCGCTACTGATAACGTAAATATTTGTGCTGCTGGTGTGGTGTGCTACAGCAATGGTTATGAGGTTTTTCAAATCAGGCTTCACGTCTTTGGTTTCACTACCGAAAGTAAAAATATTTGCATCATTAGCGCTGTATATCGATCGCTTCCATTTATTCTTTTAAATTTTTATCTGCCAGTTGGAATAATATGTTTTCAACTCCAGTTGGAGAATAGTAATAGCTTTATTGTTAACATTGGTGTAATTTTGTCCGGATGCTGCCAGTTTGTGAGCAAAATATATGCTGTTGAACTTTCTTCACAGTAACCTCTATGTCAGAGTTAGGACAGACACTCTTTCTATTCCCTGGTGCTCCAGACCTTCACCTCACATCTTTCCCATGCCCACACAGTTCTTCCCGTCTCTGCGCTGCTGTCCTCACCCTTGAAATATTTTCTCACCCTTAAACTATTCTTCTCAACTCTGAACTTTTTCTCAGCCTTTATCTCGCTCTTAAGCTGTTTAACCTCTAATCTGTTTTTTGTTTCTGTTGCGATGTTGTTCTAAGAACGTGTTTCACTTCTAAGTTGTTTTTCTCTCCCTAGGTTTTTTTTATTCCTTAGCTTTTTTTCTCAACCCTAAGCGGTTTTTTCATTCCTTAGCTGTATTTTTCGTCCCTAAATTTTTTTCAATCCTTAGCTGTTTTTCTCACCCCTAAGCTTTTTTTTATTCCTTAGCTGTTTTTCTCACCCCTAAGCTGTTTTTTCCATACCCTAACTGTTTTTCGCATCTTTGAGCTGCATTTCTAACCTACACCCTCCTGTTACGACGTAAACTCTGTTTTGCTCACGCTATTTCTCTCGTTTTTTACCCATTCTTATTTTCTGCTTCCCCAAGTGTTTTTCCTACCTCATTTTTACATATACAAGCACCTTGTCTCACAGCAACATTATTTTATTTTCCTCTGGCCGATTCTCCTCTTCTCGTCACCGCTGTTTTTGCAGCACTCCAGCACGCTACAGCATTAGAGCTCTTTCTCTGTTTTTCCCACGCCCATTCACTCTGTTTTTCCCACGCTCATGAGATTTTCCCACGCCCACGCTTTCTTTCTCATGCCCGTGTCAGGTTTCCCACGCTTATGCTTTTTTCCCATGGAAGTGTGATTTTTCCAGCAAGTTTCCCACAGGCCTCGGGCATCCCATCAATAATTCCCACCTCCCCACGAACAGCAGCTCTCGGTGCGTTTTTTCAGCATTACGCAGTTAGGAAATGTTAACAGATTTGCAAAGGCAATGTCACCGGAATGGAACTAGTGGTCTTCATGAGAACAAGGAGAATTAGTCTGGAGAATGAAGCAGAAAAATTTGCTTATGAAAAGAGCTCTGCAAAGATTTCTTATAAGACGTCGAAAAATATTTCATTTTCATTTTTTTCTGAAATGAACGACGATAAATAAAATGAATGAATATTGCAAGGAATATCGTTGAAAATTTGAATCAGAGGAGAAGCATAACATAAATAAACAATAGCTACATGAAAATATGAAGCGAATAAAAATAGCAACACATTTATAAACAACTATATTTTTGTGCGTGTGTATACATCTCTATATATTTGTGCATATTCATTTTTTACTCATGAAGAAAGAAACTAAAGCGAAATGGAAAAAAATGAAATCTATTCCGAAAACAAGTCTCTCAAGAAACAGAAAACAAGTCTCAAATATCAGCGTAAACAATTCAACAGCAAAAACACGAACAAATTTACAAGGCCAGATTAGAAACACTGACCAGAAAGTTTTTCACTTGTTTTGGAGAGCTCATACAGCACTGCGGGATAGGTTTCAACATCATTCTTCAGGTACAGCTATTGCAGCAACTCAGGCGTGCATCAGCAGCTGTTGCATACCTGATTACTAGGTCACGGATGCCATTTGCCAGATCATCAGCACTGTGCAGGCTATAGCGCTAATGGTAAGATCAAGTCTGCAAATGGGCCAGGTCAGGCATTTTAGAGCAGCCTCAATTAAAAATCCAGGCCGTTGATAAGCCGTTCCAATGCCGCCGTAGAACGAAACCTTTAGCAATATTTAGTTCGGAAAATAAGCGGCTTCTTAGTTGTCTGCCGCCTGGTGCACTTCTTTGGTGGTAGAAACTGCCTGACAGCTGCTGAAGTATGCTCAACTTTCATTGTATTGTTTGAATACATTTTTTTGCAAATGCTGCTAACTGCGGCACCTTACTGTCTCCCACAACACCATGCTAATCTTCATCGAAATAATATAGGTTTCTCGCGTCTCCATGCTGCCTTTTGTAGAATTGTTATCGGCCTCCCTCGGCTTTATCAAGGCCTTGCACGGCTTCATGCTGGTCGTCTGCGGCTTGATACTGCCGCTGCCATTCATTTAAAAATGTATGTCGATTACGTTTTCACATGTATTATTGTATTTAAAGATAAATATGCACGTTTGAAGCAAAATTGTTTCTGTATTTAATGATTGGTGAAAGCTGAAGTCGAAGCCAAGGCTGGATTTACTACAGTAAACGTGACTTCAGTTGTGATCAATTCCATGGCGAATTGATCACAAGTTCGGCCGAATCACCACTTCCAATCGTCTCAATAAACTGAAAAATGCAACGAAACTAAAATATGGGACGCTGACTTTTACTTTGCATCGAAAAAGTGACGAGTTCAGTTGTTTATCTGTTAAGCAAGTAGAACGCACAAAGCGTATAGAAGACAAATACTTGGCTTTATGCTTTGTAATATTATCGTAAATTGTGAATTGCATAGAAGCAGCTTTATCCTACACACCAAAGCAACTTAAGATATTTTAAATAAAAGAAATAGTTCCCATACTTCATGAAAAAATTATCGTGTTAGATGCGGAATAATTACCCTCCTTGCTTTAGTGAAGACGTCTTGAGCTAAAACTTTTGATGGACTGATGTAAGCCTACAAAAGGAATTGGGTTGCCAAACGGCTCTCAAGTTTGGTTGACGGACGGTTCCCTACAGCCACTGCGTCCGCCTTTCGGTAAACCGCTGATGTTTTCCAGCCGCTGTGATGATTCGAAAAAAATGTTTCCGAGGTTCAAAATGAAATGACCTCAATGACAGACAGCAGTTGAAACGGAAAAATAGGAATAAATATCGATAAATTGTCTATATCTTCGCTGAATTATTAGAAACGTTGGAGAATACTTCCCTATGAACTACTTATTCTACACTAGAAATAGCGTAAATTAGTTGTTAGTTACAAAGGCTAGTCGATATACTTCATACTTAACTTTATTTACTCAGTTAACCATTTCACGCGATATCGTTGAACATTGGGTTTTACGTAACTCATTCTAGCGTGGAGGTGTCAATAATAAATCATGGTAAAATGTTCATACTTTGGGCCGTTCGTTAGAAAGGTGTATTTGGGAATGGGATTGTCGCCTCCGTCTTGCTACAGATCATCCTCGCTGAGGGCGGCTTTGCAGCGAGTTTGACACCAGAGCATTCATCTCGCGACTAATTTTACTCGTTAGAGTGCACTCTTGGGCTTCTAACTCGATCTGAAAATATACATCATGTGCGTTGCACAACCGTCAGAAAATTAATTCCCTTGCAAGCACCAAGCAATTAAAATTTCAAATAGCTAACCAACGTGAATGTATGTTTGTATTCGAATGTGATGCCTAACACAGAATTTGCGACTAATGAATATTGTGAACTCACTTTAACCCAGAATGTTGATTTATTTAATTTAAAATTATCTTCATAGCCATTCGCGATAAACTGAACAATTCAACATATCTCCTCTGCTGACGAAGGCTGGCAGTACACCAACAACCGCTGCCCTTAAGAATTTGGTCAATACGGCGCTACTTCACAACTTATGCCGGTCTTCTGCAATAACCTGCCTCTTGCGGCTTATTTGCGTCTAAATTTCATACGGAAATAGACGCCAGAGAATAATAATTTTTGGGTCTTCTGACCTTGCGCTGCCTCTCCCATCCATTAACAGTTACTGACTCCGAAACTGCGGAGAATTTTAATTGGGAAAACTCGTTCTTGTAGCCTTCAAAATAAGGAATGGAAAAATTTGTCCGTGGAAAGTTTAGTAACATGAAGTATACGGTGTCAATACTCATTAAAATCGTGGAAACTAAAACAGGGAAGGTCGTGGCATGAGTGGCAGCTGCACCAGCGCATGGTGTTGAAAACGAGGAGTACAAACTGTGACAGTAGGCTTTAAGCCTCAGTGCTTAGAAAACTAAAGAGTTCTGAAGTATTAAATAAAGTAAATATTTGAAATGTATGTATGCAACATGAGCACTCAACTTTGACGCGCAGCTTATAAGATTTCTCTTTCTATGGGGACCATTTCCGCCGGTCGGCCCAGAAATGGATTTCCAACCGTAGATTTTTTCTATTGGACTTACGTCTATGAAAATTTGCAGACTACTAGATCTCTAGATTCCGAACAACTTTTAATTTACAAGTTTTTTGTAATAGGGCATAGAAAATGAGTAATTCATGATAATTAAAAAAATATATATACATATAGCATTCGTTGCCGTTTCTCCGAAATTTACAAAGCTAGAGCAATGCGGTTTGTTGCATTTGAAGGTAGAATGTATGCATCAAATTTCTATCAAGCCGTTTTTTGAATTTGAATTCATTCAGAATTTATAATTTTTTTTTGGAAAAAGGTAGGGTGAGAGTTGTAATTTTAGGGTAAAAAGTCTACGGAAACAGTTTCACGTAAGAATTTTTGAAAATCAACGTTGATAGAATTTTAGAGCACACATTTCACTTTCAAATGCAGCAAACCACATTGTTCTAGCTTTGTAAATTTCGGAGAAACGGAAACGAATGTCTCGAAAACTTACACTGTACAGGACCGTCGATTGAAGTTAGGTCTACGTAAAAAATGTAACATAAAAATTTTCGAAAGTTAAACCAGTAGCCATTTTAGAGCAAAGCGGGAGTTGGTACATAAACAGGGGCTCGTGCGAAGCTAGCAGATAGTCATCAGTTTCCATTTTTACCATGGAAAAATTCACCAAAATTTGCGTTGGAAAAATATAAATTTTTTCCCCCCAATAGGCTGAAAATAGTTCATGGACTACTGTAATAAACTTTTAACTAGATAAAAAACGTATTTCTCATGCAAAAATAATCATAAACACTACTTGGTCACATCATAAACACTACTTGGTTGCTTTACAAGCAGATGAACACCCTTCTACCCCAACAGCTACCCTCCAATGCCCAACTTTCCTTTCGGAGGAGGGAGAGGGGGGCGGTGGGGGTCCTGACCGATCTTTCTAAACTACTGTTATAAAGATAATGATTTATCAAATAGAGAATGATTTACCATTAAAATTTATACATTATTACACCAAGATAGGCGTACAAATACGGCTGTGTCGCATTGCGTACAATAGTTTATCTCTGTTTACTCCCACTTCCCCTCCTTCTGGGGGGGGGCGCTGCAGTTGAAAGACGTTCCTAATATTTCTACAGAGACTCGGGAACATCTTTGAAATCTTTTAAAGCAATAAAAAAATGAATTTTTGACTGAAATTCGGAGATGGTGGCCTTAAATTTTTAGAATACTTAATTTTGGTGAAGAAGTTTTTAGGATTAGTGTCAAATATTAGTATTTGATGTGGAGTGACGTTAATATCAAGTGCAATCATTTATTTCGACTCATAACCATTTATTTTTGTTAATATTGGAAATTTTGTTTTAGGAATATCTTTTCTGCTAAGCAGTTTAACTATAAAGGTTATAGCAAAAAGAACTTTAAAATCAGTTTCTATGTCATGTCTTTTTTATCTAGACACTTGTTTGAATGCATGAAGAATGAGCAATTTTATGATTTTGTCGTGTTTTTATTCAATGCATGTATATTTTGTACTTGCAGACATGACTGATGATGAGCTGAGGCTTGAAACGTTTCATTAAAATGATTTTAAAATTTTGTTTATTTATTACATGAATATCCAATCAATAGTATTTATAGAAATATGGCTGACATACTAGAAGTGATGTATTTGTCATACCTAAGACAAATAACTGTCCTTAAAAGATATGACTTCGTATCACAAGATGTGAGAGCCCAATGTTAATGCGAATGTAAAGTAATAATAACAAGGGCGAGGGAATAATGCTCATTTTATTGCAAATAAATAGTAATAGTAATAGTAAATACGTTCGAGGCGTCGAAAATAAAATTAGAAGACAGAAGCTCGAATTATTTCAAATAGAGAGGAACAATGAGTTTAAAGTGATCAATTTTCATATAGTTATCCTTTCACATTGGTTTTTAGAAATTGCTGCACTTTCTAAATCACATTTTAATTCATCGAAAAGTTTAGAAAGAACAACTCTTGAGTAAAATTTTTGAACAAGCTAAATAAAAAAAGACGTTTTGACCATTTATCCTTGTAAACGAAATTATATCAAATATAAGAATAATTTACCAGGAATTTGTTGACATGTACATAATAATAATAACCTGTACAATGTATGTACATAAGGTTAACCTGAATGTAACATTAAATTTGAAGTAAGGTTAACCTTTACCTAAAAGTGTTAAACTCAAGTTAATAAAATAATATAAAGGGGAAAAGACTTTATTATTCCATTGGTAGCCTCTAGCTGCTTCGTTTAAACATAAAAAATCTCGCCCAAGAATTCCACTTTAAAGAAAGTCATTTTACTTGGCATGACTGCAAAACAAACACGCTCTACTGTTGTAATGATTTCAGTAAGTTTCACCGCAAATAAGGCGATCAGTGTCACGATGTTACAATACACACCTTTCAGACTAGCAGTTTTTTTCCTAGATCTTCAGGAGGACGGTTTAAAGATCGTCAGAGCAGAGCTGGCCGGTTTTAAAGGTTAGAGAAATGGCTGATGGCTACAGAGCCGGGCTGAAACGAGTAGTCTGGATCAGAACCTCTGAGTATTCTAAGCAAAAATGGTTAAAATAATACATTTGTTAATTAACTAAAGACTTATTCCAACTAATTTCATTTAATTCATACCAGGTATCGGGGAGTCAGGATTAAATCAGTACCAACCATAAAACTTTATGGGGCACATTGCATGAGGCGTCAAATAAGGGCCTTTAAAGGAAATTATATAAAGTTAGAGTATAAGAAAGCCCATCACTTCATAATTTCATTAATTTTAAAGCGATAAGAAGACCAATAGGTAATTATAAGATCAAGTTAATATTAATAAGTTACTTGAGACCAATGGTTGCGCAATAGTGATCAGAACAAGAGTATAAGCAATTACCCATAACCAGACACGAGAGCGTATTAATTGCTACACAGGCGCGCAACCTTGCAATAGTAATGTAAATGAAATAGGAAGAAAAACTACGAAGTGATCTCTCAAACAAAAAAAGATTTATGAAGCCATTGCTAATTGTTCAGCCCTGAAGACTCGCTTCAATACCTCTAAGACCCAAGCACTTCTATTCTGCACAGCTTTTATACTTTTTCTATTAGTAAAAATGTAAGAAGTCCGTAATTTTTACCAGTAGGTACGTTTCAAGATTCGCGGGAATCCAAATACGAGCATGAAGAATGAGAGGAATTTAGCTTTGAAATTCATATTACACTCGCAATAACATCCAAGTTTCATTCCTCTTTCGTGCATCGGTAAAAAAAACAAATCCAACGATTAAAATTTAAAACATGAAGAAATGAAAGGTTCAGCATCGCATATAAGATCGCATCATTGCAAAATGTTGAATGCTTTACAAATGATTCTTAGTCAGCTCCTGCATTAGTAATAATATAGTGTAGTATTGCAACAATATTTAATAGCCATGAAATCTGTTTCTTCTATTTCAATTCCATGGCGAATTGACTTCTTGACTCTATATTATAATACAATTCAGTATTGCAAATTTCCAGCAATAGATAATAGCAATGAAAAGTGCTCCTGTATCAGTAATAACATAATGCAGAAATGCAATAACATATAATAGCAATCAAATCTATTCCTGCATCAGCAGTAATAGCTCATATATCAACTCCTCTTTACTCTCACCACTCAATTATACTAGCCTATTGAAGCTAGCCGAGTGAGTTTGTCTTGTGTGGTTAACTTCATTCTTAATAAATAACCGACGCTTGTCCCCTAATTTTTCAGGTGGATGTTCCTGTGCTCGTAATCCTACACTCAAAGTACTTAGAGTGTGTCTCCCCTGGAATAATATATGCAATTCGACTCGTGTAAGAAGAGGGTTTGGATTCTCAATTCGTCAAACGGAATTTGTCCCACAAAGCGTAGGACATTGGAATTTTTGTATAAGGTCCACTACGATACTTTGCGTTGGCTTCCAATCTCTCACCCGCAGAAGGTGGAACTTCAAGTCGATGTGTTCAGATGAAGGAGTTCAATTTCAAGTGAGGGCAGGACTAGCTAAGACCAGCAAATGTAAGTCTAAGTTTCTAAGTTACAGGTTGGAGCGCGCAAATTTACTTGTGTTGAACTTGACGAAGTTTGGATGGAAAGACACTTTCAAGCGAGCGTAAATGGTTCCTTAGGGTTTGTATGTACTGTGAGAGTGCCTGGAGAAATCAGTTACTACAGGGTGAAAAATCAATCTTAAGTACTGAAAATTACATTATATTTCATGAGCAAATGAAAATAACGACAAAAAATTCTCTCATGACACGCGTGAGCATGAATTCGTTGAACAAGAAAATTTTTTAACCATCGAAATGATTAAGATGTTGGGTGTGCCATGTAAATTGTGTATCAAATTATTCTGTATCATTTAAAGACTTTAGGTGGCACGTTTTGCGTGTACAGTTTTCATAAAATTGTCTGCGTCTTAGTGCAATGCTGAGTGAATGAGAGGAATCACTATAAGCATTTCACATCATTATGCGCGTGTGTAGGCGTATGCATGAGTACAAATCAGGAGCAACCATAACTGTGAGGAAAATTTTTGCATAAGTTGAAACTTTTCACTCCGTGCTCTTTGAAACTCTGCATTAAATTTAATGACGAGTTCTTCCCAAATTTAGAGGAGTAACATCCGCGGCTTATGGGCTTGATGGGGCGGAGATCCGCGGGCTTTTGAAGTGCAGAGGCTTTGGGGCGGCGGGCTGCGCAACCCCTGCCTCTGATGACCGGCCGGCCTTTGATCTTTGGGAGGTGGGAAAGTTGTGAGGCTGGGGTTGTTTGGGGGCAGGCTGGGTTGCAGAAGGGAAATGGTCAGGGTTGCAGGGAAGAGGTCCGGGTTGCAAGGAGACAGGTTGGGGTAGCCGGGGGTAGGTAAGGGGCTGGTTGCATGGTTGGGGAGTTGCAAGGGGACAGGTTTGGGTGGCCTTGGGGACAAGTTGAGGTTGCGTTGGGACAAAATGAGGAAAATAGAGGAAAATATATGACTTACAGAGTTTATTGCGTTTAATATTCTTCACGTACAGTGCTATGAAGTCAACTGATAATAGTAAGCAATTTACTTCTAATTTTTCGCATGTGAAGTTTTCTAAACAAAATCATCCTTAATATTCGATTAAAATATTTACGATTATGATAAAAATAAGAAGCAGAATCATCTCGTAATTCTTCAACAACAAATTCAAAAATTGAGAACGACTTGCAGCTAACACGTAGTGTTTTTGTGTGGCATGTGAAAAACACATTTCGGAAATTAAGCCTGTGCAATTGCAGTTCAGATAATAATTTGCTTGGAGCGAGGATTTCCAGTCCTTCCGCTCGGGTTTTCCCCTCATAGCACTCCACTGATGGGGTTCGACCAAGCGGAAGAAACGCGTGAACGCTTTCCTAAGAATCCTTCCTTACTTCATATTGGACGTGACTTGAACAATTGCTCTCTCTTGAGAATCATCCTGCATTTTTAAATAGACAAACTCCAAACCTAAAGTTCTTATGAGTCTGACATCGATAGAGACAAAATAAGTCGGAGAGTAGGAATGATTTTCAGAAGTTCGCGTTTATACTCAAGCTTTCGAACAGTATCTTGTTCTTTCTGACGAAAACCAAAATGATATAAATCGAAATTGAGGATTTTTAAAAGTCGTCTAATGATGTTATATGCAAAGGGATATAACATTTTGTTCCTAAAACTGACTGAAATAAACATATTCAACTGCGATAACAGCAGAAAATCGAAAGTACTTAGACAAAAGATGTTCTGTGAATTTTAAACTGAAATCTACTCCAGTAGGTGCACTGTGTTTTAATTAACAATCTGAGGGAAACATATGATGACTGTATTGTATTTTATTCTGTTCACAATGAGAAACGTGAAACAAGTCAAGCATTCGTTAACAATTAGATCCATTACCTACAAACAATATCGTAAAGTCCTGAAGTGTTGACTCCTCGCATGTAATCACAGGTGCAGGGAATGAACTAGTCGGGCGCCGTAACGAAAGCTTCTGCCGCTACAGCTTGGCTTCTCTGATGTAAAAGCGTCGCGTCGTTGTGCCGACGTATCACGATGCACAGATTAGATGTTAGTTTAAGTCGTCCTAACCCCAAAAAAGATGTTTCAAAGAGAGGAAGGAGGAAGGCACCGAGTAGTATGGACTATCAGATGCACACTTAACACGACAATTTCAATCACGAGCACAACAGACGAAACAATAATTCCAAAACGTAAACTCGCGCTTTCAAAAGAAGAAAGACTTTAGCGTGCTTGCGAGGAATAAAAATAATATGCTGAGATGAGAATAATTGGCAAGCTTAACAGAACATACTCATTTTCAGATAAACTGGACAACCTTTCTGAAAGGAATGCTATAGCAAAAAATGCGAGTACACATTTATAGCAGTAGTTGTGTTCAGAATACCTTGTGCCCTAAGGCTGGATGTTCGAACTTCAACTAAGGCCTACCACGCTATTTGAAAATGAAAATAGATATAAATCTGAAACAGATTGGCAGTGCAACCTTAGATTAAAGCGTGATTCAATCTGACACTGAGGTTGGATGCACAATCAAAAACTGAGGCTGACCGAATAGTTTTAATCTGAAGCTAGATATCTAATTTGGATCTGAAGCTAGATGCACAACGGGGAACTGAAACTCGATGTTCAGTTGAAAAATAAGGCTGGATATGTACAACGTGAAACTGAGGCTGGATGCACAATCTGAGGCTGTAACTTGTTGCATAATCTGAAACTAATGCTGGATGAACATTTAAAACTGAAGCTAAATGCATAACCTGAAACTGAAGCTGGGTGCACTATCTGAAACCGAGGCCTGATGAACATTCTGAAACTGAGGCCGGATGCGCATTCTGAAACTGAAAATGGATGCACAACATGAAACTGAAGTTAGATACACAACGTGAGACTGAAACTGATTGTACACGATGGAACTCACGCTAAACGCACGACATGAAATGAAACTGGGTGCGCAGCATGAAACTGAAGCTCGATGCCCAATTTCGACAAAAGCCCAATCCTTTAACTGGAATTGACAGCCCGAAAGAAATCAAGAGCGGTTTTCGATTGAAGCCTTGTTGATGTTTGTGATCTGAAAATTATTTTCTGATAGCAATCTTCCCATCAAAAGCTTCTTTCAGCCACCAAACGTGGAATCGTGCGTCACAACTCCTCTCCCATCCGACGCTGACCTCCAGCGCTCTGTCGCGCGGAAATGAGCTCACTTTCGTGCTACGGAAGTGTGATCGTGAAATCATTTGCACGCTTTTTGAGTGGGGAATCTTTTTTCTCATGTCGTTGAGTAGAAGTTCCTTTATTAAACTCATAAATAGAAAATCAATTCTCGTGCTGATAAATTAAAATTATTTCTTCATGGGTAAGAAACGATATTTTCATGCGCTTTGAAAAATTTTTCTCGTGTTATTAAGACGGAAATCTTTTTCATATGTCCTTGTGTGCGATATCATGGATCAAGTTTATGGATATGAAACTGTGTATTTCTCTTGGGTGTGAACACATGTTTACATGTTCTACGACACTAATTGTTTCTATGTTCTGGAGTGCTCTATATAGGGGAGTTATTAAGTATTTAAACTTAAGATCATAAACTGGTTTTCCCATGTTTGTGATGTACAAAATACAAAATCTTTGTGTTCTTGGGCATGAAATTCTCCTCCCATGTTCCAGATGAAAGGATTACAAAAAGACGAACTTCCTCACTCCTTCAGAGTGATGATCTCTTCGGCCGCATCACAAGAACACCCAAGAATAGAAACATTTTTTAATGAAAATCATAGAGCATGTAATACATTTAGTAAAATATATTTTTCAACCGTAGATATGTGATCGTCAATTCTTCCATGATTTTAATTGCAAGATAATATCGTTTGATAAATTTTTTAATATACTGATCATAGCAAGCCCTGCACTTCTGTGAAAACTGGAATGAAGTTTCGAAAGTTTTATCAGTGGCCGAGCAATTCTAAAAAATTCTATCATTGACGTCTCTTTGGCTGATAAAAGCCTGCTTTTTCATTACTTCGAGATCGCGAGGAAGATACGCGACTTCTTTAAAAGAATCCAGGAACATTTTCCCTCACAATACGAAGCATTATTTTCGGGCATCACAAGAAATACGCCCGCAAAAGTTTCCTGCCAGCTCTTCAACGTCGCTCACATTCTTAAAAAACCTCGTCATGATCCGCTCGTTCGGCCGCATGTACTACAACATGCCCCATGACCGTGCCGGGCGGTGTGTGTCGTGCTGAAACGACATGGCTTTGTCGGGCTCCTTCTCTTGTTCTCGGGCCACTAACCCAAAATAGAGATCGCTGTATCGCAGGACAACACGTACCACCCAGCCGGGATAAAGTTATAGTATTAGCGTGGTGCAAGCCATACAACAGAGACGTAGACCTTGTTTGGCAGTGGTAAGCAGCTTTGTGACAGCACTTGTAAACGGCCTCGTGCAACATCGGGGAACAGCTTTGTGACAACACCTGTAAGCGACTTTATGGCAACACTTTTCAACGGCTTTGTAGCGACACTATGTTCTAAGTTGTCTTACATTGAAACAGATTTTCATCATTTTGGGAGGCATGGGGACGAGAAAAAAGTCGTCCTACTCAGTGGATACCAGCTTTTTGTTTTGAGAATTTTTAAAGGCTAAGAAGGTTTTCGTGCGGTAGCCACTCCGAATGTTCATGTGCTTAGCTAGATAACGATAACATCGGGTATCACTGATTCTTGAAGAGCCATGAAAGGCTTGTGTCTCAGAGAGCAGGGAACCCGCAGCTGTAGAGCCAATGAGGTAACAATTAAAAAGGTTCTATCAGTTCAATACTATTCACAAATACAAAACTAAGCGTTGGACTTTGCAGACTAAGTCAAAAACACTTCTCGGGTATCTCGCTGTATAACATCACAGTTTTTCTGTTGCTTGCTCGCCAGGGAGGATTCTCTGTTCCAATTATCAGTATTAAAAGACAGGAAATTAGCATGAAAAAAGCGGCAAATTTTCCACTTCAAATTATATCACTATTTTTATAATTCGCAGCGTATTGAAATTTTTTTTAAATCATTAATCCTTTCTACTAAAACGAAATCAAATTGAACTTCAAACAACGATTCAATATCTAAACATCATCTTCAGGCTTGAATAATTCATTCTCTGAGGTTTCTTTATTTTACTGGCAAATTTCAAAAAGGAAAAACATTTTTGAATTTTGGCAAAAAATTAGCTACATTTCATTAAAATTATGTGAAATTTTAGAAATGTCCCATTGAAATTTTCGAAAATTTTCATAAAATTTTTAAAAGTTCAATAAAAATCACTAATGACTTTGCAAAAATTTGCCACGCTGCGTAGCAATTTTGGTAGGCGGTGAACTCATGTAGTTATAACGTCACACACACCTAAATGTGCCCCTGGACCCTACGTTAGGACTGCAAATTTTTGTTTCAAATTAAAATCTTCTGGTGAAATTTAGCAAGTAAAAATTTTTCTTTTGTATGCATATCTGACGAACTGGTCCAGAAAGTACAGGAAAGCAGCGAAGTCTGTGTCACAGATATGCTCATCACACACAATAGTCTTCATAATCAGAAAATTGAAATAACTGTAATATATCTGTCAAATAAACATAATCATTCACGGTGATTAAATGAGACTCAGGAACAAAGAACGTTAGCTTTTACTTTTGACTGCGAAGACGCATCAGTTCAATGTCAAGGGTTTGTTTACAGAATTGGTTGAGTGGAAAGTCAACTTCCTCGAATCGATTCCTTTCATCACTAACTTCAAACAGTCCCTACAACTAAACCTCTTCAACGTTTCTACTTTCTTTCTATCTTTTCTCCTTTCTTCCTTCTTATATTTCTTTCTCCTTGCATGCTCATGTATTTTCTATCCTTTCATTATTTTTCTTTCTTCTTTGCTTTTATTTTTCAAATATTTTTTGGATCCGAAGCATTAAATTGAAGACATGTTGAAAAGAATGAGGTCAGGAAAACATTTCATTCCACTGCAACCTGCAAGTTTTTTTTTTTTTTTAAGAAAGACATTGCTGTTCGAACGCTAACCAGCCGTATCTAGGATGCGCGTTGCATCGTTCTCGTCTTCTTTTCCACGGTTGTGCATCAGCAAAGTTCCACAGCCTCCTCCATTGTGTTGTATTCTGAAGTTATAGCTTTTGCGAACATTTATGGCTCGTTGATCGGTTGAAATTAGTCATTGCACACCATGCAAGCGGCGCAGCCGACTCCCTCAGAGAAGGTTCGATCCCTCATGCTGTCTGAATGTCACGATCGATACATGTGTGCCTCATGCTAATTTTTATAATTTCACAGTTGAATCTCGGATTGGAAGACACACCTCCATACAAATACGTCAATGAAAAGTCAATCTGCACGTGTATAATACAGACACAGCGTTAACATAAACAATACACTACAATGAGCCTGTTTAAACGTAATATGTTACGGGTACTCACCAGGTTATGATGTCAAACTGGCTTACCAATCCACAACCATTCTTTCGATGGTTATTGTGAACGGATCCATGCCTTTAAGAACAAGTTTTGTTAAGGCAGGATCTTTTCGTTATCTATGTTCGAGACTCAACACGCTCGAATATCTGCACAAAATTGTACTCACACGAATTATGCCATTTTACACAATCGCGATGCTGAGGACTCTCAATTACGAATTCACATGGATTATTTCCTATCACTTCTGAGGTCATAATATTCGCCGGCCAATTTACAATCCTTTACAATTACTAGTTTTAGCCCTCAAATATAGAATTAGAGGACCGCAAACTTATACACAGCAATTACAGTATATGTTAGCTTGGAAGACAAACACATTCAGACAAAAAGTGTACAATTATTGCCGCCTATAAAATTTAATACACACTAATATTTTGAACCTTCTAGAACCTCGTATAAATTCTCGTTTTTTCCTCTTCATTCAGATATCAATTCTCGATTTGACAACTGGAAGGCCAATTTTGCGCATGATGTTCCATTTTACGACTGCTGCGCACTCGCCATCACAAGTCACAACACATATGTTGACTGGTCGTAATATTGAAATGAATGTATAATAAAAAGAAGAGAGCTTTCCGCGACGTTGTCGGTATTTGGGATTTTTATTTTAGTGCATTCTATGCGGCGATGAGTGCTGCTCACATGTCTTTTCACGAACCATCTTTTGTTCCCTCATTTAAACTGCCTTGAGTCTTAAAAATTTTCTCAAATAAAATTTTGCCCGTCCTTACGCTGAAGGAGACGTCCAGTAGGCAAGCGCTTTTTCATAGTAATCTTCTCTGAGTTTGTTTCCGCTTCCAGTGTTCTTTATTGTTGGAAAGATTTATTTCTTTCTTATTCTTTCTATCATAATTTATGAGATATTTTAATGGACACGATGGCTTGAGGGTAGGGCTGCAAAAAGTCATGGTGACCTACGACCTGGCTAGTGTGGGGTGGTTTCTTTGTCTCACACTACAATTAAACTCTCGGGAACAACAGTTTTTTCGCGGCAATACAGTTTTAATGAAAAATATTTAGATTGTTTGTTATAGTTTTCTTCATTAAATAATGTCCTTATATTATCCCATCATATTTCCTACATATCTTCGTACGAACGATTTACTAGCAACACGTAAAATTGAGTATATTTCGTACTATTGTACCTGAAATCGAGAGCGAAAATACCGAGAATCCTCTCATTTTTATGCAATATTCAATCTTAAAATTCATATCGCTATGTTTTTCTAAGCATTTTTTGCTTGGCATCATTTTAAAGTTTTAAATTGCATGTAAGTCTGGAAGTAATTCTTTATTGCACCCTCACATTCTTATTATATTCTAATTTTGGATGCACGATACCATTCAAATTCTAGGCTGCAAAAGTTGCCTTACTGTCTATGAACTTCACTATTGTGCCACTAAGCACTAAATAATTTCAATTTTCACTAATGCGCAGTCTTTGAACTTTCAAAATGTTACGTTTTGTAATACTTTCTTCGCAGGCGACGGTTCAGAGCTCCTCAGTGCAGAAACATCGGCTATTTTCAAATATTTAATGAGCTTCCAGACTTCAATTTAATTTCATTTTATAAATTGCTCGGAGGACGTTGTAGAAAATACTTTTTCCTCAAAGCAGCGCATTTAGAAGCCGTACAAAAGTCTCGTTGTGATTCTGAGAGAGGAAATTACGGGAAAATTACGTATTACAGAGTGGAGGAAGTTCTGGAGTGCGACGTTTACTGCAATTTTCCAGAGATCTTCAGAGGGGTAAAAGTTTTGCACTTTAATATTATTCCAAAAGAAGCACAGCGCACAGTAGTGGGAATGGTCGCATCTGATAATAGTCTTGTCGTTCGTTTTAGTCTTCATTTTCTCATTGGTTTTATTCATGATCTTATCATCGGTTTTCATCGTGGTCTTGCCATTCAGTCTTGGTTTTGGTACTGCTAAAATTTGTATTTCATCATCGATTTTGGTCTTCCTCCTGCCGTTGATTTTGATCTTGGTTTAATCGTATTTTTATAGAGTCATTAATCCTTGGCTTCTTCCTTGGTTTGGAATTTTGGTTCTCTATCTGTTACTTTCGGAGCTGACTTGACTTCTTTAGATTATCAAGCATTATATCCGTTTATTACATTATCAAGTGTGTTCCTTATCGAGCAGATTGTTATATAAGCTACTATTTAGTTGGCGAGATGGTCAGGCGAGTCAGCAGTTGAGTAAATTATCTAGCATGTTACTCGTGCGATAGAAGCAGGGACAATTTGAGCATCTGCTATGATTATGGTCGATATAATTGATATACATATATATATAAATATCTTTATATAAGCCTGATTAGTGCGCGACTTCTGGGATATACTATACATTCAAAATTCACATACACCTGCTTAGCTCACAGTACCCCCAACACATCACAGCAAAATCCTGCTCCTCGCACGGAGCCAAATTACTCAACCTATAACATCAACAGAGCGGCTGCGGCCCGCCCCCAAAACTTGCGGCTCATTTTATGGCTTAAAATTACCTGAATTAGTTAAGTGGCGAGGACAGCGAGCCTCCGCCGCAGTCGCTCCTGCGCTGCAGCTGCTGCTGAGGCAAAGCGTCCCCCAATCTGTGAAGTTGGCCAAAACTTCGGCAGACTTGTGGACATCGTGTGATGGTGGTGCACCATGATCAGGACACCGCTGATTATTTACGGTACGGTACGATATGTTACACAACACCATGCACCTAATATTTTTTTTAACGGTACTCACCGTCTCCTCAAAATACAGTCGTAAATGAGGCCGAGAGGTTTTATCTTAGTAAGTCATTTAACAAAAGCTCTCGATGTGATAGCAATTCACCCATTAAAACGTATATTCTTAACATCTTAATTCACGTTTACACACACTCACTTACCTCGGACGAGTCTTGGTTCTGACTAGTGGGTTAGATTGGGGTAGTGATACTCGAAAGAGTATTTATAAAAAAGAATGGATTAAGATGACAATTTATTTTGCTTCAAAACTGGAAATGGAGCAGCAGCGAAGCTAACAATTTTCGTAACCCAGTTCCCGAAGTCACGAAAACCCGGTAGTAACGTCCGCCTTGTTCTGGTCCCAGCGTTTGGAAACAGATATAAGGGCGTTTTGACGTCGTCATTAGCTCCAGCTATGTTAGGTGTGGCGAAGGATAGATTATTCTGTCCTTTTGAGCCGAGCAAGCTGTCGACGACGTCAAATTGCAGTGAGGTTGAGGTGTCCATGGTTTTAGATTTCTGAGTAGGGCTGAGGAGCGACCTGACACCTTATGGAGCAACCCTTCTTACTGTTACTTACTTACTTTGGGCACCTAGGAGAATCTGATTTCGAAAAGAGACTATGAACCATTAGTAGAGAAAATAGATAAAATTAGAGGAAGACGGGTTACAGAAAAATAAAAAAATAAAAAAGAGGATAAAAGTTCTACATGCGTTAAAAAACGATTAATATCAGGGTATAAATAACAAACTAAAAACTTCAGTTACTTTTTTCTGAAGGTCAACGTGAATTCTTTCCTCCTTTACTCCTTACATCACTTAAAATGGTGCGTGAGAAAGTATGGAAAAAGGAAACTCGTATTTGACTCTTTATGATTCAAAACTAGCATGGACAGAATAGGTACACAATAACATAGACAAGATAAAAAATAAAAGCGAATAGCAAAAATTTTAAAGCGAAATGTACTACACTATTTATGTATTTCAAATTATTTAGCTCCAAAAATACACACATTACTCAAGTAAAGACATACAAAAGAAACACAAAAAACACCAACAAAAAGTGGTCATCCCGATGAAATAATACTTTCTTTATTTTTTCACAGAATAGCCAGCATATTTTGTTGCTGGAATTTTAAATCAACCCCACTTTGTGATTATACCTCTTGGCTTAGCCCAATCACACACTAGCTATACACTGAAATTCACTCATGAACAATATCGGCTTCATAGAAATATTCAGAACACCATTTCTTTTAGCATTTTATGGTGTTGTCTACGAGCTGCTGTTAACTGGTGAAGAATGTTCGCAGCGCGGCCGACCATGCGCGGTCTCTGCGATCCTCACGTTATGATTTATTCTGCTGAATTTCCGACGAGGGTTCCGGTATTTCGTTCCATATTGCGGGTTTCGAAGGTTTATTTTGGGATGTAGCAGGCAGACTAACTCGAATTATTAATGGAGTACGTGAGTCGATGTTGAAGGAACAAACAGAATACGGAGAACGAACTGTTTGGTGTTCTTAAATCGAGATAGCTCTGTAGCATCACCGAGGAACCCGTCTCAATAACTGATGCTAAGCGTTGAATGTTGGAGACAGCGTTCTGAAGACCGAATATAAGTGTCTCGTTTTTAAGTACCGCATGACGGAGGTGGAGACCGTAAAGATGGGCTTCGTAACAACATATATTGACGAGCAATTATAGCTCACTGATTTTACACACACGTTGCACAGTACTCTAATCTACACCTTCTATGTTGTTACATGCAAATTGTGCACCGATACACTTGCATAGATTCAGCCGACATGCAGTTTCATTACATTTGGAGTTTTGACGAAGGCGTAAGTGGCACCGATAATTCTCCCACTCCTGCGAATAGGGCACCAATTTTATTCAAAATGATAAAAGTTACTTATTTCACCTTTGAATAGTTAATCACTTTAAACAAAATAATACGTGTTGAAAATTTCATGAATGCCATCTGCCGGCCCCGCCCATTACACGTCACAGAATAGAATAGCACATGTTAACACGTTATTTTTTACGAAAAATTACACAATCCAAGCAGGCTCCCTTGTCAAATCATGGATATTCAGGAAGCACTGCTATAAAATCTAATTAAAACTATAAAAAAAAATTATTTATAAATATTTATCCAATTAGTTACTCGTTGTTCATCTAAATTATCAGTGATAACTGAACCCTTTTGTGAAATTGTTTATACTGACTCATGAAGATTGAATTGAGATAAATAATTTAAATTATCAGTGATAACTGAACCCTTTTGTGAAATTGTTTATACTGACTCATGAAGATTGAATTGAGATAAATAATATAAATTATCAGTGATAACTGAACCCTTTTTTGATATTGTTTATACTGACTCATGAAGATTGAATTGAGATAAATGATTTAAATTATCAGTGATAACTGAACCCTTTTGTGAAATTGTTTATACTGACTCATGAAGATTGAATTGAGATAAATAATTAAAAAAAAAACTTGGAAAGCATGAAGACCTGCAGTCGAAGACTATTCACCCCAGCATCGATGTTTCTTAGCCGTATTATCCACTCAGTAAAAAAGATACTATATATTACGGTCTGCTTAAATTATCAGTTGAAGGAAAAGTTTGGGAGCTCTGCAGAGTTGAAGTTCTTGACGCTGGAGCTTTAGCGGGGGATTGTGATCGAATTTTTAATTTTCTATATTTTGTACGAGCGATTATTCTGAAGCTTTTCTTTTTAATTTATTTTGGGAAGTATTACTGCGCTCCTGTGAAACAATTAAAAATAGAGGCCTAGTATAAGAGTCTTAATGCTCAGTTGTGGGATAATGTCACATAATCCTTTTATGCAGGTCATTCTCACTTTAAATCGTAAATGTTTCAAGTATTTACTTAATATTCAACCTATCGTACAATGAGAAGTTATTCGTTTTATTGCGTTAATCTCCTTAAATATTATGAAGTACCTTGCCTTCTCACTCTCCGACAATCTAAATTTTCCTCCCAACGCCTTTACTTCTGTTCCTTGAAATGTGTCTAGAAAATTTCATGCTCGATGCGTGTTCAATTATGGTTAATTGAATACTGTACGTAGATTAATCAAGAATAAGGAATTCGTTAGTCGACGAATGTATTATTTCTCAGGAGTTCTGCTCGAGACTGCCCATTTTGGTCCGAGCTTAAACGCAATCAGCCATTCCTTAACCGTGAGCCTGCCAGCCCTGCTCTCGAGTCTTTCACTAAATTGTCTCGCCTGGCGGTCTGGAAAAGACAGCTATTCGCATAGGTAAGTCCTATTCTATTCAGTCTATTGCAATTACAAATCTTTGCGATAGATGTGTGGTGTTGATTAAAGTAGTGTTTAAAAGTAGTAGCTTTTGAAGTACATACTGCAGTTGGGAGGTAAAGTCTCCTCTTTGCAGTGCAGTCATGTTGGACTAGTACCGTCCTCGAAGTCAGACTCTTCAGTCGGGTTTCAAAGCTCTTTTAATGGTTCTTCAAAATAATGCTGAGGGGCTTAATAAAAGTCTGCTTTTCAATTCGTTTGACCAACGTTACTCTAAAAAGACTCCATGGATTAACGGTTCTAATGTAGCGCCTAATCTGTACGTTCCGTGGGGCACATTTAAAATCCCCTTATTTCCTGCTCATCTGTCTGTAGAACAGTATTACATTGCCTGATACACATCAAAAAACGCTTGCTCTTTACCCTAAATCGTTTAGAAAACTTTATTCTTTAATTAATATGTAGACATTGCGTTCTAGGAATTGCATCCCTTCTGATACTTGAGTCATTTGCGATTGCTCACTTCAAACCACTTTCTCGAAACCACTCTGATGTATGTAGCCCGCTCACTCGTTTTAAATCGATAATATCTCGAAAACTATTTAAAACGAGTGACTAATTTTGCGGAAGAATATTTCAAGGAAGGAAAGTTTGGCGTTCCGCGGAATCTGGAGTATCTGTATACTTAATGTATCGATATACTTCCATTGCCTCGTGCTCTTCAGCGTGGTTGCCACCTCGAACTTAAAATTGAATATTAAGAATGATATTTCGAACTCCCATTATGTCCATATTTTTTGTGTTTATGGTCCATGAGGATGCTTCCCCAAAGCTACACTCCCCTTAAGCCACCCGACGCACGCCTCCTCTCAGCATACCGGTACGTTTTCCCTTCTTCCTACCCTCGTAGTGAATTCAGTCTAATGATTTTTCTGTGGAAGGAATCTAATTTAGCGAGGAATGCGCGCATCCGTTTGAAAAAATGATGTACTCGATGATAATTTCGATCAAAATGACTTTTTTATTCCTTATTGATGAATGTGCACGTACAAATTTATGGTAGTTTCTTCAGTATCATTCTCCAAATAAGTTAATGACTTAGTTCACATGTATGTTTCCCGTGCATGTGTATCATGACAAAAATGAGAGCAAGAAAGAGGTCTTGACGCTGCGAGGTTGATACGGAAGGGGCGATGCAGGAAGGAAAATAAAAATAAAGAGTCTGGCGCAGAGTGTACAGGAAGAAAATGAATGTGAAACGGAAGGGGATGCAAGTGGCAGGAAACAAGCGAAATGCGCATTATTTGGGGATCTTTATGTCTGAGTTTCCGCAATACACTCCTTGGGGTATGACAAAAGAAAAACTACAAATACTTTATTTGTACCTACGAATTCTTTATTTCACATAGTAACAAAGTAGAAGCTACATAATATTACAGGTATGCTACCCTATTTGTAACTAATTAATATTGCTGCTTGAAGCTATTAGTATTTGTTACTTCTCCTTACAATACAACTTTATATAAACACACGTATACCCCAATATTATACATACAATATATGTATTATTTTTCTTATTTTGTATAATTATTGTTTTCTATCGTTATTACTCATTTTTTATTTGAAATTTGGACAATTTATTTTTCAGGTTCGAAATTTTTCATATTTTTAATTTTTTGTTGTATGTATATATATTTATATTTATATACATTGTTATTTTTTATTTCACATGTACATTTCGAGAAAAGGAGAATCACAGTCTTCCGGATCTCAGCCAACGACTTCTGGTTTGAAGAAGCATTTGAGAGGCGCATTGCGGCAAGTACGTACGCTTGTAGTGTCAACCAATTTTGTTTAGTTCAAATTTGGTTGATATTACAAGCGTTCGCTTTCAATCAAAAGAAACCGAAGAAATCAACCAAAAGTTCGCTTCCAACCACGGCTGAGATCCGTGAGAGATTGATTCGCCTGATTCTGTGCTAGGATGCCGGTTCGATGTATGGTATTCTTACGGGCAGCTCGTAGTGTTGGCGCATCCCCGAGCGGTTAGAAGCTGTTGAATGAATTTTGGCCGGAATTTGTCCGGCTGATGGTACGCTGAGGGGGCGGTTCGATGTATATTTTTTGTGCGGAACACTTCATAATTAAGTTGTGTTGTCTAGAGCCACTATTTTCAAACACTTGCTTGCTCCTAACACGCATCAAATGCTCGCACACACTTGCTACAAATAAAAAACACATTCTCCAAGCACATACTTCTCACAAATCCGCATGCACTTGGAACAATCTTTCTGCACTACAAACAACACATTACAAACTCACAAAAAACCGAACACAATAAAAAACACATTTCTCGTGTCTCTGCGCCATAATACAGAGTCACACTAAACGCATTGCACAGCTCACAACACAATACAAAACTCAATACAACGTACATGCATAAGACATAACAGCTCACCACAAACAAAACAATACTCATCTTGCAGAACAATCAACGCATTAAACAGTATCCAATATACAATCCTACACACCAGTACGAAACACGATACAGCTCAACTCTCAAAACACTACAGAACTAAGTACACATCTCACAACACAATACACAACATAGAACAAATAACACCGCACACAACACCACGGGATACACAGCATAGGCCACACACATCACCATTTATACACAACTATGCTCGTTTTATACAAAGCACTACACAAAACACAACACACAGGCTCCCACACAGGACATAGCACAACACACAACGTACGACACAGAACATAACTCACAATACACAAGGCAGACAACAAAACACCGGCCTCACACAGGACACAACACACAGGCTCCACACAGACGGGGTCTCATCAGCCTTGTAATGGCTGGCTGTGATTGCTTCCGCAGAGCTGACAGCCGCAGACAGTGAAAACAGCAGACAGTGACAGCAGCAGACAGTGACAGCAGCAGACAGTAACAGCAGCAGATAGTGACAGCAGCAGACAGTGACAGCAGCAGACAGTGACAGCAACAGACAGTGACAGCAACAGACAGTGAAAGCAGCAGACAGTGGCATCAGCAGACAGTGACAGCAGCAGACAGTGACAGCCGCAGACAGTGACAGCAGCAGACAGTGACATCAGCAGACAGTGACAGCAGCAGACAGTGGCAGCAGCAAACAGTGACAGAAGCAGACAGTGACAGCAGCAGGAAGTGACAGCAGCAGACAGTGACAGCAGCAGACAGTGACAGCAGCAGACGGTGACAGCATCAGACAGTGACAGCCGCAGACAGTGACAGCAGCAGACAGTGACAGCAGCAGACAGTGACAGCAGCAGGCAGTAACAGCAGCAGACAGTGACAGCAGCAAACAGTGACAGAAGCAGACAGTGACAGCAGCAGACAGTGACAGCAGCAGACAGTAACAGCAGCAGATAGTAACAGCAGCAGACAGTGACAGCAGCAGACAGTGACAGCAACAGACAGTGACAGCCGCAGACAGTGACAGCAACAGACGGTGACAACAGCAAACAGAGACAGCAGTAGACAGTGACAGCAGCAGACGGTGACAGCAGCAGACGTGGGGGAGGATAATGCGTGACTAGGGGGTATAGTGCGTACCTGATGTGATATAACTTGACTCTTCTGAATTATATGCTTGGGACGATAAGTGCACTAGTACTACAATCTATCCAATGAGTAAGATCACAGAAAGTTCCATGTTCTCTACGTTCAGCACATAATTAGCAGTTTTTCGACTGTCAATTGATAGCTTTCCAGTGGCCAATTCCAGCCCATTTAGTGGCCTTCCGGTGATCAATTTCGGTCAATTTAACATCTTTCTAGTGCTCAATTCACATTCATTCAGTGACTTTCCAGTGGTAATTTGACACCCATTTAGTGGTTTTTGATTGGAAACTTTAAGCTCATTGAGTGGCTTTCTAATGTCAGATTCAGACCTATTTAACGGCCGCCTACTAGCCAATTGAGGCCTATTTAGCGGGCTTCTAGTGGCCATTGAGATCCATTTGGCCGCATTGCGCACGGCAATTCAGTTGCGCCCGAAGGCTCCTCCGCTGCCCATTATGGCCTGGAACGAGCGAGGCTCGCTGCACAGAGCAGTAATCCTGCCTGCAGCATTAGCCGCTGTGCTTCAGGGACCTCAGGCCAGATTTCCAGCCAATTTACGTCATCGTAGCCGTAGAGCGAGCTGAGTAGGTTCACCTCAGTGGAATTGGCTCTGCTACGTGCTCGCTTTGAGCTTAGGCTGTTCTCAAGCAAAATTTAGGCATGGAGAGCGTTTGAGCTTTTAAATTTTGAGTATTTGCTCTGATTGGATGCTGCTTGAGAAGACTCAAACTTGACTCGAACAGCGGAGTGAAGTTTACCTGGAAGAATTTTTTCTGTCAGATTTACCGCTGCGATGACGGAAGCTGGTTGAAGACCCAACCCTTATGCTTAGTTGTTCCACGCCTTCATTTGGCGGATTGAGAGAGCACATGAGCGTGAACGTGCTCAAACGAGCGTAAGCATGCTAACGCGAGTGTTAGCGCGCTCTTGTGAGCATGAATTTGCTGACGCTACATAAGAGTTCACATGATCGTGAACGTACCAAAGGGTAACCTGAGTGTAAACGTACCGAAGTGTTCACCCGATCGTGAGCATACGAAAGTGTTCTTATGATCGTGAACATTCATGCATGAGCATAAGCTCGTTCACACTCCCATATCTTCACCAAGTTAATTCCTTGCTGCATGTCTCGCGAAATTAAGTGGGACTCAAGAAAATAGAAAATTGCTGATCTTTATTTTTGACTGTTCAAGTTCACTTGGAAAGTTTCATTTTGAAAAATTCGTACCGTCATCTACATATATTTAACAAGTAACTATAAAAGTCAAATCTTTAAAACTAATTTTTCTGTTAAAATCAAGTTCGTTATTCAAGCCCTCCACAACTTAAAGCATTTCTGATTGCAACGATAACATAATTATCAATACTCTGGAAAATAAGTTATTGAAATCACAGTAATGAGCAACTGAAGAAAAACGAACGTTCACAGGGCGAATTTCAACAATTCTGAGATGGATGTTTTTTTATTCGAACTCATATAGTAAGTGCTACTAAACCACTCAAATCCTCTATGAAAATAGTTGATACACACGTTGTTGTTTAATTAGTTTGTTTAAACTCTAAGTTCTTACCTTGTAAACTGGAATATGTCCCTTATATGATGACATGAAATTTGTCTTTCTCAATTGCAATATGTGTAGGCAGAAGATGTTACCTCATTTCGGTGTTATCCTATCACAAAAATAAAGATTTCAAAAGCAGTGAGGATCTGCGTAGAACTGTTCATTTAATTACCGTGACTGAACTTTACCTCGAACTTTAACTTTGAGAAAACGTCGTAATTTTTGATGGAGGGATACATTCGTCCCTGAATATCGGACGGCCCTTATCCATGAGATGGCTGATTGTTGAGCAACAAAATTGATATTTCTCGTTTTGCATAGCGTAATTTCCCGTCTAGAGCACAGCATAAAGTCGACAGTAACCATCGGTGTCGAGATAATTTTTAGGTAATTTACGATTGTTATGATCAATCAATCAATATCCAATCTTGGATTTTAGTGTGAACAAATGTTCAATTCCGCCGTTTGTTCGTTTAACTTGAAATGAATTGTCTTTTCTTTAGCAAAACTCTGTGTAAACTTTTAGTTTGGGTCTTATACATGCTCAAATGATTATGAATCGTTGGCTGCATAAGTCTGTGCCACACCACTACAGTGCACCCAGACACTACTACAGTGCACCACAATACATTTGTGTTGAGGTCCACAATACAACCATGCCTGATAATATACCACAGCTCGCAACACACTATCCCCGTGTACCACACCACTTGTGTTACACTCGACATTCGCAACACAACAACACTACGCACTTTACAATGCAAGGCACCACCACGGTGCACCACAACACAATTTTGTGTCACGGTCCAGAGCACAACACCGTGCTCGAACACTCCACCGCCGCTTCGCCGTCATCTCGCCCACAAAAGGCCGTCCAGATTTCAATATTCCCTTGGAATTTTTCATAACGGCCCCGCCTTTGCCATGCAAATGAAGGCGCTTTTGAACTCCATAAACGCGGGCTGACAAAGCAAGCCTCATAAGACCTGCTTCTGCGCACCACTGAGGACTGCGACCGCACACACAAGCGGTCTCGGTTCAGAGCAGTGAGGGAGCTTGAGTGGATTCGCATGAAGGTTAACGAGTCTGGCATGCCAGCCTTAGGCGTCAGCTTGCTGACAGTGGTATGGAGGTAGGTCCAATGCAAATTTGAAATGAATTGCGTAGAGGATATGTGCTAAATTTTGACACGCTTGTGGTGTGTTCCCATTGAACTCTGGCAGAAGTCACGCGTGATTGAGGTAGACGTAATTTTTACAAGAAGAGGTAAACTTCACACACACACGCAACTGGAAGATTTGCGGTACACCTGAGGGAGAGATGCCGATGACCCCAACCGAGAAAACTCGGGTAGGTTGCGAAACATACTACACTGGGTCCAGCTTCATCATATGGAAAAAAAATTTTTAGACAATTCTCCTCGCAGTATGTTTCTGAACCATCGCCAAAATGTTGATAACAAATCATAAGTAATTTGGATAGTTTTTACCAGAATTTGAACGAATGGGAGCCATCGTTGAGGCCTTTCAGTATTAGTGAACTGGTTCTTTCTGAATACCTTCTAAAAATTCAAAATAACCATTAGGCATTCAAATACATATCGTGAAAACAAGGGCAGTTCGAAATTCCTTACTGAAAATATTACAACAATTACAAAAGGTACCTCAGTTGAATGTGACAATCATATTTGAAAGTAATTTTCAATAATTAGCAATGTATGAAAATAATTTAAACGTGAAAAGTGTGAGAACTGCCGATGAACCCACATAGACTTTCAAATAACTTTTGTGAATTTTCAGGCAAACCAGAAGTAGCCTCTAAACTGATAGCCTTTTAAAGTAAAAGTTCTAACACGGATGCCTTGAACCTAATATTTAAGTCACAGACTTTAAAACCTATAGAACTTACGGACGACGTGTAGACGTCAATATTTCTTCGTTTCACACGCTTCGTTTGCTAGAATTCGTCTTATTTATATGACAAAACTGGTATTCAGGGAATGCCCTTCAAACGTGTAAATCATCTTCTGCGTATGCTGCAATGAAAGAACTTTTCACTTCATCACCTCTACTTGTAAAAAAAATTATCAAGATTTCATGAAAGTTGTGATGGTAAAGATTCCGAGTGCCTGCTTGAAAATGATTCTGAATTTCTGGGAATAGCTGTTTAAAAATTTCAAGCTCTGTAGATTAACCTTAAACGTACTGGCACACATTGTTGTGAGATTCTTTCAGCAGACGATCCAGCGTAAGACTTCGAAGCACTCTGGAAGGACTTCTACTTAGCTTAGGTGATAATATCTGCCTGCCTAAATGTCCGTCCCCATCACCCTCTAAGAAGTTTTATCTGTTTTCTGCGAGCCACTTAGGAACTAAAAAGACCCACGCACTCATCACAGCGTGAAGACCGAGAGAGATGAACGAGACAGAACCAAGACAGGGCTCAGACAGAACTGAGACAGAACCGTTTAATGTCTCTTTTCGCTCAACGGTCGCTCTCCAACGGACGGACGGAAACTCCTCAGGGAGATCCGGGATGGTGGCGGGCTTCATTTCCAACGTCCAAGTCTTGGAGAAAAAAGATGAAATACCCGTGAGTTAGAAGTCGAAAAAGTCTCTGTACACTAGTAGTCTGAAGGTTGCTTCATTTTCTGGGATTTCAATGCGTACTCTGTTGATTGGGAGTCCATAGACGGCTTCGTTGTTACTTCCTTTTTGGTGGAAATCGTAGAAAATGTATTAGATTTAGTTCAACTGATTCGGAAATCGAGAAGAAAAGAGATACGATGTTTAAAATTGCTTCAAAAATCTTGATCATGAAAAAGGCACTCATTGCCTGAAAAATGCGTGGCAAATTTTGAATTGGAAATTTAACTAAAATAAGCAATGATTAGACAACTTTATAAAACATCTGTTGTGGTTGAAAAGGCATAAATAATTGAAATAAGGAGATGTCAATGTGAAGCACAATTACATGAGGCCCTAAAATGATAGCAGCCAAATTTTGAGTTCCAAAAAAATCGTTTAAATCTGTCATGTCATTTATTCGCGGTGATTTTGACGCTTTTAAATGATTATTATTTCAGAGTCATGATGCGTGAAAGACAGAGACTTCCAGTGATTGTTGATCGGAATTCTATCCTCTCCTTCAGTAAATGAGTGGGAGTGAATCATTCATCGTGAAAAGACTGGATATACGTCATGAAGCGTCACGGAAATTAGAGAAGAAGTACATAGGCCAACAATCTGGTTGGCCAGGAAAATTTTCCGAGGTTGTACCCAACGAAAGGAATTTACAAACCTCAAATGAACGCAATTGATATTAAACAGTTTATAACGAGGTAATCAATAAAAATTTGATAACTTTACGCGGCACGGAGAATGAAAATTATGAAAATGAGGTCGCCTTTCAGGAGCAAATAAGGCAACAAGGGACTCAGTTTTGGGTAGGCTTAGAGTTCTGTAAGAGCTAGTGTAGAGGCGCCGCCCATGTTCAGTTTTAGCTGGTACTTAGCCTAACGAGCGCAGTACAGAAGGGTTACTTGGTGAGGGCACCCAAGCGGACCCACCACTGCACCAACGAAGACAGGTCATCCGTTCGCGCCGTGCACAAGTGCGAGTCCTATGGCCGTCATCCCAAAAGTCATGACGGTGCGAAGCATGCAGCGTAGTTCAGCAAATCATAAAAATTTAGACTCCTAGTTTATAACATTTCAGTTTATTCAATTGAACCTCAAATTATCTAAATTTGGGAAGTTAACGTTCCCATGCACCGAAGTGCTGTGGGGAACAGTCCAAAAATCTTTTAATAAGACGAAAAATACTAACGAATACATCAGCGGCGCACCCTTGAACAAATTCGATACTTTCTACGATAAAACTTATGAGTACCTTTATAGCCTGAGCACATTTTCTTTCCATAAGTAAGAGCTGAATAATCACATACCAATAGCTCCCTAGCTGTGAGAAAATCGATCGATTTTGGAGCCTCAGAGAGAGAACTAGAGAACCCGTCCAAAAGGCTTGCTCTTTTTGGAATGATTGGGTGGTGTGTCGACATCGGTACTTCATAAAATGCTATCGATACCCAAAAGAAAAGTGAGAGATCTAGAAGAACGGATTTACGAAAATCTTTCTTACTTCACACTGGTACAATTTACAATCGATCAAGGCAAGGTAGAAAACGGTTTGTTCGAAAACTGCACCTCGTTAACACGTTGACTGCATATATGGGACTAACGAGTACCACTACGTAAATTGCTCATTTACGTACCGGTCACGACTTCAAACCGACACCTACCTATACTCGGCCTATTAGGGCTTGAAAAGGGCCTTTCATTCAAATGGCCTTTTATAGGTCAAGTCAATGGCTGTTTTCGGGCTCATTCGGGTCGTTTAAAGTCGTTTTAAAGCCTTTTTCGACAACCTCTAGCCTCGTTCAAGTAGTAGAGAAGCCCAAAATGGCCGTTGCCTTAGCCGTTTCGATGCCCAGAAATAGCCGTTTAACAGGGCTTAAAATAAGTGGCATTTGCACTGAAAAAGGATAATTTACTGCTTGAAAACGACTATCTCTTGGCTTATAACTGCCTGAAAACGCTCTGTAAAAAGCTCAGAATTTCAATTGGGATTGCTTGTTATTCCTTCCAAATACAATTCAAGGATGTTTTCAAAAATAACAATTTAATAAATCATGTCAATGGTCAAATTTAATAAATCATTCTCAGTGTTGTTGAGGTATCTTCCTCCCGTAATTTCATAAAATAAAGTTTCATGTTTATCACTTATTCACCAAGAGCCTGGAAATCTCGAGTTGCCATAATTTTGTGAAACCCATTTCTGCTCCTAGGAAAATCAAGAATTCAATTACCAACCTTATTTCCTGTTAGGAAATTTGATCTATTATAACGTAGATATAAATATGTTATAACTTACATTAATCTGGAGTAGAAAATAATTAATCGATGCTGTTGTACACGTTATACGACTGTTATTTCATTAAAAAAAACATGCTCAACTCATTTTCTCGAAATTATACTCCCAAAACATCTGAAATTCACAATTCCTTCCTTGACCCGATTAATAACAGAAATGCGTATGGATACCTACAGAAATATTCTGCTTACAACACATGGATGTTGGCGGGGATGCCGGCCCAAGTGTATGATATATTCTACCTAGAACACGGATGTTGGATGTAGATGTCGACGAAGACAAACAAAATGTTTCCCTGAAGCGACTGAAGAATTTCAAAGCCTCCATTTTTAGCCACAAATTCTGCTTCTCCACGCTAACTTCGAAACTCCCATCCCAATTTAAGCTTAAATTTCAGCGCGGGATAAAAGCATGATAGAACCAGGACCAAGGCGCATTCACCACTTCTCCAAAAAGAAAACTCCCTTTCCATTAAAGTGAAGTAAAAGATTAGTTCAACATCGTCCTCTGAGAGACTTAGGCACAAGCTTACATGTCGAAGTTAATCTTCTTTTCAGGCAGCGTCGAGCTACGCCACACAAAAATTATAATCCGCCCGCAAATCTCCATAAAGGCCCTTGATTTAATCGCCTTATGAGATTCTCAACTCAACAACGGGGGCTGCACCGAGGCGCCTGCGACTTGTGAAGTCAGACTTGTCGGACGCAACTGTCGGCCTGTCAGATGGTCATGAGCAACTGCCTAGGGCTTGCAATGAGCAACTGCCTAGGGCTTGCCATGAGCAAATGCCTAGGGCTTGCCATGAGCAACTGCCTAGGGCTTGCTCTGAGCAACTGTCTAGAGCCTGCCATGAGCAACTGTCACTGGGCTTGTCATGTGCAATGGTCAAGTGATTTGTCATGCACAACTGCTAAGAGGATTATCATGCGCAACTGCCAAGAGGTTTATCATGCGTAACTGCCAAGGGGTTTTCCATGTGCAACTATCACGGGGTTGACACATATAACTTTTAAGATGCTGGTTGTGTACAACTGTCAAGAGGATTGTCATGCGCAACTGTCAAAGGGTTTGTTATGCGCAACTGTGTCACGGTATTCTGTTATTCAGAAAATGATAGAAGTCAAAAATTGATAAAAGTTGGACTTCTAAAAGTGGGCAGTAAATAATTGATAAACATATTATTCCTAAAAGAGTATTTAATTGATGAATGTACATTTCAGAAAATAGTCAACAATTTATGTAGGAAGTTTCTCTGAAAATATTTGGCCCAGTAATTTATTGTCTGCATCCTTTCAAGTACGCAAAGCATTTCGTGATTTTATTTCTATGTCTCTTTACTAATATAAAATGAATAAAAGTGCCGTTTGTCTGTTCTGAACCAAGTGCATCACTTCTGTCCACTTTTTTCAAAAATTTAATTAGTCGTTACTATTTTGAAATCAGTAGCATTTTTTGACTTATGAACTTCTAGCATTCATTTAACACGATGGTTGCGATGTGAGCCGGCTGTGTAAAAGGAGGGAAATTTCACATTGCTGCTGACCGACCTGATGTCACAAACTGATTTTTCATAAATGTTTAATCAAAGCTAATTGGAAGCACGATACCGTTCATGTTTGTTATTTTAAGACCTCCTTACAATAAATGACTTCAAATTTAAGTTGAATATTGAACTTCAAATCAGCCCATCGAAAACAATGTTTCAATAAAAATTTACATACACACCCATACATCTTTCGACTATGAAGAGATCATCTAATTGTTGCAGGGTGCTGGGAAAGAAGTTTTCATTAATAAATGTTTCAAGATAAAATTCAGGATGAAAACTTTAACTCCCTTAAGAATCCCATTGAAAACATTAAGAACCTCACCTGATACTATTGCAACCACTCTGAAAGATTTTTTAACCCCTCTGAAGCAACAGTGAAACTCCTCTAAAACCCTCCATAGCCCTCTCTGAACCACATCAGAAACCTCTCTCAAACCCTCGAGATACGTTTTGAAACCCCTCTAAAACTCCTCTGGACACTCTTAAATATCTCTGAAATTCCCTCTGAAACCTCTGGGAAATGGGCTTAAACTTTTATTTTTTCAACGCCGCTTTCAGTTTTTCTCACGCATTAAATTGAAATTCACGGTGTGTACGGTTGTGTACCCCGTATACGTACGCTGTCCTGTCTTAGTTTTCCTTCGCCAAACTTCAACGTCGTCACTCCGTTTCTATCGTGAACAGAGTATTTATTGTTGTCTTTGAATTCTCTTTTTCCCGTGGTCACTGCAAAGTTATACAACCATCATTTCCCTCAAACGTGTGTTTTTGCAAACAACTCTTTGTTGACAGTTGTCAAGCCTGTCGACAAAACGTTCAGGCCCGAATTTAAAACTCATCCAAAAAGCACGGGGTCGAAAACAACTAAATCAAAGCGCAACACACACATACAAACAGTGATACAAAGTAACAACATTCAGCAGGTCGTCTGGCATTTTCACTACCTCGGAACTGTCAAATTTTCAAACATTTTTGCAAATTTTAAAACCCTCGCTTGATGGGCGCAAAGCTGCGAATTGCAGCGTCGGCGACAAATTTTCTAAATCAGATTATTTTACTTCAGAGCGCTTCCTTGCAACTTTTCATGAGGAAAATGGAGTAACGGGAGAAGTTAGAGAATGGCAAGTATGTATAAAGTGAAGAATGGAAATTGTTCGTCGCTAGAGGTACGATTGTGACAGTTGCAAATGATAGGACTGGTTTGACAAATCTTATACCCATGGGTCTGATAAGTTCTTATATCCCTTTCTTATGCAAAACGGCATTTTAAAAGTTATGCAAGACGTGATACTTAGGATAATCAGTGAGTCAAGTGTACTCGCTCTCTTGAACAAGTTCTGAGGTCAAATTTCTTACTCTTCTTAGTAACTAGCTGTGATTTCTGAATGATTTTAGGGAAAATAGTACCAAGCCAAAGTCTGGGGCCTGTTCAGAGAATCTTTAAAAATATTCGTCAATCGGGGAATTGAAAGTTGCCCAGCATTATGCATAAGCTAGGGCTAAAGGTAATAAAATTATATATTTAAATGAGGTTATAAAAAAGTTTTAAATTTAGGAATTATTTTTCTTAAATATTATTATGCTTTCGATACTGAAACAAAATCATGGTGTGTGATACGTCGTATAAAATGTTACCGGATTAGGCAAAATGTTTTCTCAATGTTTTTTTTCAGGCTTTTGATTTCCTCGTAATCATAAATTTTACACAAACAATTTTATCCTAAACTTGCACGCATGCGTGTACGCGCACGCTTTTCATGTTTATACACATGCATATACACGTTCATACGAGTAGGCGCAGTATGGGTGTATTCGTACACGCCGTTTGTTGACTCCCTTTGCCGCAGCAGCCCACACTCAGATCGTGGTTTACTGGGAGCCTCGGCTCCATCTCTTCAGGAAATCCTGTCGGCCGGAATGGAAATTGCAAATTCCGAGAGTTAATCGAAGTAAAACCCAGACTTTCCAGTCGTCACTAAATTTCCGACCCAAAAAATCCTCGTTCCACCTAAAATGCGCGCCGATTTCGTGACAATCTTTACGTGTTCCCATTGAACTTCCCACCGGAACATAAAAGTAAAGTTCACAGGGAAAACTTTGTTTCTGGCTACGCGGATTTTGGGTTGTTTGATGCATTCGAAAGTGGGTTTGGTTTTTATTGAAGTGCTCATCTGAAAGAGAAGAACAAAGCAATCAAACTTGTCTCCAATGCAACCAGCTTTGACGTGTAATTCCGCAAGGATGAGCCTCCGCTGTTGCACTCGAAGAAACACTTTCGCCCGGGAACCGCAATTTCATACGTAAAAATTTCACCCTCCCACGGAAATCTGTCAAAACTCGGTCATCCAAGGGGAATTAAATCGTGGTTTTCAAAATTTAATCGGTAATATAAAGTGCAATATAATATAATATTAACGTATAGTTTTCAATATTAACGTGTTGATGTTGTTTGGCGTGCATGTTGAATTACAGTTGTCGAAAATATCAGAAATACCATTAGGAGCTTGAACCCTTCGCACACTAAAAACAATATTTTGACATTTTGATCTCAAGAATGAAGAAAAAATTGGTGACAATTTTAACATCGTCATGTTTGTTGGTTCATGTCAGCGTCATTTAGTCGTCATTTGACGTTCCTAAACCGCAGATGACGTTTACTCTCGTTAATTAAAGTTTTCTTGTTCCTTTGAAACTAAACACTTGAAAGAATTCATTACATGAAATTCATACGCGCTTATTTTCTGAAGATTGAAGTATTTTGAAAACTTGAATTTAGAAGAAGCTTAGTTATTTTCCGTTTTTTTTGCTGCAGCGATGAAGTAGTTTCCTGAAAGGTAAGTTCTTAACTCACTAAGCAATTAGTTGAGCGTGGTGTGTGGAAATATACAACCCTTGCCAAAAATGTAAACTTGTTTCTTGTTCAAAACTATACTCGCTAATAGAAATTACGGAAGACTCAATAGCTTACAGACACATTTCATCACTGAACCCCACAGTGATCTCGCGGTTTTAGTCCCTTGAGTAAATTTCTATCACTTCTTTTTTATAATAATTTTATCATAAAACGCAAGTAGAACTTAGAATTTAATCACCCCTCAATAGACAACTCGAAATTTCGCGTTGATTCCGCAAGTAGAGGGTAGAATTTATCTCGAGACGAAACTAAACATTTCGATGCACATACCGAAAAATATTCCACCATTTCTTTAGAAAAATGTACGTTTCTGTCTATTTCTTCCGTGAAAAAAGAATACAACGTATTCTAAGTTTTAAAATCCAGTTCTAGAACTCCTGTACGAAGTCATCCTGGCTCTCAATTTATGACTGGCTTCAAACCTAGTCGTTTTTACTTTAGTTTTGTTAGATAAAACTCATTTGCATCCTAGTTTGAAGTTCTTTCTGATGATTCCCATTTGTCTCATTTGAGTCGTAAACCCATTGTCTCTCGATATCAAAAAGGAATATTTGTTGGCAAAATGAAAAACAGTTTTTTGCAGCGCATTTTGTATCTCTGATATGTATTAATACATCATCAGTAATATCAATGCCCATATTCCATAAAACACAAACTTGCATACATTTATGTAGCGTATAACGTCAAATTGTTGTATAAAGAGTTATTTCTTGGGAAAAATAACCTGACTCCAAGAAGAAGATATATATTTCCAGCAAGTTTGGACTGGATCTTACACAGGGAGCGTCTGCGAAGTTCAATGCCCGGTGTTGGATTTCTAAACAATAAACGTCTTCGTATCAGTACAGCTGGCAGCGTAACTTGGAAGGATTTTGACTGTGGGCTGTACTGATGCGTCAACGCTAAGGCTGTAAAAATTAAGTCCTACTTAACGTGCCTAGCTTGCAGTTGAGCTTAGCCGTCTTCTCTTACGTGAACTCTTCAGTACATAATTTCACGGTAGCGACAGAGCTCTAAGTTTTTCCAGAGACTAACTGCATTCATTCAGTTGTTATATTCATGCATTTCATCGTTATACAAGGTGGGCCAAAAGAAGTCACCCCATTGTAGTGTGCCTTTTTTTGTGCAGATTGCGGCCAATGTGAAACCTGTTTTGACATTTGTGAAGTTGACAGATGTAAATATCGGACAGATGTAAATATCGGTTGTGGCTCGCGCACACAGTGCGCGAGCCACTACCGATATTCTGAAGGCGGCGTTCCCGGGCCGCCTGATTTCTCGTTTTGGCGATTTGGAGTGGCCCGCAAGATCGCCCGATTTGACCGTTCCAGACTTTTTTCTGTGGGGTTTTTTGAAGTCCCGTGTGTATGTGAACAAGCCTGAGACCCTGGAAGCACTTAAGGACAACATTCGACACGAGTGCGAGAATCTGTCGCCCGAAGTTCTCGCCGAAGTGATGAAAAATGCCATACAAAGAGCCCGTATAGCAATCAATTGTGACGGCGCCCATTTTGCCGATATAATCTTCTCGACTTGAACAATATAATTTTAACCCTTCACTGCATGAATTATTTTCGAAAATAGAAAAATAGCAATTTCAGAACTCGTCTGTAAAGGAGTTCAAACTAACTCTGCCGCTGGAGGGGTGTGTCGAACATGTTTCATTAGCTTTTATTGTTTGTAGAGTATGTCTCATTAGTGGTGCAAGCCGCCGAAATGCACGTGTTTTAATCAATTATTCCTACACACAGCAAAATTCAGTTTGTGTCATATTCGACACAGTATGCAGTGAAGGGTTAAAGGTTCAAATAAACATGTTAAAAAAACAGAATCGAGGTTTTTTATTTCTAAAAAAAATTAGAGCCAAACAACATCGGATGACTTCATTTTGCCCACCCGTTATTTGATTCATCCTCTAGTTTATTGTCAACTCGAATCATTAAATCATATACTCATTTTTGAAAATATATACCTAGTTTTGAAAAATGCTCTGCTACATAAATTAGACAACGCGGACGTTTTATTACAAATTGATCTATTTCCTTATTTAGAAAAATTCAGATTGTCGTTTCACGGACAAAAATTAGTTATTTTACAGAACTGACCTTCTAGCATGGTGATTTGAGGTCCTCTTGAATGTGCTGTTTCTGTCAGTTCTGGTTTTTTATTTCTACGAATTATTTTTCCAACACTAAAATATTTTCATCACAAGTTGAAAACAATGACACTGTCGGTAAATTTAATGTGATTTATGCATACTTAGTTATTTCTGTTTAAATTAGCCCAACTATATTATGTCAGAACCTTTGCACAAATAAGTCAAATAGATAAATTAAATATTTTCAAGTACAAGCGATTGTCTTCTCCGTTGGATGGCAGTGACAGAAAATAAACTTTCGCCATCGTTGTTACAACCAATGCAAATTCTCTTGAATAAAATTGCTGATTTCATCTTCCTTCCTCGCAAGAAATATGTAGTGAGCTTGAGACGGACACATGAATTTCTTTTTCTCAATCTTCCTGTAGTGCCGATTTTTTGGTGCGCTCGAAGGAAGGAGAGCTTGCCCCGTGGATTTACGACGTCAGGGAGCGCGCCCTGCGGCAGCCATTCGAGCCGGCAGCACAAAATCGGCTGTTCAAAAAATACTGCGCGGAGGTCTGCTATAGAGCTCCATAGACCTATAGATAAATTTGTGCGCTACAGCTTTGGCTGATTTTAAAACTAGTACAGACTTGCGAAATTTGTTATGCGTAAAAGGAATTGGCCAAGACTAGACAGCGGTTTTTTTAATTTAACACGTTCATTGCGTTTTGGATCATATGTGTACCAACAGGTGAATTGCTTTATCAAGTACTTGTATAAGTAAAATACATTTCATCTGTTTCGCGAACTTTTAAAAAGTATCTATTATCATACCAGATGAAATGTTACCATGCAAATGTATTTTTCATTTTGTTCAAGGGAAGGACAAAACTGTATTCGAGCAACAAAATCGATCTTCCAATTCTGCTACTTACAGCCTAACTAAACCAGCTGTTAACAACGCGGAAACGCGATGAATGTGCTAATGGAGGAACTATTTACGCAGCAGATCTTTGTTCATGATGTAGAAATATACCTCAGCCCTTAAAGGCTACTTTCCACTCACTAACTTTCATGACTTGAAATCTTTTTATTTGATTTCGATAACTTTTTCCAGTCAGAATGCTCAGATGATTAAAATATGTTCGTAAATAATTGGAAATACAAAGGAAAAAACATAAAACATAAAAACTCTCATTTTTAGAAACCGGCCCAGCTTCGGTTTTCAAACGCTGATAAATCATCTGATCCGCTATTGATTCCACAAAATGAGAACCGACTCTGTTAGAGTTTCCTATTTTGAGATTACTCATCCCATTTCTGCGGCATCGACATGCTATGGTCCCTATGTAATGTGGCAACGCGTCCCACTTCTGCGGCATCGACATGTTATGGTCCCTATGTAATGTGGCAATGCGTCCCACTTCTGCGGCATCGACATGTTATGGTCCCTATGTAATGTGGCAATGCGTCCCACTTCTGCGGCATCGACATGTTATGGTCCCTATGTAATGTGGCAATGCGTCCCACTTCTGCGGCATCGACATGTTATGGTCCCTATGTAATGTGGCAATGCGTCCCACTTCTGCGGCATCGACATGCTATGGTCCCTATGTAAGGTGGCAATGCGTCCCACTTCTGCGGCATCGACATGTTATGGTCCCTATGTAATGTGGCAATGCGTCCCACTTCTGCGGCATCGACATGCTATGGTCCCTATGTAATGTGGCAATGCGTCCCACTTCTGCGGCATCGACATGCTATGGTCCCTATGTAAGGTGGCAATGCGTCCCACTTCTGTGGCATCGACATGCTATGGTCCCTATGTAATGTGGCAATGCGTTCCACTTCTGCGGCATCGACATGCTATGGTCCCTATGTAATGTGGCAATGCGTCCCACTTCTGCGGCATCGACATGCTATGGTCCCTATGTAAGGTGGCAATGCGTCCCACTTCTGCGGCATCGACATGCTATGGTCCCTATGTAAGGTGGCAATGCGTCCCACTTCTGCGGCATCGACATGTTATGGTCCCTATGTAATGTGGCAATGCGTCTCACTTCTGCGGCATCGACATGTTATGGTCCCTATGTAATGTGGCAATGCGTCCCACTTCTGCGGCATCGACATGTTATGGTCCCTATGTAATGTGGCAATGCGTTCCACTTCTGCGGCATCGACATGTTATGGTCCCTATGTAATGTGGCAACGCGTTCCACTTCTGCGGCATCGACATGTTATGGTCCCTATGTAATGTGGCAATGCGTCCCACTTCTGCGGCATCGACATGTTATGGTCCCTATGTAATGTGGCAATGCGTCCCACTTCTGCGGCATCGACATGTTATGGTTCCTATGTAATGTGGCAATGCGTTCCACTTCTGCGGCATCGACATGTTATGGTCCCTATGTAATGTGGCAATGCGTCCCACTTCTGCGGCATCGACATGTTATGGTCCCTATGTAATGTGGCAATGCGTCCCACTTCTGCGGCATCGACATGTTATGGTCCCTATGTAATGTGGCAATGCGTTCCACTTCTGCGGCATCGACATGTTATGGTCCCTATGTAATGTGGCAATGCGTCCCACTTGTGCGGCATCGACATGTTATGGTCCCTATGTAATGTGGCAATGCGTCCCACTTCTGCGGCATCGACATGTTATGGTCCCTATGTAATGTGGCAATGCGTCCCACTTCTGCAGCATCGACATGTTATGGTCCCTATGTAATGTGGCAATGCGTTCCACTTCTGCGGCATCGACATGTTATGGTCCCTATGTAATGTGGCAATGCGTTCCACTTCTGCGGCATCGACATGTTATGGTCCCTATGTAATGTGGCAATGCGTCCCACTTCTGCGGCATCGACATGTTATGGTCCCTATGTAATGTGGCAATGCGTTCCACTTCTGCGGCATCGACATGTTATGGTCCCTATGTAATGTGGCAATGCGTCCCACTTCTGCGGCATCGACATGTTATGGTCCCTACGTAATGTGGCAATGCGTCCCACTTCTGCGGCATCGACATGTTATGGTCCCTATGTAATGTGGCAATGCGTTCCACTTCTGCGGCATCGACATGCTATGGTCCCTATGTAATGTGGCAATGCGTCCCACTTCTGCGGCATCGACATGTTATGGTCCCTATGTAATGTGGCAATGCGTTCCACTTCTGCGGCATCGACATGCTATGGTCCCTATGTAAGGTGGCAATGCGTTCCACTTCTGCGGCATCGACATGTTATGGTCCCTATGTAAGGTGACATTTCGTCCCATTTCTCGGGCATAAGATGTATGAGTTCATGTTTTGCCCCAACCAAATGATTATCATTTCAATTATCATTTCCGGCTCCAATGAGATAATTATTTCCATGTAGTTTTCTTATTTATTTAACAGACAATGGAATTGTATGATTAATTTTGTATATCGTGATCGAGTGATTATTTTGGTAAGCGAGCCGAGTATATCAATATGGACATTTTCAAGGCAATCAGTTTTCCGTGGAAGCTCACTATCATCAGAATTATTTGCGTATTTTTTATCTTCTTTTCAATTCCTCATTCTCACACTTCCTAGCTTACAATGGAAAGTCAAGTCACCAAAATTTACATATTTCACATAAAAACTGATAGCACACTAAGATATTTTACCAAGCTCTTAAGATAAAATCATGAATATACTATATAATAATGCTGAAATGCGTATCTTACTCACTGTAATCTAATACAGCACCCATGACTTGGAGAAGAACAGAAACAAATCATAACAAATACCAATAAGTATAAATTGAACGTGGAATGATTTCCCCATTATTTGGTGCAATTTTGGATCAGATGAAGTTTGATGCGATGTTCGTGCCATCCGGGACAAATACAGCCGTTCTACTTGCGTTATCGCCACACAGAGTGAGGAGATATCAACTAATCTCGCATAGATGTTAAGCTTCGCCCTAACGCAATGACGCCCGCTCTACATCTCTAGCTTGAGCGCACAAGCCATCTGGCTCCTAAGGCTGCATGAGAGCAAACACGTTACAGACGGCTCGTATCAGATGTGTATATTGGCTGATATGAAATATCTGCAATCCTGATTAAATAATTGAGTAGGTATATCCTTATAAAAATCATATAAAAAATAAATATGAAAACAATTTGGAAGGTAGATCCTTTTCTAAAAAATGAATAAAATCCAAAATGATTACAAGTACAATTACAGAAATATATTCTAACCGGTGTGGTATCTCGATGGCGTGGCAACCCTCGCTGAAGACGAATAATGGTGGAGTCGAGGGGAGACTGAGGCATCGAGGCTTAAAACACTCTGTGTCGGCTCCACCAGCACTGGCGCGTTGTACGTGACCCTGGGTAGCTGGCGTTTTAAGTAGTAAGTGTTCATGATGCGGGATTTCTTCCGAAGGATTGTGTAACAAATTGTAGAAATGTTTTGTTGTTTGACTAGGGTGTAATTTTCACGAGTTATATGCTCTGTCGTGGACTAATGGAGAGTACGTTGGCTAGACTCCTGCCATTCCCCGTTGTTTTGGTTTCATTTATTTGTTGAGGTAATCATAACATCATTGCTTCATGTCTCGCTTTTTATACGTCTCTCAAATTCTTCTTCCATAAATAAAACTATTTCATGTCTTGTAGTTTCAAGTCTCGCTTCCGAAAAACTATTTTAGGCCTTATTCATGACTTGCTCTGCTATTCAAGGCAGAAGAATTAAGCTTGTTTGTAAACAGGCAGACATTTTTGCTCACTTATAAACCAACGCGCATAGTTCTTGTATTTCTCACCTTAAGAAAGAAACAACCCGTCGGGCGCAATTCTTCGTTCGCTTGCGGATTTTCTTCGTTCAAAGACCGAATTATAAGAAATTTTTTAAGAATAACCTAAGAAAAACTATGAATTCAGTTCTGAAACTCTTATTTTACTCAATTTTTCTGTCAAAATGAGGATGAATTATTATTTAAATTTTGTGATTACACTTACTGCGAGCATTTCTGCGTAATGTAAGCTGTACAGTTGTAATGATAACTAATCTTGTGTACAAAGTCATTCCTAAATTATTACAAAATATCACAAATTTTCAAGTTATTCGAACATTCAAGTGTACTAGCGAAAAATTAGAAATAATTTAGGTTGTCGCGATACGTGAAAAGGGTTACTAATCACGCACGCAGGGGGAGTCTCAACCCCCAAACATGTTAAAGTATTATCCTTTATGCTTGCGTACACCTGCATACCAGACATGGAGAATAAAAGAGTTATTAAGATTTACATGAATTTATTTGGAAACACGTGGATTTGAATAGGACACACAAAATATTTCAATGCAATGATTAAAGCACAGGGAAATGTTATAGCAACAAGCGCATGAATTTAACGACATGGCAATCCCACACGACACAATGCGGAAACCACACCTTGGCTGTCTAGGCCGATGACTGCCATAAATCGTGCTTTGTGCACGCTTCGTGGCGGCCCGACTGGCCAACCTGAGCACCAAATGAACGCACTAACATGAGCTACGTAATGAGCCACACAAAGAACGGGACATCTACTCTCCTTATTACAATGAACGCTAGCACAACAATTTTCGGGTTACGACAAAAATAACCTTCCGCACTGTGCAAAAATCAGGAAACATAGTCGGGGAATGGGCTAGCATGAACACGAAACATTTGGAATAATGCAACATAAAACATCAAAGAACTTTGCTTACCACAAGTTGTTCAAAATTTAATAAACGCTTCGGGTTACGTACCCTCTAACTCTTGCTTTGTGACCGAAACACATCCTCCTTGCCAAGAGCACACCACCACAGTAGGAAACACAAATCCATATTTATACATTGCGCGCCGCTTTGAATGCCGCGTTCCGTGAACTACTTTGCACTCTAATTTAACTGTGGATCACTCTTTCCAAACTTCTCAATAATACACATTTAACTCTTCGGCGGTGATTTTCCGGCACCACCCTACATTTCTTTCCGTCACTTTTGAAGATTAACCGCCATCAGGCTCACTTGTCGCGGCTGCTCCATCGTAGTCGTATGCCGGCGCTCAAGATCTCAGATGCTCCGAGTACCCGGCGCTCGCCCGTGCAGGACTCGCGACTCGTGTTATCGTTGCAGACTCCGACGTTGTTGCGTATCAAGCGGAATTTGATGTCGGTGGTACTTCCGTGTCTCCTGATTACGTGCTCCATCGCAGTCGTAGACCGGCGCCTAAGATCTCAGATGATCCGAGTACCAGGCGCTCGACCGTGCAGTACTCACGACTTGTGTTATCGTTGCAGACTCCGACGTTGTTGCGCATCAAGCGGAATTTGATGTCGGTGGTACTTCCGTGTCTGCTGGGTCCGTTGCTAACTTTTGGAGATTCGAAGGAGCACTGTATAGGGGCACTTCGCGATGCTTTTCTCGAGTAGCAGATCCAAGGGGATCTCGGCGGAGCCGGATCCCCGAAAAACGTGCACCAAAAAGACCTTCTCTCGTCGTGTAACCAAGTTAGAATCCCCCCTAATGTACTTGTTCGCCGCTTATATACTCTCGCTTGTTTTCTTTTCCAGACTCTTCTCGAACCTTCCCAGCTACAGAGAGAGCCACTCTATTCTAATTCGTTGAACGCTTGCCGGTTGTGAAGTTTCTATCTCTGATTGGATCGCGCTCGACACCTCAAACACGTGATTCCTTAGAGGGCACACCATTGGTGTAGCAGGTGCCGCTCTCTGCTAAGCCTTACTCCTTCTTCTTTCGAATCTGCCCTCGCGCTACCCGCTCAGCCACTAACGCCTACGTCTGTGTGTGTGTTCGTGAGTGTGTCGATGTGCGTGTATGTGTGTGACTGCGTGTGTTTCGTATCTGCCCCTCGCCTGTGCTGGCTGCGCAGCACCGGCGCTTGTTTTAACTGGCTGAAATTCCAATACCTAATAAAACACACGTGTATTTCCCCAACGTTAAGTATTTCCCCGAGTAAAGTATTTCCAAAATTTGTTTCCGAAAGTATTTCCCAACAAGGTTGTACATTGTAGGTGTCGTAAATTTTACATCCGTACAAATCCATCTATATGCTTTCAAGCCTTTGATAATCTTGCTTGTTTGTTCAGCTGGTCACCAACGTACACGCTCCGCTCTCACTGATAATGTGGGTCAATATTTAACGTTTACCTTGTCTAAGCCAAGATAAGCTTCAACGCTCTGCTCTCAGTAAAAAGTGGAAGAAGTTTTAAAATTCCCAAGCTCGGCATTGTGGATTTTATCTGTTACAAATATGTTCAGGGTAGGGAAGAATTCCTTGGGCTCTTTTTTTTAATTTGAAATGTTAGCAACTTATATTTGTCTCAAGCACGGAAATAACACTCAACTTTTTACTAATGTCTTTTTTTCTTGTTTTAATCAGGAATTGAAGTTAAAACCATTTATACAGTTCTGAAAATGTGTAAACGCCAAGCCGTTATTGAACAGCTAGAAAGCCTGCGTGTCTCTGATGAAAGTTTCAGAGGAAGACTTCAGAGGGAAATCAAAGGAAAAGGTGGGTCCGTTGAAAAATGAACTTCTGTTAATAGTAAAATAATGTGAGGATGATTTTTGTTTCACTACACTATCCTACTGTAGATTAATCATCAATTAACTCAATCGGGGACTTTACCTAACTTGTAATTTAAGATGTATTTTCCCAACCCAAGGGAAATGAAATAAATTACCGTCTTCTTCACCGCAAATTAATTTTCAAACGCCCTTATTCAATACATTGTTTCAAGCTCCCAAGCCACAGGGCGCTGTGGCTTGGAGAGAAAGCTGTTGTTCGCATTCAAGAGCCCACTTGTTTCAATAAATAACAAAGAACAAATGAGAATTAACCCTGGAATTTCTGGGATGTCAATTGAAAGATGTTCATGGCCAAATTGAAGCGAAGGGAGAAATTTTCCTCGACCTAAACATCGACTGAGAGTTAATTCGCGGCTCCAGTTGCTAAATTTGGCCTCGGTAGGAGGAGTAAAGGCTGCCATATTGGCTTTTTTCTGTCCAAAAATGATACAGTTAAGTTTTTTCAAAATAAAACTTACGTATAAAGACCATTCAGAATCAGGCAACCCCGCGGTGTTGCCTCGTACTGAGTGATCTTTACGCTCAAATTTTGTCTGAAATTGGCCGACCTGGAGGCTTTCCGCTAGAAATAGGTAGTTTGAGGGGCCCTGGAATGAGTGGGATTGCTTGAAATGCGAAGGAGTTTAGCACCGCAACATTCCTTGCGCCTCGGGCATGCTCGGGTGATTGAAAAAAATCATGACGCTGAAAACAGAACGCACATTAACTGTGATTCGGAGGCGCAATTCAATGAGGTTCAACTGTGTTATATAGAAACGTAACGTAGTTCAACTGCCTTAAAGAAATGTAATGTAGTTCAACACTGATGCAAAAACGTACTGATGTTCAACTGGAATTAAGAAAAATAATCTCAACAACACTGATTTATAACTCTATGCAGTACAGGTGTGATTTTAAACCCTGCTACAGTGTAACAGAGATTCAGAAGCGTGATGCGATGCAGCTGTGAGTGATAAGATATGAGCTGCCGCTACCTCTACCGTTCTTTCAGGCTCATCACCGAGTTTGCACTCATCTCTCAAATAGTAGTTACGAGTACAAGCAATAAAATAGTCACTCACAAATCGTCATATATAATAATCCCATCATGCGTTTTCCCCTCGCTAATTTGCATTAACTAGGGTATGTGTTCAATTGGAGGAATGACACATTTCCATACACAAATATATATTCTTTGGCAATTTGCACAAATGTAATATAAACACAAAATTAACACAACAAAACGCTACAACGACCCAACTAAATGTAAGATCATTACGGGTACTTACAAAGTTCGGGTGACAGACAGACTTACACCTCCATGACCCATTTTCTTCTTGGGTTTTTCTGTTATCTTGTGGCAGGATCTATTCGCTAAATATGCATGAGACACAATACGATTGAGAACGCAAATATTCTCACAGAAATTATATCCTATTACACGATCGCTATACAGAGAAATCGTAATTGCAAATTGGTATACAGCAATTGAAACACTTCTGAAATTCTAACATTAGCCAACCAATTTACTTTTGAAATATGAAATAAAAGTGCTGTATACGATAACACAAAAGCCAAACACATCTAGATAACAAAGCACTCAATGACTGCATCCAATACACAAAAATTTTAAGTTTCTTATGCCCCCTTGCAAACTGATTCTGAGTATTTTTTATTCCGACGTCAGTTTCCGATTGTGAGCCAGGGAAGACGAATATTCCCATGATGTTTCCTATCGCGGCGACGACGGTGAAGCATAGGCGAGAGGAATCGCCACACCCTCCTCCTCTAGGCAGGATTGCATTCTCCTCACTATCTCGTATTGTTTGTTTTTTATGAGTGCAGATGTATATCAACCTTTATTTCATCTTTATTTCGACAGGAATTCAGACAGGTAATCTTTATTCAACTTTTCAAGCTATTAAATGTGATATTTGATCAGAAAATTTCATCCTATTCACCCGGACCGTGACAGCGTTGTGGAATTTCTGCAATTAATTCAGCTGATATGTTATAATATTTCAGCTAACTATGACGTATGTGATGAAAAATGATCACACTGGTTAGTTTACTATATATCGCTGTCAATCTATAATCATTATGCATTCACTTATAACATTCATTGGGAATTTACTCACCCATAGTAATGGGCACTGCAACAGACCACAATAATTACCATACGTTAAACGATGCTACTTACGACGTATCTATATCACGGCGTTGTATTTTATAGTATTTCATTCTATTACGCACTTTCGCCCGACAACATTTCCCTATTGCATTCACGTCCATTTGCAACCCTCATTCGAAGAGGTTTCGCACGTACTACCCTCACATACTGAAAGTTGTTCATATAAAATTTTAGCCCCTAACAATTTAGAAAAAATCCAATAAGCATGCATTTAGACTCCTCCTATTTGGTGAGCTTTTCTCCGCCCTCTTGCTCTTATGTAGCTGAAGAGACATGTTCTCCTGTGCTTTTTCTTCTAGAATTTATGATTCATTTTAATGGCCTAGGCCGATAACCGAGAGTTTGAGTCATAAACAGGCGCACTGCCTATGCTGGTGCTCCCCTCCCTCACACGAGGCTTGGACGCCCGCCTTGTTATCGGTGAAACAAAGCCTCCTCAAACAGCCCTCTTCGCAGCGATTCCTCCAGTGTTTTACTTAAAAGACCTCATACAATTTTATGAATTCATGTTATTCACCTCAAAAAAGTCAGGTAAAAATTCTTTATGCTCCCGTTTAACAAAGCTTAAATGAGCGATTCATCCGCTGCAACATCACAGAATTTTAGCTGTCAGTCAATGTTGTTTGCCGGGCAAACTTTGGCTCGACCAACGAGCCCCTGAGCAAACGTATGAGTACGTACACGAATCTGAGAGCCAATAAAAATAAATCCGACATGGAATCTCGGAGAGGAAGCGTTTATGCCTTCTTTCGCAACGAAATTTGTAGTGCGTTGTGGAAGGATTGAATCAATTCACTGTAAACACTCAAAGTACAATTACCTGTCAGAAACAGTTGTATTTTAAAGTATTTAATGAGTTTTGACCATTTTCTCACTTCACATGCATTAAGAGTGTTGTCCTTTACACCAATTAACTGTCAATAGCTGTGGAAACGCGTTCGTTCCGAAACACATAGAGGGCTTGGCTTTGACGATTACCCAGAGCTAAAGGTCGCATTGTAGGCGAGGCTCTGATGACTATAACACGGACGCTGGTATTCCTTTAGGATCATCGCCATTAGGTGATGAATCTGTAATATTTTCGAAGCGAATAACAGTGAAAGAAGACCAATCCCGCGTCGGTTATACTCGTTAAATTTCAATTAAAAATACGATCAGACTCTCTGTTCTCATATCATTGACGTCCTTATGAGGACCTAAGATGAGTCCTCATTATTAACATCACGTGTGATCAAGCTCCTCTCACAACAGCTTTGTGATACTAGTTGTCGGTGTTCATTAGTTTTAATGGTAAAATAAGTACTTTTTCATGTTTTAATTTCCTATGTAAGTTAGGAAGAGGGAGAGCGAAGCCTGGAAAAGAACAGAAACTTCTTAGAAATGATACTGAAAATGCATTGATAACTGATTGTGTTGAAAAATACGGCTTTATTGATGTACTCTGCACGCTCATCAAAATCAATCACCTGATCTTTATAACTGGCATGAATCATTCAATGACATTATATTTCAAAAGAATTATGTAATCGTAGTAATACAATTGGTCTCATTCCAGACTGGTGACGTCGAATACCAAGTATCTCATTGAAATGATTCTTAAAAGAAGGTAATTCGGATCGTGCGAAAGATGAACTCTAACTCCCGATGATGTGGCAACAGTGGCGTAACATAATTTAGAAAATAATGCCTCTGACAACTAATGACGCTGCAGTAGAACTGCAAAAATAACATTAATAAGAAACAACACATAATTCTTACAAATGATACGAGTAAGTCGTTGATCCATGGAATTTGTTAATTTTAGCAGCTAAATTTCAGTATTCCCAGTGACTGGTCGAAAAGGGTTTCCCACAACTCTTCTTTATTCTAGAATTGACGTTCACTTCTGTTAGATCGTTGTTCGAGAATGTCCCGCAGGCTTTCTTTTGGGCTTAAATCAGGAGAGTTCACAGATCTCTTCAACTTTGGACACCAACAGAACCATAATTTTGAACATACTCCGGAGTTGTATGACTCGCAAGCCAGGGGTAATACCTTGAATGAGAATGAAGTTTCTTCTGCATGTTATCCTCTGTCTCTTCACACAAGGTTCAAGGTTCTCCCGCAGGAAAACTATGTATGCATTTGGAGTTATTTTAACGCCCTCTGGTACTTTTCGTGGACCGACTACGGTCCTTCTGATAACTCCAAGATAATCACAATTCCATCACCACCTCGTTATCGCCTTACACCATAGCGCTTCAGCCCATTTTTCACCCATCCTTCGCTCCAACCAAGAGTCGCGCGCATTTCATCGGTGAACATAACTTCCAAAAAATTAAACTTTATATTGTCCTCATCAGTATTCAGTCGACTTTGTTCGCGACTCTTTGCCAGTATAGAGGCTTTGATGCCGGCTTTAGTGACTTAGCAATCTCCTTTACGAGGCAAAGCGTACTTTTCGACGCGTACATCAAACCAAAGCGATTAAGAATTTATCCACTTGCCAATATAGGGCTCTTCACAGCTCTGTGTGTAATTCATAGCATAAATGACGTGCAAAAGTCTTGAATCACTTTCATCAACTCTCTGTACCTTCGTTGGATCCCTGGTCAAGTTCTTCACTGTTCGGTGCTTTCTACTTATCCTGATAGCTATTTCCAGTGTTGTTTACGTTATGCTAATTTGGAGGTAATGATAACCTTTTTAGAACCAGGTAAACTACATTCACGATACAAATTTTGCTCAAATTAGAGCACCTCATTATTAAATTGGCACACTTATAACACCGCGATTGAAGTAAATATGGAGTCAGTTTGTCCTGTTAAAAATTCTACATGGCATGATCATGGAAGAAGTGCAACATTACCTGGAAAGTTCATACAAATTCATCTTTTGGTTTTTGACACTAAAACATTTCACACGCAGTATCAATCAAAACTTTCTAGACTTTATTCAATAAAAATCAATTTTGCGACCAGTACACTCACTATACAGGACGATTGTTATTGAACTGAAATATCATTTTCCACTTTATTATGGACGTCTTTCGTTCCTTCTCATTGAATTGGGAAATCGCTATATCCATAAAATTGAAACTTTACGGAGTACCAGTACTGTTGTGAATTTTCAAACCTATTTGCTGCAGCTCGAGTGCAGTAACACAATTTGCTTCAGCCTGTTACTCTGCATTAGCACCCCTCCTTTGCAATACTCAGAGCCTTTCCTCATTTCCTATCCGCTATTCCACATTCTTGTACACATTTCAGCACCCACTCTACCAAAGTTGGTTACTTTCGTTTTCAAACTCCTCGCTTACATTTTCCCTAAAAGCATAAATAAGTAACAATGTTAAGGTGGACTACAAAGTTTACTTATTTTAAAACACTTCAAATCCTTCTAGATTTTACGCATCGCCCACCTGTTTATCTCACGAGCCAATGACCATTAGCAATAAATTTACCCTACGTATAAACACGAGCGTCCTGCGGGGAGGCACCGAGACTCGCGCAGTTGCGCTGCCCGCCCGTGTTGGTTGCCCGCTCGCTGGCTGCTGCGGCTTGTGGCAGCCCTACTGCGGACATTCATCCTAGAAATACGTTAAACAATTTGCATCAGGAATTCTAAACCCAAAAACTTTACACTATAAATTTTAAATTGCAATTATAATATGCAAACACTGGGATTTAATATAATACTTGTTGTAGGAATTTACACGTAAATGTAATCATCGCCCAAGGCTGGTTTCACCACACAAGTGCCACTAAATTTCTAACAACGCTAATCGTAAGTAAGGTAGGGTTAAAGAAAGAGTTGTAACGCGAATGTTATTTTAATTTTATAGAAACGAACCGCATTCCCATACTGAACGCAAGTTCACTTGTAACTGTTAAGAAAAACAGTAATTTAGTTTATCCACTGAATCCGATTCAACTTTGGCAACAGCCAACTCTATCACTAACTTCAGAATCAAGATTGTTGACCACCAAACCAAAGCAGTTCGATATAACTGTTGGAGATCTTGAGAAGGTCAAGATGACTGACGCTCAGGATGTTCTTCGGGTTCTCAAAAAAAAAAAAACGATTCCATTAACAGAGGTGGCGAGATCCCAATTATAAGAACGCGACGTAACGACGCTCCCTCACTAAAGGAGGTCAGAAAACGAGTCCTCAATGAAGTTATCAACTTCGTCGGCAGTCAGCTTCATGATCACGACTCTACTGGAAATTAATAACGCAGAAAAAAAAGAATTAACCAAATCGTACAATTACCAAATAAACTTAGTGATGAGTATTTCAGTATTTGACATTGTCTGCCACCTACATTACGAATTATTCACTTCCGATTCTAGTTTGTACCAACCGTCGTGAAATATTCTCCGAATAGCATTCATCTAAGGTTGAAGCACAAGAAAAATCCACGAGCATAAGATTATCTACGCCAGGGACAAGGTTTCACATCTCAGCGGCGAGTTTACTGCAAAAAAAAAGAGATACTGATGACGGAGAACTGGATTAGCGAGTGAAGGATGTTTCATTATTACCAATATAGAAATTAATTCTCAACCGTTCGCATATCAACGCACCACTCGCACTAACCTAATCAATTGATGCCTAAGGCGAAATTGACCAGTGCGATGCCAGTGTGTACACCGTCAGGACTTTAAGATTTTTTTAAAGATAGCTACCTCGGTCGTTGTAAGTAGGAAGGCAACAGCAAGGGGAAACAGATTCTTCAAGGTTAGATAGTAAGATTACTACCAGGTAAGAGTCGCTGAAGAGTCAATAAGTTTAGGGCATGCAACAATAGCCATACGGCTAGCAATTTCCGACCAAGGAGCAAGATAGTAAGATATTAAGGTAGTTAATCAAAACAATTAATCATGCAGATAATAAACATGCTCGAAATGAAGTAAGACGAGAAGGAGGAGAGTGCACACGACATGGCACCGCGCAGTCACAACAGTTCCAAGACAGCCAGAAGCCGGCCTCCAAATGATGCGGGAAATCGCCGTCGAGGTACACGAACGGATCCGCACTCCGTTAAACAAGTTATGTTGAAAATTCTAAATAAATTCACTGGTTAATTCTCGTTGACTATTCCAAAATTAGATGTTCTAAATGAATAAGCTGCTACTAAAAATTACTAGCTGGCGAGGTAAGCTTTCTAAATTAAGTTAAGGTCTAGAGTCAAATGTTACGGGTGGAAATATTCACATCAAAGTACCTGTTGGGAAGGAAGTGTCCTACTGTAATTTTACAGTAATGCATGGGAATATTTTTTTTAAGTGCAGATCTTTACGTGAACGTAAACGTCTAAAGAGGCTCTGTTGCAATGAATCATGAAAAGTGCTGCCATATTCACACATTCATACACTAATTTTGCTCCTCATTTTTCGGCTGACAATATCTTCTCTGTAGAATTTTGCTGAACGACGAACGCTTTATGCTTACTCCAGTTTACATAGCAGACTCTACTTATTCAAAAATCAATTCACCTGTCCGACTGTAATTAAAAATTTAATGCGATGCAGCTGCTCTTCAAAACTTGATGCAGCCCAAGCGAGATGAAAAAGCTCAATGCAGTGCCGTTGTGATTGAGAAATACTACCATATATACGAGTAGTGCCAACCAAAGACTACGATCAGAACAGCACTCAATATTCAACAGGCGTGCGAATAGCATTGGCACGTAGACTCAACTCCTTTTGAGTTGTAGTGAATGCAGGTCTGAGGACACATGAAATGAATTATTCAGTAGCCAACTTTAGACCTGCGCAGTGAGTAGATGCATTGGAAAAATTTTGTCAATGGAAATGAAGTCCATCATCCGCGATCTGCTGGTGTGAAGAGAGCCCAGCTGATCGGTGTCGTGCGAGTTCTCATGAAATTCTATCAATGCAAGCGAGCTTCATTTGCATATAACTGTTTACTAACAGTGAGTTCTGATGTAAGCAAGCTCATTCTCGCGCACATCCGCTTTCTATTCTTCCCTTCGTTCATTTCCATTTCTGTTATTTTCTCCGAGACTCGCTGTGTGTTCAAAACTCTTTCGAGCAAGCGGCACCGACCCACCGGCTTCTCGTACCGTAATCGAATATGTGCTTCAGTAATCGAATGAATACTCCAGTAATCGAATAAATACTCCTCCTGTCCATGGAGTTTTGCAATGATACACGACCTGAGTGTCTCTGAGTGGTGCTATTGGAGAGGGGAAATGCGAGAGAAGCTCTTATGGATGTGGTCAGCAGCAATGATCGCCTGTATGGCTCATCTGAGTTAGGCGTTTTCGTTGTCTGGGCTGCGTTGCCATCCGCTTTCTAAACCTTTATTGGTGTTTTTATTTCAAGTGTTATGAACAGCTTGCACGTTCTTTATTTGTGTAATTATTATATAGCCACCGTTTATATTGGTTTTCATAACCTTCATTAGTGTCATCTTCGGCGTTGCCGTTCCTTTCACTGATATTCATTGAATAACACTTGTCTTGGTCTGCGCTGCGACCATTGCTTTAGATTGTCAATCAAAAATCGTGAGACCGCAATAATTTGGTCCCGTATGATCATTTCATGGCCCAAATTTCATAATTCCGTCTGTCGATTGTGTCAGCTCCTGCGTTGTTCAGCACAGCAGTGACGCATTAACAAGTTACATGTAACCAATGGGGATCAAATTTCAGAGTTGGACACACAACAGGCTCGAAAATTTTAAATCATTAAAGTCGAGCCTCTGCCATGATCCTTGAGAAGCAGAAGGGGATAATTATATAATATTATTTTGGTGGGTCATCACTTTTGGGTGATAATTAGGTTATTACAGGAGGAAATTGTTCACGTACTGTGTTTTCCACGTGATGATGAAATTAAACAAAGTTTAATCTGGCTCATGCTGTGGTTGAGAATTTGAGAGAACAAAATTATTATCCTGGTATCCCATTTGTTGGACTCACATCAGATTCCCAGATTTAAATTCACTATCCTCGAGATAGCAATTGTCGAGTTTCGTTCCTTTGGAAATAACAAGCAAAGATATCAAACTCATCACGTAATCCGCTTCGAAATTCTCTCTTCAAAATTTGAAACAATAGCTTTACAGCTTCCCTTGAGACAAACGTATCTCTTCCCCTAAAGCTATAAGGAGTCGAACATATTTTTTTCAGTCGTGTACTTACTTTTGTTACCAGTATGTCCTGAACACCCTTAGCGCCCGTGTTTTAGCGACGCCCTAAATAAGAAGCGACGGTTTTGATATTTTGAGCCAACAGCATATTTTCCGAGCAGTTTTTGGTGACCGTTTCGATTTCCTTTTACGCTGTGAAACTTTTCGACGGGTAACTTATTAAACTGCTTTGTAGCAAATTTCACCGTTTATCTAGCGATAACTTGGGATTTTGAACGGGAGCCTTAGCTATTTCTGACTAGTGCTAATAAATAATCCAATGCTCTGAAATATTTCTGCTCTCTCTAATCTTACCCATCGGGCATTTAACGTGAAAATAACCTTGACGAGACTTTTTGCTTCACGTCCCACTCATTGCTGCACTGGTACTAGTGAATGAGTCTCTGCTTCATTCGCAAACTTCACGTGTGAATACTTATAATTGCGTTTACCAAAACCTTAAATAATAAAGGATTGTTTGAGTTAATGTTTAATAGAATATCAATGATTTTGTTTTTACAAGGTTGTCTCGCCAGAGATGTCGTGTTTACAGTAGTTATATTTATCAATTATATAAATAAGATTCATTATTTGCATGCATATGGCAAATTATAGGTACCTTTTATTCCAAACAAAAATTTCACCTAAAATCACTGCTTCTAATCTAATCAAGTTATTTTTTAGTACTAACACAAGGTGGATCACTTGGCAAAAACCTAACGAAACATCAAACGAGCTTTTAGTAATGATGTCGTTGAGTCTAGAACTGTTCTGAGATGATTTCAAATGTTTCGTACAAGAACCTCACACCTCTAGACCTACGGTCCCCAGGACCCCACACCTCTAGAGCTACGGTCCCCAGGACCCCACACGTCTAGAGCTACGGTCCCCAGGACCCCACACCTCTAGAGCTACGGTCCCAAGTACCCCACACCTCTAGAGCTACGGTCCCCAGGACCCCACACCTCTAGAGCTACGGTCCCAATGTACCCCACACCTCTAGAGCTACGGTCCCCAGGACCCCACACCTCTAGAGCTACGGTCCCAAGTACCCCACACCTCTAGAGCTACGGTCCCCAGGACCCCACACCTTTAGAGCTACGGTCCCAAGTACCCCACACCTCTAGAGCTACGGTCCCCAGGACCCCACACCTCTAGAGCTACGGTCCCCAGGACCCCACGCCTCTAGAACTACGGTCCCCATGTTAATTAAACTGTGGCATGAATCCTACAGTTTTCATTTCCGTGTTATGGTCGTATGTTTGATTTCACCGGTGCCACATCAATTTTATGGACGTCCTCTTTCTTTCTTCCACATTTAGTGATTTATTTTACGCGTGAAGTTGCATCGAAACTTGGATTGATAATTTCTGACCGAATCATATTCTTTTAAGTATATTTTCGCTCCCACCAGCCCAATACTCGGGCAAACAATATTTATGAATGACGTTAATCAATTATTAATATCGATTTTCATAGTTTACTAATTATCTTTGTTCTTCAGTAAGCATGAGCTCAGAGCTGAAGGCTATTATTTACGTGCATTACATCATCACTACCATCATCTCTTTATCATCCGCATCTCTTCTTCATCTCTTTATCATCATCTCTACATCATCTCTTTCTAGCTTCCAAAGGAAATTAAAGACACGAAACATTACACAGGTTCGTTATTAACGCAGACACATAATACATCAAATGCTGTCGAGAGAGAAGCTGATTAGACAAATACTAAACATGTTAACTTATCTGCAGGAATCCAGTTTAGGCGTTGTCGAACTATGAGCGAGGAGGTTCGTTTCTTTCGATCCATTTATAATGATTGATTGGAGCAAGATGGATCTCCAGGTATTTTAAAGTCAACTTTCACTTTTACAATCGTTTAATGTGAAGCGGGTTCATCGCCAAAGAGTTTTATATGTTCTCGTACTGTTACTCTTCAATATCGAACTTAATGAAGGAACCTTCTCGACTGCATCTGGCAAACCCCTGCGTAAGACTCCCTGTTGCCCGCTAGCTGGAAGGAATGAGGGCGCGTCTCTACCTCAGAACAAACGCGTTATGACAGTGGCTAATTATTAATAAGTGAAAAGCCTACGATATTGACGAACAATAATTAGGATCTTGCATTCAATCTATATAAATGACTAATATATTATCCTAGATGATTAAGATTAGAAAGATAAGAAATACATTGTGACAGAGGAAAGAGAAAGAGGTATCTGATAACTTGAACTCGTAGTCCTCCGTAACGTCGTGATGATGATGTCAAGAGGGTAGCACGGTGATGGTAAGGCGTAGCGTCGTTTGGCGATGTTGCTGAAAGAAATAGCACGAGAGACATATTGTAGAGTTGATTCGAAGTTGCGCTTATCCGCGAGAACATATCTTTAATGCGGTTCTTTTCGAGGAGATGAAAGTCGTGGGCCAGACGAAGCATTTCAGTATTCCTCGTAGCGATTCCTGTATAAATATAGATGTAGTGCGGTTGTATCATGAGGATATAACAACCGCTTCAAATCTGCACCGACGCAGCAATACTGACACCATATTACCCATGTTCATTTTGGACATCATATGGGAAATGGAGGCCTTCATTGAAGCTATGATATGATGAGACACGATTAGTCTTTATTTCAACATCGCTTCATTCGTTGTTCCGCAAGGGGTTCAAATCTGGCGAGTGTAGAGGCCACATACTGGATGACTCACGATCTCAAAGACTCACTGTAAACTAGTTTTGGGTTGCAAGGGCTTTGTGAGAAGGTGCTTAGTCTTGCTGAAATACGCGTGGCTTTCCATTCTTTACTTCATCGACCCAGATCTCCATAACTGTTTCCAATACTTCAAAGCACAAAACAACTTTTTCTAAATTCTTTTGGGGCAACGTAGAGAGGCATTACATGACCATCGTTGCTCACCACTCGTTACACCACAGTTGCTGGAATTTTAACTGATCGGTACAGAATTACCTACCATTTCTTGCGTTAAAATGTTGATCCTGATGATTGTATAAAAATTTATCTATGATATTATCTAAAGTAGCTGATGGTGTCTAAACTATGGTGTTTTGCATAAATATCAGCGATGACTCTACCTGACTATTAGTTTCAGATTTAGCACTTTATTTTTTAATGGTCACAGGTTAAAATTCAGATACAGTCATTAATTTGAGGGTGTAATAAACCACAAATGAAATACCTGAGATTCTCCTACCACCTAAATTTCCACAAAACCTGGGCAAAAATTCAAATTTAATTTTCACGTTTTATTTTCAAGCAAATATTTGGCTCATGAAAGAAATTTCATTCAACATTCCGGCAAAAGAACACCGCGATACCCTCATCATAACCGTCACAATACCGCAGCTCTGCGAAATTCCACCTAAAAAGCAAGGAAAATTTCCCACAAAAAGCAAACCTTCAACCGTCATCTCGCTGACGTGTTCCTAATTCCGCAGAGCGGTTTTGGTGCAAAAATCCCAATTAGCCACCAGCATCAGCTGACGCTCTCTTCTAATTAGCGCCTTAATGAGGAGAGAGACCCTTGTGACCTGGTCTTAAGGGGCGCGTTAACGAGGTCCGAAGCATCTCATAGCATCTCTCTGGCTTCTCATCAAGGAGCTGCCAAAAACAGTCGGGTTTTGCGAAGCCTTACCATCAAGTCCGGAGACTGGCTTTTGCCTTTTTCACTCGGGCGGAAATCGCGCTGGCCGCGGTCTGCATCAGTGATGCGATGCTCTTTGTATCTACTATGATCCGAGACACCCCTAGATCTGTGATGCGATACTCACTGTATCTGTCATGCGATGCACTCTTTAACCGTGATGCGTTACTCCTTCATCTAGTATGTGATTCACCTGCATCTATGTAACAGTTCTGTGCCCGTGATGGAATTCCGTATTCGAAGGCTTCGATACTATTTCATTTACGACGAGCATGGTGCTCGTACTCCTATGATATAACACTCTTGTACCTGAGGTACGATGCTTCTGTACGTATATAATAAAGAGACTGTCTAAAGTATACCCCACAAAGCTGATGAAAAAGTCCTTCCATGTATATATAGTTTCTCTCAACAATGACTAGAGTATTCGCGCTAGTTATGGTGTATTGTTGCGATGAACTGAAGACTTGGAATCGTGCTTGAGCATAATGAAGCCCGCTAAGTTTATCGCTCTATCGCTCTCCGAAAACTAGCCGAAAATGAATGGCTCTAATTGCATCAAGAAGGTAAAAGGGAGAATACATTAAAAAATATGATCTTCATTCTGAAGTATAAATGTCAATTATTTTCTAAGAGTGATACTCGTGAAATAGACGACTCGTTTATTTTGCCCGTAGTTCTACACGGAAAACTTGGAAAACGGTCTAGAAGCAGGATGGGAAAAAATAGGAATACATACGATAAAACCCAGTTATTATCAGCTGGCACTTGTAAGAGCCAACGAAAAACCAATTCGACTTTGTATGTGGGTGCTCAGAGGCCCAACATGTATGAAGACGATCAAATACTGAAAGCCAGTGCACAAAATGGGAGACCGTGTGAGAAATTCAAAGGCTCAGTAAGTTTCATGAGTGTAGTCAGTATGATTAAATTTCTAGAAACGAAATCGTTCATTTTGAAATCCTAGTTATTGGAACCTTAGGGGATTTTCAAGCTCATGCCGGAGATTAGACGAGGACTTTAAAGTGGCGCTCAAACATGCAGGGTCAAACGTATAGGTTTCTTCTAATTGTGCTGTTGACTAATATTCCTAAGGAGAAGAATTTTGAAAAGTGAAGGATTTTATTCTCTCACAAATTTTATCACTCACCTCAAATTACACTAAATTCATAGCTGGAAAATTTGCTTGCGTGCTTGGTCACTTGTTTGTTTGTCCGTGTTGTGCCTCCTTCAATTTGCTTCTCCTGATCCCATTATTGCGTAGTTATTTTCATGCTCATGTCAAACATCGCTTTTCTTGCCATTATTTCCATGAAGTACATGTATTTTCAATTTATTTTCCATTGACTCGTTGTTACTCTTCCAATTAATTCCAGAAATTCGAGTCGTGTCAAATGACTATATTTTATACGGATAAGATAAATAGTTAGTAAATTGTTACAATAATTCAATTATGTTCAATATGTGAATCAGTATTTTTTCAGCGAGGTTAAAGAAGGAATACACGTAAAACTGGTTCAACTATTTATCATTAATAATTCGATACATTTTGATGAAGTAAACCAAATAAAGACTCACAATCAGGGGACAAGAGAAAAAATTCAATCAAACTCAACTTTTAAATGAAGGACAGCGACGACAATAAATACCTCAGGGTCTCGGCTTACGTTTCTACGTCGAAAATAGCTGCAATTTCCACAAATATAGAAATACTTTGTAAAGCGGGACCACAATTAGCTCAGCGTGCCGACCGAGTCTAAAATGCTTTAAGTGAAATATTGCCATCTCAATTGAGCATTCGAAAGGAAATATCATCGCTGGTGACAGATACTTCAAAAAATGCAATGCTGTAAAACGGAAAGATTCCTTTCTTTTCGTAAGTCTGATCAATCCACGTCGTGATCAATTCTTTCTTATATTTATATTTATACAGATGTTTATGTAACAACTTCATCGTCTTCGTCTCTCATTTTATTTAAGCATAGGTTTGTACATATATCATCGTATTACACGTGCTTGAATCGTTCACTTTAGACTGGACGAGGTTTTTCTCGCTGAGACATTCTTCGTTCTGAGATGTGCTGAGCGCAGTTTGTTTTTTCACAACAGCAGGCCCGCGCAGCTTTGCATGAATTTTGCCTCTGTGTCAGTTCGGAGATGTTTTGACTGCATAATGTGATTTACAATGTACTAGCCATGTAGTTTTCATCGACATTCTTTTCATTCGCTCGGTGATGCTTCTCTCCAACCGTGTTCAACATTAATTCGCGAGCTATACGTGAGATATAATACGTGATTAGTTGCTTGTTTACTTGTTTGTTTTCTTGCTTGCTAGGTCTGTCTGTTTCTACTTCCACCCACAGACTGGATACGTGAGCACTGAATATTGAAATTAAGTTGGTGATTTTTAAAAGCAATATCTTTACAGTCATGGGATTTAATTCTGGTGTTATCGGTACCTAATGGATAAGGGTGATATTCATTTCAAAATAATTTTTAACAATTTTTTATAGACCTAAATTCAACAAAACTCCAATATTTTTTACATCAGAAGCGTGATGGTGATTTTATACATTTCTTAACCGCATGACATGATCATTATGGAACATTTTTTTCTGTGAAAAATTCGATAGCTTTAAAAATGAACAAGAATGAACACCTCACGACTGATGCTTCAAGGAAACGCAGAAACAGAAACAACCAATGGGCGTCTGGTAAAACAGAGGCAGAAATAACCACTGTGAGTCGATTGAAATAATGATAGAAAGAAACACATTCCATCGCTTGAAATAAAAACAGAAATAACAACATTGCATCGTTTAAAATAACGACAGAAACAGCACAGAGCGCTGTGTGAAGAGACGACATGACAACCACCGGACGTCAAGTGAGGCGGTGGCGCTGAAGATGGGTTCCATTCAGAATGCTAATGGAAGATTTGAGAGCGCGTGTAAAGAATGCAACGAATCTCTCGAGACTTAGAGCATCGGATGTGCATATATTTGCTTGAGCTTCGCCATGAGGATATTATGCGGGAAACTAATTAAGTTAAAGTGATTTTCGGGGATTAGACACCATGAGTCTTGGGATTTAGGCCCGTAACTTTAATAGAAGTCCCGGGCCTTCTTATGCATGTGTGTGATGTATAGAACATGTGTTCCCAAGAAAATAGAGCAGAACTGGATAGAACATGCCTTGAACTTTATGAAATGCTAATTTTTCGCCATTTTCTTATGCGCAATGAGAGCGTTATTTTTTTCAAAATCCTGAAGGCTTGTGATATTAATTGACAGGTAAAAAATATGTTGCAAAACATTAGTTAGGAAACTTTTAACCCAAATTGCCAACATTTATGCTCTCAGTTCAAACTGGCGACTGGCATTCTGTCAACGGGTAAACATCATTGGAAGGTGTTGACCTTGTGTGAGGCACACAGAAACAATAGTCTTCTGTGTTACGTGCGTCACGTGTTTAGTCAATGTAAGGTATTGGGCTCTCCGAGGGATGAAAAGGGTGCACTTAAGCAAATTTACGTTACCAAGTCCTGGGGCCAAGCACTTTTGAAGAAGGCGATCTGTTCGAATGATTTAAAATAATTTGGAAATCAAACCATTACCTGAGGAAACCACAAGTGACTTGAGCAAAGCCAAGCCTCGTTATTTGCACTAGATGCTGCCAGCGAGTCTCATCAATTCCCATAACCTAATGTGCTTCCTTTCGCTACTGTAGTAATTGTTTTTTTAAGCGCGTTCTCATAAATAAAGAAGCAGCTCGGTTCTCCCAAGCTTGTGGCTTTGAAGTTATGTAAAATTAAAATACCAACCGCGACCTTCGGTGACCTGAATAAAACATGGTTTTGCTGGATACTTCTGATTAGCCTAGATTTAACAATTCATCCCAACATGGCAACCTAAAGGTTAAAATACTTAGAACTTTCTACATCTTTTCCTAAACTGGAAACATGCATCAACATGTGACTGAAGACATTATCAGAAGCCAAAGACTTAACGAAAATACAAATCCTTCTCGCGCGTCAATAGGAATGTTCTCGAGTCATTACTTTCTCCGATAATTACGCTGCCAAATTATCCAAAATTTAAGAAACTAAATTATTAATGCATAATGAATTATTAATATTTCATTGGAATAACACAAAGCATGAAGATTTGGAAACAAATAAAATGTTCGAAATTTTTATTCGATGGTGAAAGATTTTGAATTCTGTAATGGTCATTTTTCATCATCGATGTGTACGACCGAATTTCTTCACTATTCAAGAAATCATGCGCTATGTAACGATGATATTTGTTTCCTCCTTCTCTTTATCGTAAATCATACTCAGCGCGATACATTTCTCAACATAAATGCACACATGGGAAGCATTTCTATATTATCATTCGAAGTGCACTCATGAAACGGTTCAACAGAAACCGTTTCATTAACTATGAAGCAACAGAAAATTAAGAAATTCCGCTAAACCGATAAAAAAAATTGTCGGAGAAGATATTGTCTCGATATTTAGAAATTCAGATTACGATCTGACGATGCTTGAAAATTTTAGACTACGAAATCTGGAAATTCGCCGTAAGTGGAACATTGTAAAAACAGTGGTGGGTGTGCGAGGTTAGCGAGCACATAGCAAGTGGTGTTCGTATGTGTTGTTGAAAGGGCTGCTTGCTGTCGTTTTGTATATGTTTTCATCGTTATTCATTCCAGCCATCTCTTCCAATGATGCAGGATCAGCGAGATCAGCGAGTTTCTATTGATTTTATTTCAAATGAAGACAACCGCAAAATAAATCGGAAATCGATGCGAGCAGTTAGAGACCGATACCAGAATTGTCTCGCAAGAAACGGTGGACATAGATTGGACTAAATGAACTAATTAGAACTGGATTTGAAAACTGTGTTGTTGAAAATAAATGTTTTATTCTAAAAAATACCTGTTCTTTATTTTTGCCGATTTTGGTATTCAGTTATATTCAAGAATATGAAGTTAGTGATTACACAATGAGCTACCAAATCAAAGACAACAGCGAACATTTCTACGTATCAAAACATGGGTTCCCCAAACACCCAGCTAGCCGCAGCATACTGCGCACCCAAATTGAAGATATGTTTGATAGCTTGTTAACCCTCTATTCTACCTCTGAGACTTTGATATTGGAAGGAAAAATTCCTTGGAGCAAAATTATATGCTCCCTGAAGTATCCTTGATGTCACCCTAACGTTGATGACATCAAACAATAACGCTTTAACTGGCCTCTTCGAACCGAGATAGATTAGAGTTCGGCGCAGTTCAACGTGGGAGAGCAAGGATGTAAGCGCGATAGCAGAGCATCGCAGCACTGGAGATGGGGTTACAACGAGAGGCTTACGATGCCTGGGGTAATTACGTCAGAGCTGCATTAAACCGTGCGCATGCGAGAGGGCTGGTGCGATGGTCGTTAGCATGATACTACGTCGCAGGAGGACGGAGTGATCCCTTCTGATCCCATTTGTGGGTCTCCGCTGAAAGTGTGGGAGCGGCGCCACAACCACGCATGTCACGCGCACAGCTCAAGTCATCATGACGAGATGTGCGTACCAGAGCAGCAACCTCAGGTTTTTTCACCCGAAATATTGCGGGATACAACTACAGCTGCGTGGTGTCATGTGAGGAACTTCTTCAAGGCCATTACAGATTCGTTTTCGTGAACATCAGGCGTTGCGAATACTATTTGCCGCTTTTAAACTGGGAGCCCGAAAATTGCTCAAAGGTCTGGTGTTTGTGTTTGATATATTAGATGCAATGCATTTATGCGTGAGCGTACAAAATTATTATGTCGTGTAAGGCACAGTCAACGACATCGAAATGTGACGCAGAAACAGTTCTGTAGCGTTCATAATTGTTTGAAGGCACAGCTCAACATCACGAGTAATTCTAACTGTGGCATTCTAAGGTGATGTTGTCTTCGACATGCTAGAGAATAATTATTCCTCTGCTTCGCTAGATAGATCCGCTCATGGCTTCAGAGACTGTTAATAATGTTACTGGTCGTTTAATTATCGTTTCCTAGTGAACTTCGTTTTTTTGTACTTAATGCTTCCATGCCATTCTTTTACCTTGCTTCATAATTTACATTTTTGATGCGCTATTCTTAGAATAAAAATTTCTAATCTACTGTATAGTGAGTTGTCATTATTTACCTACATCATTCACACCTGTTACTGTGTTTATTTGCCTTCCTTCGTGCACCCTCTCCATTGTACTGTTCCTCTATCGTTCCTTGGGAGATTTAAATTCCCCCTGTGCGACTTTCATTCCCTTGAGAGAGACCGCAAGTCCCGTGCCTAAGTAATCAAGGTGTCTAACCTCAGCGCCGTTACAGAGAATGTCAAGATAACAAATAACCTCCTTCAAAACCCTGCTGCAATTGGCGGAGAAATAAATGTTCTTGAGTGGAGGTTGGGACGCAGCTCGGCACTCTCTCTCGGCCGTTCATCAAAAACTCAAATCTGCACACGCAAGTTTGCCTCGTAAATTAAGCCTCTTGAATATCAAGTGTGTGGCGCCGGAAGGTGAGGGTCGAGGGGCTCTGTGTGCGGGAGTGTTTGGCGGTCTGGTGCAGAATGAATAAAAAACTGATGGTGTGAGCTCCATTCTATATTTACACCATGTGGGTTTATTAAGTTTGACCCCTTCTCTCGTTTTCTTTCTGTTCCTCTTTGTGCTATCTTACTCTCTGTAAGCACAACCAAGTACCCAATGTTAAAGCTAGCACCAACAAAAAATCCTTTCAAGCCTTCAAATAGTAATCTGCCGAGTTGGTTGCCCTTTATATTTAACGTAATGAAACACCACGAAAGAATAGTACTGATAAGTAGTGACTCATTAAATGATTCGATTTCTACTGTCTATGAATCAAAGCTACGTTTGCTTCGTGACTGTTAACTACAAACTACAAGCGTTCCACCAGTACCCTTCAATTCAGCCCTCTAGCTAATCATGAAACGACTTTTAGGTATTAAAATAATGATAAATTCTCTTTTGACGCAATTGTTCGAGGCTTTGAAATAAATCTTCAAGTGCAGATCGTCAGTGATTGTGATTGTAAGGCTGCGAGTGTGGTAGCAAATTGAGAAAAAGGCAGGAGAATCATTTAATCGAATGCTTTTGTTTGTCTTTAACGCGCTCTCGAACAGAGTAAGACATTAGCCGGGGATATTTCATTACCGTGAAATAATCAGCGTAAAACATGGTTAAGTTTGACAACTTATAGTTGTGATAAGGTCTAGATTACCCGTGACGCCCATTTAAATACCTTAATCAATATTCATTTGAATTTTATTGGTTTAATAATGACAATATCAGACGACCACGAAGACATCAGCGTCAATATAGGGGCCAGAAGGCAGCCATGAAACAGGCTGAGCGCTCCGCACCGGAAAATCAAAATGCTCCTCAGAAATGTGAGGCCGCAGAAGCTTGAGTTATTCCAAGCCTTCATTTTGTATCAAAATCATGTTGAAATCAGCACGTAACGTCCATATGTACTGATATCAGCGTGAAATATTTTGAAATAACGCGTCTCATCATGTCTGTCGCCTCATCATCAGGCATTAGGTGATGAGCTACTGGTCGAAACTCGAAAGGCAATGTCATGCATGCGTGGATATCGCTCACAGTTGCTGTGAAGCGGGGGAGTTAAGTATGATATTGTCACGAGACGACTTCGGTCCTGTCCCTCATTAGTTTGCACTAACAAGGAACCGAACGCTCGTTTTGAGGAATTGGCTCACCTCCATGCAATACACAGAAAACACAAGAAAACTCATGGGCAAGCCCAAGGCAAATAATTAACATTACAGTATATACTAAAAACAAAACGTTACTCACCGATGAAAGATGACCCAACTTACTTAGGGCATTTTCTGAACGCACTCGTGATGTTTCGAGCTGTTGATTCTAATATTGGGGCATAATACACATGGTGAAATTCGCCTAACATTTATGATTTCGGCCATACGTTATGCAAGCATCAACAAGTGTACGCACAATGAATGTTATTAGGAATGATACAAATTAAGTAATGGAATCTAGATACTGCATACTCCAAATGTTTACATCACAGAATTATCCTGAATGGTTCGCTTCGGCTGGCCAGCCTTCCTTAGTTACAAGAGCTACATATGAGACATGGTCTATTCTGGTCTATTCTATCTCAGATATTCCAGCAGCACAGTAGGTGATAGTTACTCCAACCCACAAAATCATTCGTCCGCCACTCGCTTCAGTTCAAATGCCTGTTTTATGCACGGTTCAGAAAATGTCTATTTGATGACGTTATACTGCTCATTCCGCTTCAGCATGTTCACACGTCGATCCCCTTTTCATCCGAGCAAATCAATTCTTCAGATACATAAATCCGTCCCGCCTGTTAAAAAAAATTTAACTTGTTACTTTTAATCGCGCCAATGACGTTTCCTCAAAATATCTCAATTTTTACTTCACTAAATGACATTGAATTTTCGCAATATTTATTTCAAAACATATTTCCCAAAGGGAACTACATCTCTCTTACCCTCCCATCTAATGTGGTATCTCCATGTTCCATTAATGCCTCCTACGATTTGGTAGGTTTGGTAAATTCCCCTCAGTGAACGTGGTAAAGGGAACACGTAAAATTTCCTCTCTGCACAGAAAAACGGAGAATATTTACTCTATTGCAACAGAAGAGAAATTTTGATAATTTTAACCTCCTTTATTTGAAACGCACTGCACCATTATTTCAGATTGGTATTTTCTTTATTTTCACCACCTCCTATTTATAACACGTACTCTCCTCTCCGACGATCCTCAGCGCTAAACTGAACTCATTTCGTTAGCTTCTACCAAAGTGTCTGGGAAAGAGCGACCTTCCTACTTCTCATACAGCCAATTAACTGTTTCGAAGTCCGTACGTACTGTTCGAGGCTTCGCCTGTGTGTTCCTTTTGCTGTGCTATTCGTGGCTTCAGCCCTTTGACTTTTTTTTCTCTTTCTTGGCATCACTGTTTCCCACGCCCAAGCTCCTTCGAAACCGTTGGTCTGCCACCCTCTAGGCTTAAGTGTCGCGATCTATGCCCGTCAACAAGGCGGGGTTGTTTGCGACTGAGTAGGCATTTTCGAACGTCTCAAGTGTCCAAGGGTTCGCCCGAGGCCTCTCGAAGATTGCTTACACCCCACAAAAATTCCTTGCTAATATAAACAGACATTGCTTGAACCACCACAGCTTATCGCTACACATAACATTTCTTGAGCCAAACATACAGGCATGTAACATTATGTTGAAGCGACCCATTTGTGCTGCTGGAATTCACTAAGATATTTCAACGAACAAATTTTTGAGTAAGCACAAAATTTGTTACACACAATTAAAAGATTTATTACACATAATTAAAATTGTTCCTAAATTCTCAGTTTTAATTCGCAAAATTAATCATTATTAACAATATGCCAGTCGTATAAATGCTGCATTTAGCGCTGCAGCAAATAACGCGTGAAATTGAAGGAGACGAAGCGAGCGCAGTCGCTGCTGTCGCAGTGCATCGCGTAGGAATGTTTTTGACCCGTCTTTACAGTTGAGAATTTTACTGGCGGTGAATATTTTATTCTTTACTACAAAAAATTGTCGCACTTTGAGATAAACTAGGAGTTGCTTTCCTGTCAGATTGTCAGCTAATTTGCAGGGATTATGAGGGAAAAAAATAACAAATGAGCTAAAAGGATGTGAGGACACATTCAAAATCAAAAAATGAAAAAAATTGAGCTTTGTTGTGATGTGAGGAGTGTGACATGAACGCCTTTTGATCAAGCAGACATGGCCGAATGAAACACACCTCATTAAGAAGATTGATATTCGGCTCTTCTTCATACCTTTCTTTGTATAACATAAGATAATCATTTTAGTAGCGTGAAATTAATGCGATTTACGAATGGTGCACTGAATAATCATTCTCCGCAAATTGGTTGGGAAAGAACTCGAAATACACAGGCAGAATTCAACCGCAGTCAGGCGACCATCACAATTTCTTAAAAAGAGTCGAGTTCGTGAAGCACAGCATTCGAGTTGCATGTTTAATAACTGAGTTCAAAGTTAAATAAGGTATCCAAAATTTCTCACCGTTGCATTCATTTTAGAAATGCTTCGAAAAAGTAAGAAAATGTGTGCAATTTCAATAAAATGGTCAACCCTAATTATTAATTACGAAATATTTAAAAGTAATTATCAACTAAAAAATTAGCTGGGATGTTATTTGCCTTGAAATAGAATTCTTGCCAATGGTCATATGATCGAGAACACTAAATAAATGCGATAGTAATTTTATTTCCCTGTCTTTATTGATGTCATGGTTTTTTATGTCGAGCCTAAAATATTATTCATAGTTAAATCAAAAGTAGAACATTGAACAATAGTGTAGCTTTGGGCCACTTACATGCACACCTATTTAGCTTATTTACCTCCTTCTCTTTAGAGTTTCAAGGACGTTTTCCATGCATTCAACGCGCTTAAATAAAACTATGCCGTCACTGTCAATAGGATAACTTAGAAAATATCTCCTGACCCCTCACTGCAAGCGAAAATGGGAGTGGTTCTAGCTGGAAATTATTATCTGAATTTTAGAAACTTAGCCAAAAATATAAATGAACTTCTTTGGAGTTGATTGCAAGGTTCAACCAAGTAAGCAATTTTCGGCGATAGATTTGTCTACGAGTGTAACGATGATCAAATATTAACTAGGCAGAAGAGTATTTATTTCTTTAGGGCAAATAAATAATTCTCAACGGTTTGTATACCTACGTACCTCTCTTTTTCATGACATCTTAGCAATTCTGAAATTTATCACTGACTTGCGACAGTCGTATGAAGAAAGTAAGAGATAATTTAGTGCGAGACTTCTTCAAAACCCCAGATGTACGAGTAATTTTCTTAGTATTCTTTGCAAGACAACTTTCCTTTCATAAAATATTTTAAAATTTCAGGAAATGACGTTAGAATTTAAATAGTAGACATCAATTTCTTGGGTAACATTTACAGTGGAAACTAAAATATAAATGTTCACACCAGACAGAAATAAACCAGATGTATATTAATCATTTTACAGAAGCTAGAGTTCTGATTACAATTCTTAGGTCTGGTGGTCAGCCTGAACATATTTCCTTTTTCGGGTTAAGGAGGAGGCTTTAAAACCCAGAACATCAGTGGCGGTATTTTGGAGCCTCAAAGTGGAGCTCTAAATATATTGCAGTACCGAGACTCCATTTCAATCAGCCCCGCCTGCCGCTCTGGCATGGGGGGTAACGGTGGGGGGTGCGGGGATATAACATATTGACGAATGCCTCGATTGAAGCTACGTTGTAAATGTGGGGCGTTTTCTGATACGCAGCCGGCGAGGAGATTTTTTCGGCGATGGCAGTTCTTCTGAGTCTGTGAGGGGAAATGAGCGGGATCATTTGGCTGAGACGATCTGCAAGGGAAATGAGGGATAAGTCAAATATGGAGAGGATCTTCAGAGGAGGGCTGTCAATTCTGCGAGATTTACGAGCAGAATGAAAAATGAGAGCGCGCAGTCACGGGCGAATGTTCTGTAGAGGAAAGGTGGCTGCGGGGCTGGAGCTTCAGAGAGCTCAGAACTTCCGATTGAAACATTACTTTAATATTTGTTGTTCAATTGATTTTGGGGATTAGAACTGATTGAAAAATGAATGTGAGGCTTCTTCAGAAAAATTTCGAATAGAAAGTTTTTGATGCCAGTAAATGGGCAGAGATATGTAAGGTTATGTTTCCCATTGATGAGGTATAATTATTGAGAATGAACTACAGAAATAGTTGCCAAATAAAGGAGAATGTGACAGAAATGGGGTTTTGGGAGACAGATGACAGCTGATGGAGGGTTTTGAAAGAAAATGGATTGATCGATAATGAATTGAGATCGAGCCTTGAAGAATCTTACCTAATAATACCCATGGTGTGTATGTTTATTTGCCTGGTGTCCGCTTCTTCCGTCTCTCGGTCACGCTCATAAAGATGCTTAATGACCGTATCTGTGATACGAATTTCACCTCTGCACAAGTTCACAAGAATGTTTTAATCGCAGGTACTATCAGGATGGATATGTTTGTTTGGCATCCACATTTGGAAAATTTATTTAAGTAAAATAGTGAATCCCATTATTTTTAACGTACGCTAGCTGCAAATAATCGTCTAGTATTGCCATGAAAAAAGGCGCAAAAGTATATATGAAATCGATTGTTTGTTGAATCATTTATCTCTTGGTACTCAGATGATGGGTTGAAGTTTCATATTCGAGACATGTTGCTTTCAGAATGAGTATTACGTCCTTAAGTATGGATGTCAGTGAATAGTCATGTTATTCTGTAACGAATGTAAAATGCACTCTTATGAAGGGTTGCTTTATTTATTTTAGCTGAACAATATTTTTCACTGATTTCATTATAACAGCGCTAACCTCAACAAAGTTCCAAAGTTTTAAATTTTCCAGTTGGATGATCTGGCCCATGTTGTGATCTTATCACAACGTAAGGATCTTCAGAACGAGGGACGTCTCTATATGTTCAGGATGATCCAAAGCAGCCGAGGAGAGACGTCGTGTGCTTCGAGAAACGGTTATCAGACTTCGCGAATCGTTCTAAGTAGTTATTCTTCTTCCCCTTTATATCTCCTCTACGTCGACTCCGAGATCGCGGAAGAAGCAAGGACGTCAACCGACCGAAGAGGGATTTCAAGACATCGCTACTAGAAGATCTTCTCTGTATAATGTCCGTATTGTTTTATACCTAACTTTTCTTAGATCATTAATGCCATTATCATAACTTGATATTTCATCGCACGAAGTAACTAAAGACGATAGAGTTGTTTATAACGCTCAATTGTGAGTCAATTCATCGTAAAGGTTTATGTTCTCATGCAAAGTCAACCTTACCGAGAAGCGCACTACCGCGCAGCTACCAAGCGTGGGCGAGTTAGTTAGAGCGCGGCAGCCAGAGAAAGAGCACGCACATAAGATTTCTTTCCTCGCCCTCGGGCAACCCTTAGGGGTCTTCTGTTCATCTGACGTCATTATATTTACTCAGTGTCATAGTAAATCAAGTGTCTTTCCGAAGTATTGTAATAACGTAAATGGCTGCCCGCGTTATATAAAGCGACACCATGACGGAATCCGAAACTAAGATGAGTCTCATTCGGTATTGTATACTTTTCCATGAGCATCCCCGTGTCGATTTCTCTGTGCCTAGGTTTCGTCGTGCCTTAAGCATTCACTTGTAAACGTTATGCCTTCAGCGCATGTTATGTATTTGCCCTCAGCACTTATTGTGTTATTGCCTTCAGCATATAGCTAAAATGAGTATTGAATGTAACTTAGTGCGTTAGGTCTATTTGTATTCAAGAACGCCAATTTCATGTAACGAGAATAAATAATAAATGTCGATGCGTCATCGCGTATAATTACCTGCTAGTTAGGGAGATGAACTGTCATGATCTGTGGAGACGCTCCACGCTACCAATACATTCAACCTACTATTTACTCCGTGCTACCAATTATTGCCAATTTGCCGTTCAATTGACTTGCCGCTCACTCATTAATTGAACTTGTGGACATTGAAAAGTCCCAGTATATCTCCAGTTGAGCATCAACGTCTACTAATTAAAATAAAAGAAAGTGATTAATAGATCACGACCGACAAAAAGAGAGTCATTTATACGAAAAAGAAATTAAAGAGTGACATCAAGAAAAGGCTCCATAACAATTGGTGAGCAGCGGTAGTGGATTTTGATTCCTATTTTCTGAATAAGAGTTAAAATTCCCTTGCCCTCTTCCTCCGAAACGCTCGCGCCTTCAAAAACAAAATAAATTAAATAAACCTCCAACAGATCTTGATAAATTCATCTCCACGTTAGGATGTCTCCACGTTAGGATGTTTGTATAATCTAATATTTCATGCATGTGTTGCTAAAATTCTAATCCATTCCTATGAACCTATTATCGCTATGTGTTCATTTTGATCTCTATTGCATTTTCGTGTAACCATTTACTGTGCATTTCATAATTTACCATTTACGTGATTTACTGTGCATTTCATAATTTACCATTTACGTGTGAACTTTATTTTAATGACTAATTAAATTTTATTTCATGTAACATCCATTAGTAGGTGTGACGTATCAATTCTCTTAATATGTCAAATCGTTTGATTGTGAGGAATATGATAATATGAATTAACCTTCTGATCCAAGAGCATTCAATTACTAAAGGCCAATTTGACAACGTGAATCATTCAATTAATTACGATGCGGAATAACTGCACTCCAATGATTTATGTAAAATTTTGATATACCGTATAAATTTCCCCAATTTACCATATAACTCTCTTCCACGACTCTAGACGGACGCCATTTTGCCATTTTGTCTTGATTTGTGCTGAACGAGGTGACGTGATATTCATTTAAACTCTGAATCTCTGTATCATAAAAATTTGCATTTGTAAAATAATCAATAAATAGAAACTTTCCTTTAAATTCGGCTTATAAATAACGTTCAGTAAATCATCTCCTTAAAAATTCGACCACATTTATACACAAAAGAAAATTCATTTTAGAAGTAAACTTCATTTAATCAGAAATTATTTACATGATTAAAAATTCATATTCACATAATTATCGTGGATCCTATAATGCTAAGTCTATGGCGACTCATTTCACTCGGATGTCCGCATACAAATTACAGTTTAATGCACTAATTTTACTCATATTATCATCATGAAAATTCGCTTGAAGTGTACGTATTGAGATGGAAAGGAATGCGCGAGGCAGGCTGGCTGTGCTTGTGGTTTTAGGGGCCTGAGCTCGGCTTTGTTTTGAGACGAACCCCGACACCGCCCTCCTCTATGGCGGCCAGTGCAGACACTCTCGCTTCAGCTCACTCTACCTCACCCCCCCTCTCTCTCGCTTTATCAGGAATTCCACCTTGTTCGACGGCTTTTCTTTTCGACAATTATATTGCATCGCATTGAGAAGCTCAAAGGATAAAATTTGAGCTTAACATTGACAAATGTTTAGTATTTCGTTGATATTATAGATGTGATAGTGTATCATTTATCATTCTGCCACGTAATCAACTCTAACGAAATATATAAGGTAATTTGAAAATTTTTCTTTACGTCTGACTTAATGAATGATTTAAAATTAAATCCATCAAGTTATCTTTGAAATTCAATTGCGTTCTACTCTAAAAAGAGATTCATCCAGAAGTGAATTTCATTCAATTAGAATAACGTTTTCGCGTTACTAACATCTTTCTCCGACATGCAATTTCACACGCTTGTATACCTCGTATATGGTAGAAGTGATCATGCAAAGAACAATATATCTCATTCCATCATGATGTTCGTGTCTAATTTTCATTTCTAGGTATTGTCTTAACCATGTGATTGTAATGAACGTTTGCCTGGATGTTTTGTGGTGACGGAATGTATGTTGGGCAAGGCTGCGTGAAGGAAAGTCGCGACGTGAAAGGGTGCGTTCAAGCTAGAGCCCACTCGTCGTTCACGTTGTTTCAAAGAACCCCACATTCACCCTCCTTCTAATTCCAACCCTCAGAGCCTCGGCTTGCTGCCTCCTTCGCCTTTGTTCAAAGAGAGAGGCCTAACTGTCGCACGAGCATACTCTACCTCGCAGGCACGATAGCAGACTCAGACTCTTGCCGTCTTTCGAACGCTACTTTGCATAGCAGTTCTATTACGCTGAAAGATTCGATAAATTTGAACTTGGGATAGACTTTTAATGATTTGAATTTGGTGTAATATTGTAAACGTGTGATAAATAATAGCATGAGCGTGTATTAATTTCATTCATTTAAAAATTTGAGTTTACCCATCATCAGGATAATGGACTTTATAACGAAATTTAAAATCCGATCATTATAAAGACACCCTTGATATTAATCTAATCGCAGGAGTTCTTTGTCATTTGACGTGCTCAACGTGAATGCGCTATTTAAAAATTTTGCTTCACGTCGTACTAGATTATAATGTCACTTCGAAACTGGAACGTAGTGTAAGTGTATTATGTCCTATTGTAAGCACAGAGAATAGAACGGGTCGAGGTGCGGGAATCGTATGGAATGAATGAGAACTTGTCTGGGAATGAATAAAATTCACAAGAACGATAAATAACAGTAACGGTAATTTCAGCTGATGCCGTGGACTCTGCGAGCGGACGGAGTGGACTGGTGCGTCTTCAATACCAGCCCCCTCACCAACCAGCCCACTTTCTACCTCGATGCCTGAGCCGCCACACTCGCGACAGGTATCGCGTTCATGTGGTCCGCGCTAAGTGTCGACATGGCTCGGACGTGGACGTGGCAGCGGCGACGCAACAACGGGGCATTGGCGGCAACAACAACAACAACACTCCGACGAGCTCAACGCACGAGCGCGGAGAAAACGTCGTAGAAAATGGTCCGCTCAGACGCTGCTCGGCAATACTTCAGCGACACTTCACCAACAAGAACAGTCTGAGCTAGACGCACGACCTCGAGGAAAACGACGAAAAAAAACCGTCCGCCAGTTGACTGGGTCAACTACTTTGAAATTTTCTGGGAGGATATTTCGAATCGCGGAACCTGAGTGGAGATAACATCGGCAAGAAGAAGAGGGAAACTCGACTACGACGAAGCTCCGGGATATACCAGCGCATCATGAACAACGAAATGAACTACAACTACAAAGATTTTGATGATCTTCTTGTGACATCGGCGTGTCTTCGTGGCTGTTAAAAGAAGTCTTCAGGACTCAAAAAAATAAAACCCCATCGCGAAGGAGATCGTGTATGATAAGGCGCGGTTAAAATGACTTTCTTGAACACAGGCATTGCGAGGATGTCTATCCTTCCACATAATTGGATGCTGCTGAAGTATGATCACGGCGACCGAGACTTTAATTGTCCCGTGTCCTTTAATGAAATTTTTATTTCATTGAATATTTTCTAGAAATATTCTGCGAGCTGAGGAAGCCTCCGCCATTTTCTGCGGGGAACAACGTTTGCCAAAAACGGACGGAGGACTTGGTCATGTCTGGAGGTTTCAAATCAGAGTTCGACAGAAGAACAAACTCAGTAATCGCTGCCGTAAAATCATCACAGCTGGATACGTGGATATACCAAAAAATAAAAGATCTGACTTATCAACGTCTCCCCCCCCCCCACATGCACGCAAAAGCTGTAGAGAGAGTCAACGATCAGGAGATCGTCTTCATCGCCAACAAGGGGAGATTTTGTTGTGATCTTATCACAACGTAAGGATCTTCAGAACGAGGGACGTCTCTATATGTTCAGGATGATCCAAAGCAGCCGAGGAGAGACGTCGTGTGCTTCGAGAAACGGTTATCAGACTTCGCGAATCGTTCTAAGTAGTTATTCTTCTTCCCCTTTATATCTCCTCTACGTCGACTCCGAGATCGCGGAAGAAGCAAGGACGTCAACCGACCGAAGAGGGATTTCAAGACATCGCTACTAGAAGATCTTCTCTGTATAATGTCCGTATTGTTTTATACCTAACTTTTCTTAGATCATTAATGCCATTATCATAACTTGATATTTCATCGCACGAAGTAACTAAAGACGATAGAGTTGTTTATAACGCTCAATTGTGAGTCAATTCATCGTAAAGGTTTATGTTCTCATGCAAAGTCAACCTTACCGAGAAGCGCACTACCGCGCAGCTACCAAGCGTGGGCGAGTTAGTTAGAGCGCGGCAGCCAGAGAAAGAGCACGCACATAAGATTTCTTTCCTCGCCCTCGGGCAACCCTTAGGGGTCTTCTGTTCATCTGACGTCATTATATTTACTCAGTGTCATAGTAAATTAAGTGTCTTTCCGAAGTATTGTAATAACGTAAATGGCTGCCCGCGTTATATAAAGCGACACCATGACGGAATCCGAAACTAAGATGAGTCTCATTCGGTATTGTATACTTTTCCATGAGCATCCCCGTGTCGATTTCTCTGTGCCTAGGTTTCGTCGTGCCTTAAGCATTCACTTGTAAACGTTATGCCTTCAGCGCATGTTATGTATTTGCCCTCAGCACTTATTGTGTTATTGCCTTCAGCATATAGCTAAAATGAGTATTGAATGTAACTTAGTGCGTTAGGTCTATTTGTATTCAAGAACGCCAATTTCATGTAACGAGAATAAATAATAAATGTCGATGCGTCGCGATACGTGAAAAGGGTTACTAATCACGCACGCAGGGGGAGTCTCAACCCCCAAACATGTTATAGTACTATCCTTTATGCTTGCGTACACCTGCATACCAGACTTGGAGAATAAAAGAGTTAGCAAGATTAACACGAATTTATTGGGAAACACGTGGATAAACACACAAGGCATGGGGACGAAATAATTTGAAATGGCACAACGGCGTCAATGAAAAGTACGTAAGTTTCTACCGCCGCAAATATTTAAACACGACATGACACAAAGGTGATGCTTACCGAGCATTCAAGTTACAAATACTCCCTCGTTGACAACGATTCACGCATCCACAGTAACACAAATCATAATATTTGCGAGAACAACACATCACGATTTAACCTGGAATTGTGACACGGTGTCGAATCATACAACGGGAAGTCGATCCTCGACTAAATAGACACAGGAAATTGATAGCCAAAAATTAGATGATTCCTCGCGATACTCTGAAAAGCACTTTTCTGTGTGCTGATCTACATCTGAATTTGAACTTCAATCACCACCTAAAAGAGCTCTCACAACTATAAAACACTCGCCCTTTTGATAATAAATGATTCACTGATGGGTATCCACTGCCGATGCTATTGCTCACTGCTGATGTTCCGCGTCGTTCACAGCCGATGTTATTGCTCACTGCTGATGTTCCGCGTCGCAGCTTAGGCTTGCTGCTGGCGTAGGCTGATCTCTTGCTACCTCGCTGCAGTGGTGCCCTTCCCCGCTTCTTTCTACGGGTAGCTGATCCCTTGAAGCGGATGTGAGCTGATTCATTGCAGTTTCATGCGTTGAACTTTGCAGTGTTGGTGAGCGATCTTAACTGTTTGCCATTTGCAATGTTGACGACTGCCGCTGTAGTTAATTGTGAGTTCGACCCCGATGCACAGATGTTAATTGCTCTTGGTTGAATCTCCGACGCGTTTATTCATGACGATCCCCGATGCGAGGCTGGTTTACTTCGATTAGGCTTCCTTTGTAAGTCGGTGCTCCAATGACTTCCGACGTCCAACGTTGTTTATGTGCCTCGAATTATTAACTTTCAAGTTGCAGTTGGGTATCAGGCCAGCCGACGAGGCTGGCCTATTGTGTAGAACACCCTCAGACGTCTTGCGCAGTCTCTCACGTGTGTTCAAAAATTCCTCACGAGGCTTCCTCTCGCATCCTTATATCTGTTTCGCTTCCCTCTTTCGAGATCATTCTCGACGCTTCCATTCTACAGAGGCAGCATCTGCAACCTCATTGGCGGAATCCTTGCTTATTCTGACGTCTGGGACTCTCATTGGTGCGTGTTGAGACACACCTTCTTGCGTCATAGCTTTGGCGAGCGGCGATTGGCTCCGGTTGTGCGGGCCTGTGTTCAGACGTCACGTCCGCCTCCTTGCCCTACAAAGCCTCGGCTTGGGTACGCTTGTATCGTGCGTGTGTTCGTGTGTGCGTCGTTCTCTATGCCTGCCCTCGCCGCACTTGAGGCCGCGACATCTGACACGCCTACCCCTACCCCAAACAATCGCCGCTTGTTTTTCCGACCGAACAGTGACGAATTGTCCTTACACACACGGATAAACTTTGGTCGACATTCTCACGCTCAAGAATAACAGTGATAACGGTTTTTTAGACATTTCCTAAAGCGAAGTATTTTCCAAAAATTGCACGAGTGAAGTATTTCCCCACAATACCCGCATCGCCCCAGAAAAATTTGTGCCAACTTGCAAAGTTGGTGCAAATTTTCATCCGTTAATTTAAATTATAACCGTGACGTACCCTTTATGTTAAAAATTTAGAAAATATTCGCCCCCATTTTTCAATCCCTTCGCTTTTCCCGACATGAAAATATCCTTACAAATCACCTCATCATTTACCTTCTTGTAACACGCCAATGTTGACACATTTATGAAAAATTCATTAATACCTGACACACTAAATAATTGAAACGCATCTCTTACACACATTATTGTAGTACGCAAATAGCAAAGAACACAGTAAAGATACCGCACATATCCGACAACTTACACGCATCAAATAAAACACACACGACATATTATTCTCGAATTGCTCTCGGCAAATTCATCGACATAGATAAACATATAAATTAGAGATCGAGAAATCGGCGAATTTGTTACAAGTAGAGACATCCTTTCAGCTTTCTCGGTTGCAATCCACCCAAAAACACAATCTCAAATGGAGTTAATTTTCCAACCTCAAGTTTTCTTCCTCATAATTATCATTTCATCCTGTGATTCAAAGTAGACGTTTTTCTTGCAACAAAAACTTGCTGTTGCTCCTCCTGTGCACCTAGTTACAGCTTGTTGTTGTTCCTGTGACGTGCTACTCCTCTTCGGCTTGCTACTGATCCTGGGCTCGCTACTGATCCTGGGCTTGCTACTGATCCTGCAGCCATGGGCTTGCTACTGATCCTGTGCTTGCTACTGCTCCTGGGGAGGCTCCCCTGCTGAGAATTGAAGTTACTGAGGCTTTTCCATAAAAAATTCATCCTTGGCGTCACGTGAATTCGTGGAAAATTCCGTAGATCCTCGTTGCGTCAAATCGCGGACAAATCCTGTAGATTACGGCGTCAATACGCGTTGGACTCCCACGTCGGAGCTCGTCAGCTCTTCCATCATAATTGTAGAAAATGAAGCACATTTATTTGCGAAGATCTTCAGGTTTTGATTCTCAGTCCGCTTGTCGACCAGCCTGACTTAGACCCCTGAGTTTCGCGTTAAATTGCTAATGATCTCCTTCCGTAAAATACGCGTTAAATTGTCTAACCTGGTCCATTTGTACTCGAGAGACAGCGCATTACATGGTTGATCACCTTAGAAACTTTCCTCGCTTTCCTTCAAATCTGCCTTGCGTGAGGCGGAGGTGAGCTACGCGAAAAATTTCTACCTACATACATAAAATAGTTAATTTCCGGCATCCTCAACCAACTCTAGACAAAGCCGAAATTCGTTCGACGGTGTTACTAATCAGTTGATTCACCTAAATATTTCGAAGAAAATAAAACATTCTTGCTCATGACGTACGAACTAGCAGGAGAATTGCCTGTTAGGCCAAAATCCCGAATCCGCATCAATAAAAAAACACATATACATTGGGTATTGTCAAGGCGTCTAACTTTACGTTATACTCTGCCGCGAAGGCTTTTCTAACGATCAGACATTATGCCAACACCGACACACAAGAGAAAAATTACACATGAATTGGGTACTATCAGCTCATCGGACTTTACGTTATACTCGGCCGCGAAGGCTTTTCTAGCGATCCGACATTCTAACAATACCGACATACAAAGAAATGCAGAAATAGACAAGATGTAGTGTTACCAACCCGTCAAGCTTTACATCTTACTACGCCGAAAGGCTCTTCAGACGATCTGACATTGTGATATCACTGACACAAAAATGCAAAAAATAGACATGACATAAAAATTTTATACGATTCTCAGCCCCAGAGACAGTGCAGCACATTTAAATTATTCCACGTTGCCGCAAGATTATATGAACATTCAGACAAATATTGTACGCTAAATCGGGAGATTTACCAAATAGGCTGAAATCCCTAACGCACTTAATGTACACATGAAATAACATATGCACAACGAGAGATTTACCAGGTTGGCCGATATCCCGTGTGCTCTTACCCAAAGAAAATAGAAATAGAGTGTTAACATTTCATCAGACTTACGCCACACTGCCGTGCACTGCAGTTTAGGCGGTCTGATTACTCGTCCGCACCCACAAAATCATGAGAAAATTACATTCACATCCTAATTACCTTATTTACCAGCCCTTGAGACGGTTTAGCCTTTATTCATATCATGTCATTCCACTCGAAGAGACGTCGTTGAATTGCATGACATTATCAATATATTTACATAACTCGGGATCCTGCAGTATGTTTCCATTCAATGACGGAGAGAGTGTTGTATCACCTTAACATAACTATTATACTAAGAAAATTAAATTAGCATATCCGTCGATGTTGGAGTACGAACAGTTTGAGTGCCTGGAACATCCCTATGCGAAGGAAACACCAAAACTTCGACACATGAACGCAGCGACAACTCACACTAAATTGTATCCAAAAGTTAGTACGTCAATCAGGTAGTCTAAATCCGGTAAACATCGCAGTTACTCAAACTCAGAAAATAGGATATGCTTTACTTCTGCTTGTGCCACTGCAAATGTAGGTCAAAATCGCAGTTCCTATTCTCGTTCCCTCACACACCGTTCACCAGGTGGAAAGAAGCAAAGTTCCTGGCAACGCGCATGGGAGATTCAGAATTAAGGAACAGTTCTTATTCTATAACACTTAAAATAAAATGTAACGTTCCCAGTACACCAAGATTCACGGGATTCCGCTTCAGTAAGAAAACGCAAAAAACACACCTAGCGAATATACCTTCATGAAATCTCGCCACCCAGGAATAAGTCACATTTCTTTTGTGCAACTAAACATACTACAGTTTCGTGTCATGTGTTATCTATTTACAACGTCTGCAGTGAACCCGGATATTAATCATCCTACGTATTCCTTGCCAAGCCTGCCTAGAGTCTGACCTTCCAGACAATCCCGACATAGAAAACGATTTCATTATTCGCTCTTGTACTTTCATTAGCTGATAAAGGAATGGCATATTGGATTTCTGTAAACATACAACTCGCAAAGACAGAGCACAGAAAACGAGCTATAATATTTTTCGAAGAAATTTCTGCCATATATGTTCGACGTATTTTCAAAATACATACACCAGTGATATTTCTACTTCATTTACTCTAGCATTCTACATTCTCGCGTTCACATAATACCACACTCGAGCATAAGCACATCAGCTTGAACGTACCGCCACAATTTCTTAATTGCGTGAGCTATTCGCAAAGCAATAAAATCTCGGCAGAGTCTCTCTGCTGTGCGGTGTACCTCTCTTGCCTACATTCTCAAGTAAATTTCCATTGTACACTCCAGTCGCTAAGCAGTTTCAACTTTAACGCTATAAATAAATTCGTCTGCAGAAATAACACTCCATTTCGAAATATTGAGCATTTTCCATTGTGGAAAATAAACATATCCCAATGAAGTTGATAAATACATCCTGATTATGCAAACACAATCTCGTCATCAATTACGATTGAATTTCAATTACTGACGAAACGGTCCACACAATTTGGTTAAGGTTACCGCCTAATCATGTTGAATTCAAAGCATTGTCGAATGTTTCTGCTCCTCCCATCTTACGCTCAAACATTAGAAGGCACGCCAGAGCTACTTTTGTTGATCAGGCAAAACCGACCCCACGAACCTGTCCAAAATCCGCGCACGAACGAGAGAAAATGCGTAGACCAATACGAGGAATGCATTATAAAATCCAAAAATTATTCTGAAGAATTCTCATGGATGTTCCGTTCCCCCGATTCAATTCAATACCGAATGTTAGGTAATTTTCGCCTTCAGTATCTATCTCTTTCGCTGTAGTAGACTTCAGTTTCCGTAAGATATAATTTGCACCTCTCACATGAGTATAACTTGAACATTCCCCTTGACGACGAACGATTTGAAGAAAAATACACAATCTTCCAATTAACGCACACTTAAAAATGAAAATTAATTCATCGGTGACATGTAACTGTTTAGACTACAAAAATTGCATTTAATCCACGTGTTCCCTTTAAAATCTACAGATGCTTAATGTAATAAAATTCCTTCCTACCTGAAGGCAGCTGGGATTGAATAATCTTAAATTACCACGCTCTACCGTCGAATTCACATCAAAAGGAAATTTTTAAACATCATGAATTTATAAAAGTTAAGGAAGCAAAATTTTTATGCTCAGTGAATTTGATATAAAGGTATTGATTGTCTTATGCCAGTGTCGAAATGGATTGTATACTTGGCACATGTGAAAAATCACCCAAAATATTTAATGATTTTAGTGTATTATTGTTGAAGCAATTATTTAAATTCTCACTCTGATGTACTGGAGCTTGCCATAATGATCTTGTGAATAGAAAAGAATGACGAATTTTACTTTACTTAACACACGGGCAGAGGTGTCATTTATATCAAAGCAAATAAAATTAGACTACGAACTGAATTCGCAGCACCGTTGAAATTATCACTTACTTTAAAACACTACATTTAATTTTTATCCTCAGCACCGTCACTTAATTCATTCAACATTTTTACCATCACAACTAAACACTCGGATTTTAATCAATGAAACTGTGAATCATGCTGCTCTCAACATGTCAATCAGTAAACTGTAATGGATCGACATGTCCTGGAAACATTCAATTTAATTTCAACATGTTTTAATTATTACAAATTAAATGCTCCAATGCTTTCGAATCCAATGTTAAGCATGTTGCTAAAGCTGATTGTAGAAGCTTGACACACACGAGGCCAAAAATTTCTGCAAATTATTTTGAGTAAGGTATCATTAAAAATGAAAATTCCAACTGGATTAATTACTAAATGTCTCAAAGCCCAGAAAATGTAAACTTGTTTCAAAGATTCATTTGAGATAAGGCGGTATTTGCTAAATTACGGCGTCAGTTTCCAGAGCCATCGCTGCACACCTGAATTAAGTTAAACCTAATAATGGTACAGATCATAGAAAATTCAACCAAAAATTCAGCACTCAAAAAAAAATTTTTTATCGAACACACTGTCAAGAAAATAGAGTAAGTATTTGATGCAATATTCACTCAGACAATACCAACTAGATCACCTTAGCGGCACAAAAAAAATGAGCAAAGATTCCGGAAAATATAAATTCCTCATAACATTTCGAAAATTAATGGACATGGATTACACTCAGTCAAGTACACTTCAAATTAGGCGCTCAGAAAATGGTTAGACTGCAGCTCCCAGAATCTAAAATTTTATTACTCCGTCCTCCAACAGCGCGATCGGCGGTAGGCATCGGTATACAGCACGCCCGGTGCAGGCGACGGGGCACCGCTCTACGTTAGAATTTTACTCCAAAAATTGGAATGTCCACGAAATGACACGGGTGTTTGTACTTGCAGAAAATTCTGCTTAAGTATCGAGCGACTGTTTGACTGAATTAAAAGAAACAGAAATTTTTGAACAACTGAAAATGAATTCCTTTAAAATTTCCAAGCTGACATACAGACAGTACGCTTGCATAGGACAGTTGATATTTTCCCTGTCGCGATACGTGAAAAGGGTTACTAATCACGCACGCAGGGGGAGTCTCAACCCCCAAACATGTTATAGTACTATCCTTTATGCTTGCGTACACCTGCATACCAGACTTGGAGAATAAAAGAGTTAGCAAGATTAACACGAATTTATTGGGAAACACGTGGATAAACACACAAGGCATGGGGACGAAATAATTTGAAATGGCACAACGGCGTCAATGAAAAGTACGTAAGTTTCTACCGCCGCAAATATTTAAACACGACATGACACAAAGGTGATGCTTACCGAGCATTCAAGTTACAAATACTCCCTCGTTGACAACGATTCACGCATCCACAGTAACACAAATCATAATATTTGCGAGAACAACACATCACGATTTAACCTGGAATTGTGACACGGTGTCGAATCATACAACGGGAAGTCGATCCTCGACTAAATAGACACAGGAAATTGATAGCCAAAAATTAGATGATTCCTCGCGATACTCTGAAAAGCACTTTTCTGTGTGCTGATCTACATCTGAATTTGAACTTCAATCACCACCTAAAAGAGCTCTCACAACTATAAAACACTCGCCCTTTTGATAATAAATGATTCACTGATGGGTATCCACTGCCGATGCTATTGCTCACTGCTGATGTTCCGCGTCGTTCACAGCCGATGTTATTGCTCACTGCTGATGTTCCGCGTCGCAGCTTAGGCTTGCTGCTGGCGTAGGCTGATCTCTTGCTACCTCGCTGCAGTGGTGCCCTTCCCCGCTTCTTTCTACGGGTAGCTGATCCCTTGAAGCGGATGTGAGCTGATTCATTGCAGTTTCATGCGTTGAACTTTGCAGTGTTGGTGAGCGATCTTAACTGTTTGCCATTTGCAATGTTGACGACTGCCGCTGTAGTTAATTGTGAGTTCGACCCCGATGCACAGATGTTAATTGCTCTTGGTTGAATCTCCGACGCGTTTATTCATGACGATCCCCGATGCGAGGCTGGTTTACTTCGATTAGGCTTCCTTTGTAAGTCGGTGCTCCAATGACTTCCGACGTCCAACGTTGTTTATGTGCCTCGAATTATTAACTTTCAAGCTGCAGTTGGGTATCAGGCCAGCCGACGAGGCTGGCCTATTGTGTAGAACACCCTCAGACGTCTTGCGCAGTCTCTCACGTGTGTTCAAAAATTCCTCACGAGGCTTCCTCTCGCATCCTTATATCTGTTTCGCTTCCCTCTTTCGAGATCATTCTCGACGCTTCCATTCTACAGAGGCAGCATCTGCAACCTCATTGGCGGAATCCTTGCTTATTCTGACGTCTGGGACTCTCATTGGTGCGTGTTGAGACACACCTTCTTGCGTCATAGCTTTGGCGAGCGGCGATTGGCTCCGGTTGTGCGGGCCTGTGTTCAGACGTCACGTCCGCCTCCTTGCCCTACAAAGCCTCGGCTTGGGTACGCTTGTATCGTGCGTGTGTTCGTGTGTGCGTCGTTCTCTATGCCTGCCCTCGCCGCACTTGAGGCCGCGACATCTGACACGCCTACCCCTACCCCAAACAATCGCCGCTTGTTTTTCCGACCGAACAGTGACGAATTGTCCTTACACACACGGATAAACTTTGGTCGACATTCTCACGCTCAAGAATAACAGTGATAACGGTTTTTTAGACATTTCCTAAAGCGAAGTATTTTCCAAAAATTGCACGAGTGAAGTATTTCCCCACATCGCGTATAATTACCTGCTAGTTAGGGAGATGAACTGTCATGATCTGTGGAGACACTCCACGCTACCAATACATTCAACCTACTATTTACTCCGTGCTACCAATTATTGCCAATTTGCCGTTCAATTGACTTGCCGCTCACTCATTAATTGAACTTGTGGACATTGAAAAGTCCCAGTATATCTCCAGTTGAGCATCAACGTCTACTAATTAAAATAAAAGAAAGTGATTAATAGATCACGACCGACAAAAAGAGAGTCATTTATACGAAAAAGAAATTAAAGAGTGACATCAAGAAAAGGCTCCATAACACCCAGGAGAAATTATATGTTTTTAATGGAAATAAAATAAATGAAGCTACCCGTTGTTTCCTATTCTTAATGCATTTAAACTTCAATTTACCAATAGACAAATATGTTGTGTTTCGCACAGCTACCTGTGTCGTAACCGATAACTGCAACACTACAAGGTAGCGTTACGTGAGGCATACATTTCCTCACCAAGCCTCGAAAAGAACAGAAAGTCTGCTTCCCGTGAGAGATGTGTTCCCGGCTGAAACGACCTATCATTTGTGAAACTATACGATCCTTCACACAGTCTCCCAATTTAAAACAACACTAATAATCACCCCCAGCTCATATCACAGGACCTGCGTCTTTTTAGCGAGAATAAAGAGCTACCGGTCATGAGGATAGAGAAACTCCCAAGAAAGGATAAAGGAACATCGAATGGAAAATGAAAATGGTACACACAGGAAGGCAACAAGACCCAGCAATTCGTATGACCGGCATGTATAAATAATATTAACGCGTAAGCGATTTGAACAATTTTTGCTTTAATAAAGGCACATCAAAAATTGCAACAAATAAAGCGATCAAAAAATGGCATGAAGGCAGAGGTTAAAAATTACGAAGTGCGAACGTAACCTTTAGGTGAGATAAATGCGCTACATTGTTGACCGGCTCTGAAGCCATAAGCACGTATATCTTCGCAGAATGACGGATGTGCTATAATTTAACACATCGTAAAAACTTTGTCCTTAGAAAACTCGGGAGCCTTAGCTTTGCATTACAACATAATGAAATTTCAATTAATTAATACGTAACGTATCGACAGCGTTAAAGAGATCAACTCGACATGAAAGATGTTAGGCATAGTCAAACAAATATATTACAGAGAAATTTTTAGCACCAACAGCCCACAACATTGATTTCCTCAGTGCAAGTGAAATTTTTCTATCCTCGTTGAGTTCCGGTAATTTCGCATTCCTGGGATAATTTTCTGCTGAAACACAGTTCGCTTACTTTATTGATTTCCGTAGTGAACTCTTCCAGCCTAACATTCAATTACTGCAGGTTGCTGCATGTTTCAGTCGCTCTACTCCTGACGCTAATCCACCGCACACACACCGGCCGCAGCACCGTGCAGACACAGCAGTCGGGTTCGGAGTGTGCTGTGGCCCCTCCCGGCAGCACCCACGTCAAAGTTGCTGCACTCTGTGTGCGTGCGTGTGTTGCAGCGGCCGTGTGCGTGTAGGGTTCGTCATGTGCACTGGTTCAGAGTTGATCTCATTGCCAGAAATCGTTGTATCGTCTAGGTATGAGTGCCCAGATGCTGCAAAGCAGTTCGTTATGCACTTGAGAAATATTTGAAAAGAAAGAGGAATTTATCGCTTAATATATATAATTAGAAATGTGCAAAATGCAAAAATTCAGTACTGTTTCAGAGAGAGCAATAATGCTTTCAAAAAAGTCTTCTTTCATATGTTTTTAGATGTATTTGTATAGAAGTTTGCTCAATAAAGCAATCGTACTATTTTTTACTACAAAATGTCAATCGTAAAATTCTATACCTCCATCAATCTAAAAATGCAACGTTTCGGTGAAACTATCACCACTTTCAGGCTGAAAATGAGGTAAATCATAATCTTATACGGTCACATTGATAGAAAATGACAATCAATTGTTCAAGTAGAAGCCAACCCAGTAAAACACAAAATTCACATTGTAAGACGACTATATAGGAGCGATATTTTGACTGTAGAAATAACGATCACCAGCAAGACTAACTTTTTCAGCCCGACGATGATGGTTGCATCGAAAAGTTGCATTTTATAAGTTGGCAGAGGCATAGAATCTTAACGATTGGCATTTTGCAGTAAAATGTTGAGCAAATTCTATTTTATATAAACACGCGAAGAACTAAATTTATAATAAATAATGAAAGCATGCATCAGATATACAAATAAATATTACTACATGCAAATGTCTTTGATTTATAATTTTTTTTCATTACTTATGTAAGAAAATTTGAAAATTACATTAAATATCGTCCAATATGTCATAGTAAAGACGCAAAAAATAGCTAACTTTGTACCATTAAATGGTGAGGCCACGAGCTTTAATATTCATTCAAAAATTATCTCATCGCCAGAGCAACTGAAAAAAATCGGTATTGATGAAGCATCATATTTGTATCTCATATATGACAGGGGAAGGGGAACTATTTCCCGAGGGAAACTAAAGAGGTGAAACATTTGTGATGAAATTTATAACATTCATTATTTCTTGTGTTAGCGTCCAATTTTTTTAATCGCCAATGAAAGTATCGAGGTTCCTTTACTCTGCATTTTAAGACCAAAATAGTAGGCTATTAAACGAGAAGGAAGAGACTAGTAAATATACTGATATGAGCACATCAAGTTTTTCACTGAAGTTTTACAAGTAAATTAATCGAATTCATTTGGCGTCAATATGCATAAAAGGCATCTTACAGAACGCTTCAGCTCGTGAATACTTTAATTTAATTCATATTATAATGAACCAGTTAAAATACTTTTAAACACTTTTTAAGTGAATAAAATACTTTTATTCACTTACAAAGAATGGGTTAACTGTTCGAATGAACTACATATTTATAATATAAACTAAAGAGATTTGCATTGCAAACAATACATCGTGACATACGAACGCTACATTATGACACGGTAGAATCGCGGTAACTGTGCTCTTATTTGATCTAACTCATATATGTGTCGTTCAAGACGGCTGAGACGTTTAAATGTACAGTAAAACATATAGTATTTTAATCCATTATTAAATGATACTTCAATGGCAAAGTGTACAACATAATATATGTTTGTATCACAATTATGTCACGCAGCGAAGCGTGGCAGCTGATGAAGTGGGCGTGGTTTTTGATGACGTTGACTAGCCATGCACGTACACAGACTCGCACCCGCACACAGAGTGGAGCAACTTTAACGTGGGTGCGACCGGGCTCGACCCTAGTTGATTCGATAGTCTCAAAATCACCTGTGTAAGACTCCGGGGAATTGAGGATTGTGTGTTTAACTGGGTCGAAACCCAGTTCAATTGGGAAGTTTGGGTCTACTGGGCTTGACCCTGATTACCTAAAGGGTCTAGGTTTTACTATGCTGGACCTTATCTAATGAGGAAGTGTGGGTCTGCACTTCAGAGCTAGACCCTCATTAATTGGGTTACCTGGGCCTAACAAAGCTAGACCCCTGTTAAGTGAGCACCCTGGACCAAATTCTGTTAAGCCCTAATTAATTAAATGATTGGCTTTGGTCTGGATTTCGGACTTTGTCTTTGCGTTACACTTAGGACTAAGATTTTATTTAAAATGATATATTTATAATAGCATCATATTCACAAACAAATAAATGAAAAATTAGTTGAATGACTCGAAAACCAAGTAGAATTTGTTTAGAAATAAGCTATTTCATCCTTCAATTCCACGACGAGGAATGCATTTACGCTTCTTCACGAGCGCACTCGTCCTTACCAACTTTGCTACATTGCATGAAGATGTGCGTGAAGTTACTCAGTTGAACTTACGTCGTATGGAGTACGCGCGGCAAAATATTTACTGAAAAAGAGTAATAACGCACATTCATTTTTACTTGAATTAACAGCAGTGATGATGTTTTTACCTTCCGCTTAGGTTTCTGAATAATTTTCTATCATCTTTCGTACGATGTTTAATTGTGTTACTTATCAAATATATCACAGGATCGTACATATTACTGCCTAACTTACGGAAACTTTAGCATAACACGAATATTTTCTTTAATTTTGACTTTAACTTAAAGACTAACATCAGTCATAGAAATGAGATTTTGCTTTAAATTCTCAATCGACCTAACCAAGCAAGCCTCACCTAACTCATCCTCATTCTACAAGCCGATTTCATGTTAAACATGCAAGTACATATAAATAAATTCGACATAAAGCTCGGATTACATTACATATGTAACCTTGGGCACAGCATTTTAGGTCGTCCTCCGCTCAGTGCTACTAAACACACAGCCTAAATTGAATAATTTCAAAAACAAGATATCCTAAAATGAAAAGTATAAATTTAATAACAAGTGATAAATCTTAAAAAGGCATCGAGAACAGGCGAAAAAATAATGACATTCATTTTGCGAAGTTCAGAGAAACTGAATGAAAATGATTTCTTTTAACCAAAAATCCTTCATTTTCGAAGGATAAGTTCTCTTTTCATTTTGAGTCTCCAAAAAGGTATGTGAGTTACATAATACCCATTCTATTGTCTGAGTTGTTTCAATTCCTTGTTTAATCCCACATTTTCAACCACTGTTTGATAATCCCGAGTAATTTCAATCCCCTGTTCAACAAGCCCGCGTTCTTTCAACCTCTTGTTCAATAAGCCAGCGTTTTTTAACTCCCTGTTCAATAAGCCACAGTAATTTCAATCCCCTGTTCAACAAACCCGCGTAATTTCCATCCCCGTTTCAAAAAGCCAGCATAATTTTAATCCCCTGTTCAATAAGCCCGCTTAAATTCAATACCCTGTTCAATAAGCCAGCGTAATTTCAATACCCTGTTCAATAAGCCCGCGTAATTTCAATACCCTGTTCAATAAGCCAGCGTAATTTCAATTCCCAGTTTACTGGACAACTTGCAACAGCTCCCTCAGATCAGCCAATCATCGGCCTAATAATCTGTTATGGAGCAGCAAAATTGCACACACGGGCCAATTAGGAAGCTCGGGCTCATCCCAGCTAATGGCCATTAAAATGGCGTAAAAATGGGCGCAAATTACACGTAATTAGTGCGGCAAAATTAGACAGCAGCGCCCGTGTTACGATGTTGCCACGCCTGTTAAATACCGGTACGTGTGTGTTGCTGTTGTGTATACAAGCAAGTGTGTTGTTGCTGTGTATACGGGCACTCGCTGCTGTATTTCTTTCTATAGAGTACGTGTGTGACGAGTGATGCAGCTCTGCATGCAAGCAATACGGATTCAGTCACATTTTAAATCGAGCAGAAAGTTAATAAGTGCCGAAAAAAAGAAATTTAAGCTTTAAACAGTCAGTGAAAACAGATGCACATACAACATGCCCCGCACACCTGTTGTATGAGCGTATCTTGCACATTTTCTGATTAGTTCATAAGGTTGAACATTGAATAATTTCTCTAATATATATGTATATACTTAAAAGTCATCGCACGATATCTGATAAAACCGTTGGTTCCACAAAATCTTTCCCATTTGTCCAGAATGTTTCACGAAAATTTTTACCTAATTATCAATAAAGTCGTAGCGCATGAGAAATTTGTAGCCCGATGGTAACGGTCATACGAAATGAAGCAAGCACGCAGAAACACATGCATCGTATCATCAAAATTCATATTCACGTGTGAGGCATATTTCCCCTCGGGCGAAGTAGGACAGGTAATAGGCAAGGACTATTTAAATTGTCATTGCAATATGTTTAGGTTAGTTAGGTTGGCTGCCCTATGCTATGGGAACTGGTGACTCCAGAGGGGATACTGTTAGGTTGCCTCAGTTAAAGATAAACCTTATGAACTTCCATCTTTTGTGCCCAGTTAGCTTCTTTCAGTTTTCAGGCCTACTTTGCTCTCACATTTTTCTCTTGTCTTCTTCTTATTTTTTAATTTGCTATTTCTTTGCGCCCGGTATGCATAGTGGGAACTCACCTTGCACGTTGCTTTTCAATTTCTACAATACGAACTGAATTTTCTCTCAATTTCGCTTTCTTGAGATAGCATTTTGTGTGGCTAGGGAGTCGTTAGATACAACTGCAACTCGTAATATTGATGAAAGGTATTGAAAAAAACAAGAAGCTGACATACATTTTCCTTTTATCAACTAAAATTTGTGCCTTGGTATAGTACAGTTTTAAATTCCGGCTATATCAGGACTATTTTCGTCATGGAGCAGAAGCAAAATACCATAATGTGTGCGTGATATAGTATTTCTTGGTTACGTATTCAGTGTACTGTGTAATGTACCCAATGTTTTTATCATCCCACCGCTGCCACAATTGTTGTGGTAGATCCTTAATGTTCAACCGATGTCACATTATAGTTATGATATGATGTCACGCTATCGTACTTATTTTATGTACGTTTGTCATATTTTGATCTCCGTGATCTTGATGTTTTTCTTGCCCCTTTCTTTCATTTTATTATTTATCAATGTCGGATGGGAATTTTTAACGTCCTCATTATCTCAATCATGAACTATTATTAAATAGATAAACTGGCGCCGGTCCCAATGAAACTATTTTACTCAGAAATTCATTCGAACAGAAAGCTATGTGTTCGTCTAATTTCATCATCATCAACTGAATTAACGTCAGTGCCAACTTAAAAATCCTACCTCAACGGGAAATTAAAAAAGTCTCAGCCCCATCATTGATTTATTACTTAAAAGAGTTACAGAATCACTTTAGCGCAACAGAGAATTATCTTAGACATGAAAATACACGAAAATAATACACGCACTTACGATAAATGTATGTACAAAAATAATGGTACTCTGAAAGCGAATGTAGGCTAACCAATGCTCGAGTCAATCGCTGGGAGCAGGGCTTAAAAATATATGTAGGAATGAATACTTAGCTTGCTCGTGGATTCCAGGATGGTGATTCGAATAGGATAACACGTCACAGATTTAATTAAAGATACGTGATTTTATCAAGAAAGCCGTCGCATGCCTGAAGGGCAAGCGCGGCAGAAACGAGTTGCTCTAGTCACAGCTTTCGCCCGAATGCCCCACCCCGATAAGGACAGCTTGTCAAGTACTACGAAGTTTCGTGACCACTATGTGGCCGTTAAAACGAGTTTCACAAGCAAGCGGTTTCGTTTGAAATTCACGTATTAAAATTCTATTTAAAATAGAAATATCGATCTTAATTAATTAAATTTATTTCACAATGTTATCTAATTAATCCTAGACAATTGAAAAATGCCAAAAGTAGATTATTACAAAAGAACCTATCTTGGTGTCAGCGTCTGGCATCTCATTGACTAGGCACGGCTGTTCGTTTCGAAGTCGATGCGACAAGGAATGTGAAGTCGCCGTAGGCTGTGGAGTTCGATGTGTTCTAGCCTCAGAATATGTACAATCTGTTAAAACGAGCAGTGCGTCCTCCACTGTCTGATCAGTTGTATTTACGTTATGAGATGGCCTATAACACTGGGTGACCAAGGGAATAAAGCGAACAAGAAGAAGCGACCAAAATACAAAAGAAGCAAAAGAAAATGATTGAAACTCAAGAAAAACCAGGGAACACAGGAAATATATAAAATATGTGTAATCAAAGAAAAAGTAGTGGAAAACAACGTAAAGGCGTTGAAAATCAATAGAACCACGGACGAAAATAAAGGTAAAACTATGAAAACCTTGAGAAAGTGAGAGAAATGCATGCAGGAGACAATACCAAGCAAGCACAGTACGAACAAGAATTACTCTCGTCGCGACGTAATATTTAGCGCGGTGCTTGTGCCAAGAAGCCAGCACCGAATGTTGCGCTCGAAAAGCTGCTGCTTAGCTCTCTGCTTCTCAGAAGCTTACACTCGCGCTGTACATGTTGGTCGTGGTGTACATATTGGCCATGTTGTACGTGTAGGACGTGCTATACGTGTTGTACGAGTTGGCTGTGTTGTATGTGCTGTACGTTTTGAAGGTGTTGTACGTTTTGTGCGTTTTGTGCTTGTGTTACGGAGTAGCTGTGTCACAGGTATTATACGCTCGTTGTACATGCAGACGTGTATTAATGTAATTATTGTTCGTGTTTCGCGTGTTTCTTGTACTATGGAGCTGTATATGTTTCACGTGTTGCTCTTGAGGAACGTTAGGTCACGCTCGCTAGATCGCGCGACCATTGATGGTAACGTGCCCCGTGAATATCATACGACAAACGCATTCATGTGTGAGAGTAATTGTGCGCACAAACTATCTATTCTCCTTTGATGTAATGAAAGCTGGGAATTTCGTTTAATTTCAAATTCTGAGTAGTTCCAAATACAAGTGTCCCTCATAAAGTGCGGCCCTTGAATCTGTAGAATTCCTTGAGTACGGTATTTTCGGGCCACAAGATTTCTCCAATGGTGTCTAGATTTCTAACGTGTGATTTGTAATAAAATGTGACCTGCAAAGAATTAAATTTTTCTTATTCGTCATTAGTCTTTAATACTGTTTCTGACTTGAAATTTCGGTTTACAATTTAGTTGATGTGCATATAACCATTTTCATATCCATCAATCAGATTTAAAGCTGAAATGGTTATTAGCGTGTTTTCAATAGAGATGGTCTTAAAAATGAGAGATATTCATAAAGTGTTAAAGTGTTGAAAGTAACCCCTTCCAACTGCCCCCCTCCCTCACACTTTAGAAGTGTTACCTGAAACGTTTAAAAATTTGATGCCTAATTGAACAATATCACAACTTTACGATCAGAATCGAGCGCAATGGTATAATGATTCATATTTGTAAAATAATTTCAAAGCTTTCGTTATATCAGAATATTTTTTATATTAATCAAACAGTAACAGAATAGCATGTTCCCTACCAAACAATACCATAACTTTCCGTCTAATACCGGATCACATCAAAAATTTTCTTACAAAATCAAAGAATATCAGATCGTTTCGTTCCGTGCCCGAATCAAACATTACCGGAACTCTGGTTTTAAATCAAACAATATACAAATTTTTGTTCTTGGAAAATAACATCAGAACTTTTAATTTAATGCGACACCAGCGCACTGGAGATTCCGAAATATTTCCCTATGAGACAAGCATTTATCTTTACAAAACTTTAATGATTGTTCAATAAAATCATGTACACAAAGCTTCAGAAGTTGATATAAATATACAAATTAAAATTTCACTCCATGCTTAATAAAAACACCGTAACTGAATTTCTGGAGCTCATATAAATGTAAAACATAAAAAACATGGCGCGAATCTTGTATGCGCTGGATGCACAGTCATTTGATAATTTTCTACGAATATTATTGTATGCACAATGGTGTTAAACGCTACATGTGTCCTATTGTGTTTTGCACAATCTCCAGAATTTTTTGTGCAATACATGATATTTTTCGAATGCGTGAATTATTCATTGCATCACACGAGAGTGACATGTAAAGCATTAAATCTTATAGGGAATAAAGCAAAAAACTATCGGGTTCTATGAACATGGTTTAAAGGAAACCTAACTGTGTCTGAATCTAGAGTATGTTCTTAATTTCCTTTTTTACTCGTGTAAGGCATAAATTACGAACACCAGTAAATAATTAAAGATTTTGTCACGATTAGGTCATTTCCTTCGTAAACTTTTGAAAGATGGCGTTTGGCATACATTCAAGAACCGTAACATGAACGTTCAGTACAAATCAATTAAGCAGAACTTTTCAGTCAAGCTAAACGAAATGTGCCCTGGAAATGAATCTATTTGTGCTGGTAACTCAATATTGCAGAGGCTTGACAAGATTACATTTTTCAATTGCGACTTCGTTCGAGAGTTCAGAGTGAACGAAAAGCTATGTAAATAAATGAATCAATAAATATATGAAAAAATTGCATTACTATGAATTAAATATTTCTCTAACTTTTAAGCCAATTGGATCAGCAACTTTTTGCAGCATATTTTGCCTCGGCTCCATCATGCAGGCATTGGACACTCTCGAACGAACCTGGAAAAATAATATTGGATGGAGAAATATATTGGGCCAAATTGACGAGCTGGGCTGTCACCGTGTACAGGTACGCAGCAGTTAACTTCATCAATATCGAGCTAATGTAATCAAACAGCAGGAGCGCGGTGCGCGCTGGGCGGCAACGCCACTTTATTGGGAGTGTGGAACGGGTGTCCACGTTACTTGAAAGTCGGACTTGAAGGTGGGACTTGTAGGTTTGGTTTCCAAGTGGGACTAGGAGGTGGGACTTGTGGACGTGTAGGTAGGATACGTAGGCTGGGCCTACAAATGGGACTCGTAGGCTGAGCTTGCAGGTTGGCCTAGCTGATAGGGTTTACAAGTGAGTCATGTAGACGTGGCTTTCAAGTGGGACTTGTGGATTGGGCTTGTATGTGATATTAACGAAGCTAGTCGTGAGACAGAGTCAACTTTTGCAGGGACGTATTTTGTTCTCACAACATCATAAATTACAGTATATTTAGCTGTCACAAATTGTTCTGTCAATGTGACCGTTTTTAAGCCGGATGTTATTTTTTATATTATTATGCAAAAATCGTTGCCCATACCTATCTAAGTGTTCGTCTGAGCTCACATGGGAGGCGGGCAAAGCGCTTCACTTACAGTGCTTCTCAGTTATCCAGGGGTTGTTTTTTCTCAACTTTCAACGAGCGCTCACTAATTCGGCTCAAATTAAGCGATATTTTCTGCGGCTACAATTTTTCAATACTATTAACACCATTAAGCTTTCGCTTGCATTTAGCACAGCCTTCAGCATCTCTGAACCAGAAATCTGAGTTTCCAATAAATTACAGCAACGAAAGGGTATACATACAGAGGTGTCAGCGAAGTTCCAAGTGGACTCACGCTGTCACATGCACCGCTTTAACGGCATGCATTGTTTGAGCGTGACCTGTAGCAGATTTTTCATTGCGCAGTAAATTCTCTTGGTTATACATACATCAAGTAGCATCGTTTTAGCTGCACCTTCAGTAATACGAGCTGTCCAATAGTTTGTGATGCAAATTATGGAGTTCTCTAAATCAGAACCTGAACTTACGTGAATGCTTGTGGACGGTGAAGTGTTTACCGCAACAAGCAACCGACCTCGCGTGCGCTGTACGCGGCGTGCGTTCCTGTCATCAGACATGCCCCCGAATTGGTAGGCGTATCAAGTTACTCCAGAATCGTGCAATTGGAACGCTTCGCGAGATGAAATAGATCTTGTTTACGTTATGAATCATTACCTCCGAAAACTGTCAACGGTAGCGATGTTACTCATAGTTGCGAAGCTTTCATTTTCTTTCTCTAGATAGAAAATAATTCTTTGTATCAGATTGAGACCTACAAGTATTTCTTGAGCAATGACATTTACATAATTAATCACACTATCGTACCACCACTACCTGAAATGAAGGCGTTACTTTCAAGTATGATCTTGAATTCAATCCTGGATACTTTTTAAATAAAAAAATGAAATGTCTAGTAATTTTTATTCCAGTATTGATAATTGAACGGATATTATTTTTTCAAGAAGCATGTCTGAATTAAACTATATATTCAAGAGAAACATCTAAATCAATATTTTATTGCAAAAAAAATAATGAATTAACATTTAATTTCAAAGGGACGACTGAATTATAATGTTTAAAATTTCAACATCGAAAATACTATACTCGCATTTTATTAATGAATTAGAATTTAGACATATATTCATTTCATGGCAATAGCAGAAGAAGAATACGAGTATAAGAAGTTAGAGGGCACCTCTTATACTCACTGAGCTTGCTCTCCACTCACCCACTCCCTCTTCATAGGTTAAAATGCTGACAAACTATTTTTCACAACGATCTGCAAAAGTGCCTCCTTTAGGATGCTTCCTTTTCAACTACACCAGAATGGAACATTTCAGTGTCTTCACAGCTCAGCTCGCTACGGGGGAAATGGAACGTATACTTTGCTCTGTGACGGAAAGGTGTAATGAGGCAGCAGAATAAAAGGCACTAGTTGATTGCACTGTAGACTGGTCTTCCTTTAAGAAAGAGAATTTAAAAAGGAGTTGAAAGGTGCAGCCTCCTCAAAATACAAATCTAAACCCACAATAGACTCGTGCTCTCTCGTTCAGTCAGCGGTGGGTAATTTGAGTAACTTTAGGTTAATTAAGAAAGCTTTCAAATGGATTTCGTCTATTAATGTAAATTACGAATAATAATACATATACAGACACATGCAGTCATTATGTAGTGGTCATGCATTCAGTTTACAAATTGGGGGTAGAGACACACAGTGCAAGTAAGTAAGACAAACTGCTTCTTCTCATAAACTGAAATTTTGTTTGTATGTCGATTTTCAACATGTCTTTAACAGTGAATGTGCTGCCAATAATTCCAGGCACTGCCATTCAAGTGTAAAGAATCGTCACAGTATACAGGGCTCAGTGCAATATTTATGGCTGCCATTGTAAAGTTGAGTGTTACAATATTGAAATGAACCATCTTACAAACCTCAAGCTTGTCAAGCTATGCTGCGTTGAGAACTGTCGCATTTTGTGAGCATTCAGGTTCTTTGTGTTAATCTGATAAAAATGGAATTCCCTTCATAAAATCATGAATCATTTACCAAAATCGTATTAACGATTACATTGTGTTTCATGTGAAGGCTACTTGATTGGGATTTTTCTAGCCAAAGCGTTTGCTTTTTTCAATAATGTGCACCCGTAAAAATTATTCAGAATTTGATCCTTATGCTTGATTTCTTTCACTATGCTCGAGGAGATTGGCCACATGGAGGCTAACCTAGTAACTTTGTTTAAATGTTATCAGTAATTATATGATTATTATTGATTTCTTTTAAAATTTAGCTATTTATCTAGACCGTAAAACAAGTTTCAGTGACAGAGCTTACTTAAAATTAGTCAGAATTTCGCGAAGAATTAGAAACGACAAATTGGGCAAAGCGGCGTCCACGCAAGTAACTTCATTGCGCTCCAAAACCTCGCGTGAAAAATTCCTATCCTAAAAATAAAGGGCAAAGTTGAAGAGCTTCTCCAAAAAGTTTTGATTCCAGAGCCTTTCAGCTGCAGCTCATTTCAAACACTTCAAAGTCCCAATGAATATCATATGAACTTCGCAGAAAAACCTTGAACTTATTTCAGGGATAACATTCGGGAAAGTTTAGCTTTGACGTTTTTGAGCTAGTTTATTAAAGACCTTCTTCAAATTTCGTAAAAAACTTTGTTCAACTTGGTATATTAGACGGTTTATTTTCTTGTGTTATATTAGAGAGTTCGGTATTTCTTCATTAGACAGTGTTAGACAGTCCTTTAGCATGTTATTTTAGGTGGAGTATTTCTTGGAAGTGTATTATTTCGCTAAGTTACGTGGTTCATTCATTTTCCAATGAATTTTAAGTATACACTTTTTGAAAATGTTCCTGCTCTTGGGAAGAAATATTCGAATACAATTTGACATATATGTAAACAATTAGCTCCTCGGAACAATATTTATACAACGCACAAGATCTCGTTGAAGAATTTTTGCAAAAATTTGAGATTAGTTTTATTTGTATTGAAACGTTCCCGACAATGTTTTTCAACCGGAATATATAGCATAGAACATTTGCCTAAAAAATACAATATTAATCTTAACTGCCATCATTTAATGAATGTGGCGGCATGGTTCAATAAAAAAATTTTTCCGGTAGGCTGCCGCCAATCCATAGCTGAAGAATTTTATTGGTAAACTCCAACATAGGAATTATGTTAAATATTATCGAAAGATTCACCGTTAATAAATTTCGTTAGACTTCGGTCATCAAGTAATTGTGCATAACGGATTCAAATTACATGGAGGACGTTACACTTGCACGAAAATGTTTGCTTACTTGATCTGTTTTAGAGTATACTCACGCTCTGTGTGCAGCTTACTTTTTGTTAATTTGAATTGTCTGTAGAAAAAAGTTATGAAGAGAAAATTGTGATGGTATTTCTCTTCGAAATGCTCACAAATCTAAAGAATTGATTTTTACCGACAGAACTTCCTAATTTCAATACTCTTATACCGTTATAAGATTAGCACTGGCATCAATACCGTTAACATCAATACAGTCATTACCGTTATAAAACTAGCACTGGCATCAGGTTGTCAGCGACATCGAAATAGGGAAGGAACTGCCAATCGGTATTGAACCTCAAAAACCACACTAGAAGACAAATTAGACAAAAAATGTTGTATATTAAGGTTGTTTCCTGAAAGAAAACCGTAGTGTACTTTTGGCCTGCAAAAAGTTAACAAGCATCTGAAAATAGATGCGAATCTTGTGCACCACGGCGCAAGTTAAACACTGTGCATTTTTCATGAATGCGTTCCAATTTTTACTTCGAGCTGTCAAAATATGTCGTGTGGGCAGAACATCAAGTGCGCCTGTTGCGTTGAGATGCAGCTTTCCCAGCTGAGTTCTTCCCTCGTTGTATAATTCAACCCATGCAGAGTTCTTCCCTCAATGTATAATTCTACTAAAGCAAAGTTCTACCCGTTCATATACTGTTCCCACGTTACTTTAGCTGCATTTATCTTCTTTCCTCCATTTTTATTAATTCTTTAATGTCTGGAGAACTAGTTTTGGTAAGCTATGAGGTTTTACTTTATTCATACAATACAATTCCCAGTTTAATTTTTTCGCCGCCTGTAAGAATGTTTTTCGCCGCCCAAGTTATTAAATCGCTTAGGCAGCAAATAACATGCATGCCCCGGCGAAAAAGTTAGACTAGGAATAGCTCAAAATAACACAAGATATGCAATGCATTATACAACAAACGCACATTGAACATTGTGGGGAATATCATTCAAACATGCATCAGTCGCCGTCACGTACCCTGACAAAATAATCAAAACTAGCTTGTTTCCAACGTTATTCTTAATTTCATTTCAAATAATATCTTTAGTTGCTATGTTATTGCTGCCCAATAAGAGAAATTAATGAATTTATTCATCTCTCAGTCAATTGTCATATTTGTTACTCGTTTCTGGATGCCCAAGTCAAATAACTCACGGAAAGTAAACGTATCAAGGGTGTTCCTTTGCGTAAATACAGTAAACATCTGTTTGATTAGAAAAACTTTGCAGGACTATTTTAGCACTCCAACTTAACAGGACTATTCCATTAGATAAAGTTAGCAGGGCTACTGCAGAAGTAATTAAAGTGCTCAGAATCTGAGAAAATTCGGACGGTTTGAAATGTCATCGTCGTCCAGAAAACCCAGCGAATTAAGCTCGTCAGAAACGTTCGTATAAAATGTAGGATATTTCGCTGAATTCTTGATTTGGCGAGTGCAGTTTTCATGGATGCGTTTCTATTTTTTATTGCACTTGGAGATCATGCGTTAATTTTTTTTTGCTACAGCATTTTCACCTTTCATGGCTGACATTTTTCGCAACGCTATATTTGTTTAGAAATAAATTATTGATCACACTATTTTTATAAATTCATCACTTCGAACGTAAATAACCAATTCTTTCAATTGTCGCTCTCATTTAAGCTATGCCCTCGCACGTATTTATGACGCTGACACAAATGAAACTTGCGTTATTTCAGCCTCGCGCACAAAAAACTCGCGCAAAATGTAAAACACGAACACAAAATTCAAACCCGCGGTCACTTCTGCACAGGACGCGACAAATATCTTAACACACGTGCGCTGATAACGAGTGTAAAAATACCTCGAGAATGTGCAACGTTCATGTCTGAAAGAACGCTCATTTCAATTTGTGTATGAAGTCACGTCTAATTCAACTGTCCAACAAAACAAATTCTCAGTTAATTTTTGGAGATTTTTAGAGAAACTCCCACTTCAAATGCACAGCCTGCTCTGGACGAGTTACGGCTGTGCAGTCAGAAGCACAAGCAGCTGTACTAGAAGCTGTACATTTAGATGTACAGGCAGCTGCAGTTGCAGTTGTACTTGCTGCTGCACAGGCTTCTGTATATGAAGCTGCTTGTTAGATGTACAGGCAGTAGTACTGGGAGATGTACATGAAGCTGTATACTCAGCTGCACAACCAGCTGTACACGCAGCTGCACAGCCAGCTGTACACGCAGCTGTACACGCAGCTGCACAGCCAGCTGTGCACGCAGCTGCACAGCCAGCTGTACACGCAGCTACACAGCCAGTTGTACACGCAACTGCACAGCCAGCTGTACACGTAGCTGCACAACCAGCTGTACACGCACCTGCACAGCCAGCTGTACACGCAGCTGCACAGCCAGCTGTACACGCAGCTGCACAGCCAGCTGTACCGTGAGATGCAGAAGCAGCAGTACACGCAGCTGTGCAGAGCAGCTGTGCAGGAGCAGCGCTGTATCACATGACCGCTCTCACGCTGGCAGCATCTCGGGCTACTGCGCCACAGCGGCGCCTGCTGAGTACTGCGTCGTATGCTGCATGCCTGTGTACTGCGTCGTGTGCTGCATGCCTGTGTACTGCGTCGTGTTCTGCATGGCTGTGTACTGCGTCGTGTGCTGCATGCCTGTGTACTGCATCGTATGCTGCATGCCTGTGTACTGCGTCGTGTGCTGCATGACTGGCTGTGTGCTGCGTCGTGTGCTGCATGACTGGCTGTGTACTGCGTCGTGTGCTGCATGAATGGCTGTGTACTGCGTCGTGTGCTGCATGACTGGCTGTGTACTGCGTCGTGTGCTGCATGACTGGCTGTGTACTGCGTCGTGTGCTGCATGATTGTCTGTGTACTGCGTCGTGTGCTGCATGACTGGCTGTGTACTGCGTCGTGTGCTGCATGGCTGCTATGTACTGCGTCGTGTGCTGCATGACTGGCTGTGTACTGCGTCGTGTGCTGCATGACTGGCTGTGTACTGCGTCGTGTGCTGCATGACTGGCTGTGTACTGCGTCGTGTGCTGCATGGCTGCTATGTACTGCGTCGTGTGTTGCATGACTGGCTGTGTACTGCGTCGTGTGCTGCATGGCTGCTATGTACTGCGTCGTGTGCTGCATGACTGGCTGTGTACTGCGTCGTGTGCTGCATAACTGGCTGTGTACTACGTCACGGATAATTTAAATGGCTGTTAACTGTGTAGTTCTTAACTAACAGTTAACTGCGTCGTGTATTAATCAATGGCTTTAACTAATTCGTATATCACTTAACTGGCTGTTAATATCGTCGCGTATTACTTAACTGATTGTTGACTGCGTCGTGTATTTCTTAACAGGCGGTAGATAACAGGAAGTAAATATTTCAAAGAAATTCAGCGCATATTTGATGTAACATTTTTCACTGCCTTTGTCGTGACCCTCTTTATTTTGTCTCGCTGAGGTCACGGTCTTCATTTTCTTCTGCCGTCATTCTTTGTTGCGATGCATGATATTTTTCCATGTGATATTATTAGTCGTGACATTAAGATTATTCGTCACATTTCTTTTATTTTCTACTTGTTAATGTCAAGGTAGCTGCCACCAACTCAGAGTAAGTCTGAGTAAATATTTAATTCAATTTTCGGTGAGCGTGACGAACGGCTTAAGGCCATAAATTAATCGTGCATTTTAGCCGTGTTTCCTGGCTACGAATATCATCTTTTCTTCTGAATCATCATGTCCTCTCCTATTATTTATCTGAGGGTTATTAAAGACACAGGAAATATCAAAGAAATTCACTATTGAACACTGGAAAATATTGAGATATTAATCATCAAATCATCAAAATACGCATTAATTGAACGCACGCGATCTACGCATTCACATCCTAATATACTCAGAAGCTTGAGTGGGGACTGGGATTTGACATGAAATCAGAGGGAAACTTATCTTGAGATTTGGAGATCAGGGCTCGCAGTTTGAATGTCGCCTGGCTGGCGCGTTGGAGCAAGATCGCCATGTTTGGTTGAGGGCAGCGAGACCAGGTTGATGGCTGGGACTATGCCGACAGTAGCAGTTTATGTTGACGATCTCTAGTTTACGTTATTGGCACTGCAGTTGAGTATTCTTGAAGTTAATCACTTTCGAGCGAATGAGGGCACCGATACTCTAGGATGGCTTTGAGTAGTGAATTTAAGAGGCAAGACCTCGGCCCAACTGGACCAAGGTAGAGGAACAAACTCTTATGCGGCTGCTTGTGATCGTGTCCTGGCCTCTACTGACCGCTCTCCCTCAGGCACCCGCGCTTGGCGTCCCCTTGAGGTGCCAAGTTTGAATAACGACTTAACAAGGTTACTAATAAGAACGTGATATATCCCTACAATCGAATAGAAAACATACATCATTAACCTTACCCTCATTACTATATAAAAATCCCCACAAAACAATGTTAAACATATGAATTAAAGCAAAGGATGACATCCGTTGAGGTTCTTGGCACCTTCGGCTGGCGTGATCGTTCGCTACTTGTATCGGCGACGTTCGAACGTTGTTCCTGAAGAGTCGACTGTTCTAGAATCCAACGATGTGATGCTTCCTCGCAGAAATCAGGCTTAACATTCGGTCTTTTGAATCATTTATGAATAAGTCGTTGGCCGGACGATTATTCGGATCCTTAGCGATATTCCTTACACAGTTATGCGGAGAAGCATAACACCTTGATCTGAACATGCGTTATATAGAAGAGCGCGCACTCATCAGTTTTGGTTACGTCATGCGGTGGTCGTGCGGAAATAATCCGAGTTGGTTTCCACTTCAAAAGTGGGTGCGTGAATGACTTTGTGGCACAAAGTACCTTGTTGTGTTGGTCAACAAGTGGCCGCACACTGCCCCTGGGTAATGATACAGTTTGTTGTTTGCCTGCTCGCTGGATTCTTTGCTTGTTTCCTTGCTCTCTTGCTTACTTTCTTGCTTGTGTACCTACTCTCTTGCTTGCCTACTTGTTTGCGTGCTTACTTGCTTGCTCTTTTGCTTGCGTGCTTATACTAGATTGCTTGCTTGTTTGCTTACTAGCTAGCATGCATGTTTGCTTTATAGCTTGTTTGCTTGAGGCTTATTGACTTGCTTGCTTGTTTGCGTGCTTGCATATTTGCTTGGTTACCTGTGCGCTGGTTTGTTTGTCAGTTTGGTCTATCCGCCCCTACTCCCGCCCTGTACTCTGGATAGCTGAACATTATATTTTCAGGACTAATGACTACTTCTCAAATGTAATTTATTAATAATGATTAACATTCATACAAACTTTATCCCTTAACACATTATTGTAAAACTCAAAAGAAAACGGTGGACTGCAGAAAACTGCGTTCAAACGGCTCTTGTGTGAGCAGTTCACACTTGCTATGTTTGCGTGTTCAACATCCCACCGATGATTCATCATAGTCGTATAAATCTCTTTTCTGATAGGGCTTCCAGTGATGTACGTTAGTTATTCGTATCTTTGACCTGACATCTCAAGTCACATTCCTTTATTTTTGCTAATCAAGATAAAATGAGACTTTTCAACTTCCATATCATAGTTAGTAATTTACGTTCATTTAATTAATCATGTTCGGTAGCGCAACCGTCACATTCACGATAATCAATCTACATCCTTAAAGGGGAATTTACAAGACGTGAACCACATCAGTTACTTCATTACCTAAAAACACACAAAATGAACCCGATGCATTAATTAAAACGAACCTAACGCATCTAGTTTACATTTCAAGTAATATTACGTTCGTAAGCTTGAGGCGTAGCACCGATAAAACCCATGCTATAGGAAGAATACTATGAGTATGCAAGGGAAAATATGCGAATAATGATTAGGACACTCACCTTGTTCGGGGATCCTGGAATGATGATTATAATGGGCTCCGTGACCGTTTCATTATTGCGTTACTATGTCACCACAAGGTGTTAAATAACAAAGGTTAAGATAGGCCAAGACTAGCCCGAAGAGCAGGCCGGCGGATGAAAAACTCTCTCTGTCAGGATCCCCAATGATCCCTCGCACACACTTCGAGAGGCAGCGCCCTTCTCATGCCCGGCTTTGTACGATAATTTCTTTATAATCTTAAGATGGATTAATTCCACGAACAAGCGGTTACGTTTCACTCTAGCGCACTAAATCATATTCGTAATGAGAACTTCGATTTTAGGTAATTGGAGTGGTAATCTAATTGACATTAAGCTCTTAAATAATGATGTAAATACTAATTGTACCAGAACTTTCCGGGTATCGACGTTAGGCAACTCCTTCGGTTAGATGGCGCCCTTGTTCCTTCGCGTTCTCGAAGTTGGTGTGAAGAAGGATATGAATAACTGCCAGCGTGAATATCCACATTCCCTCAGAGCTGGCTCGAACGATTCAAATAAGTGAAGCGTCCTCCTTTGAATGATCGTTTTCTCATACGTCGTGGTTAGAACCATGACACACGAATGAATAATTGCTCTATTTTAAACAAATGCCGTCATGTTGTACTTACGGAAACCCTGCTATTTAAATATTAACCATCGTATGTGCGCGTCAATTAAGGCTTTTTCACACACTGTATTGAATTTTTGACGACACCTGAATGTGTAACGGTAATATTTAATCACTAAGGAGACGATAGGAGCGGGAAAAACTGGCAATACAATTTTATGTAATTAGTAACTTCTCTTGGTCTGCAGAAGTCTTGCCCAGATAAAGGCAAATGCTGGAGTAATTCACAATCAAATTTGAAACACTTTTTTCGCTCTCTTCTTCCTATTTTTTCTTCATTACAGCACTTGTCGATATTATTTGAACTGTGATATAGACTGTAGAATAAGCACGTAAACACGGTTGATTGAAACTCAAGATTCAACTTCAATTGAACCCAGTTTCTACTCGCAACCTTCAAATGGACAAAAATTCAGCGAGAAATACCATCACTTTTTACAGCAAAGGATGACTAGAAATGCTCCCAGTGACCACCAGTGAGTCACCAAGCAGTCAACGCGTTTAACTAACGGCATAAATCAACGCACGATTAGTTCGAAAATTTCATCTCGTTAGATATAATGACCAGCCTCATCCCGTCTTTGTCCGCGTAAATCCCGTAAATGCGTTCATTGAAGTTCACTGTCGAATGAGAGCTTTTTCCTCATTTTAGCGTGGGCGACAACCTGACGCCAGAGCCAGCCTAAATGGCGGAGGTTGAAATTACAGTTAAATAAGCAGAAAATTCAAATGGTGAAGGATTACATCTGCCCTCAAACAAACAAGCCTCACGCTTTGAGTATGTTACGTGGAGAGAGCTTGTATTGAAAAAACACTCACTTCAGGTTTCAATAGCTCATGTGTTTCTCTGATACATGTATGCTATCGTTACGAGAAATAGAATCTTCAATCCTGTAAACTATGCCTAAATTATATCATGTATTATAAAGCGAAACATGCATCATACTAAAATTATACACTTCCCAAGTAATACTCGCGAACGAAAACCATTACATGCGTTATTCATGTGTTATAATACATAGGATAAATTATGAATGCATTTTAATTCCTATGTGCAACATAGGGATCATTACCCCTGTAGTAGAACGCATAGCAGGTATTCTACTTGTTCTGTGAAGCTCAACGGGTACTATGCAAGTGTTACACATGTAGTGCCATTTTTGCACGTGTCCCCGCATCTGAACACGAGATAATTCGCTGCATTGGAAACATTCTCTCCTCAGAACGCTCCGCGTCCAATTATTTGGGTAATGAGATCGAGATAAAAATAAGCGATCGATCGACCTATTTCGAAATCCCTCTGCCTCGATTTACATATCCGTCGAGCCGCACAGCATTGTGGGCGTGGGATGCACTCGTGTGAAACAAAAATAGCGGTTTTATCTAAACTATAGACAATTCCCTTCGGAGTTGAATGAGGTCATTTCACTCATACCAACTCCATCTCCAGCTCATCATCATAGTCATTCTTCAATTAATTCTTCAATTCGTCTTTTAGCAAATAAATGGGATCGCAGCTTCAAGGTTGTAGGAAAAGGTCCGTTTCAGAATAGATTTGCTTTCAGCAAGCAAGTTAACATTAATTATAGACTCGAGTTGGAAACTTGAACTTGGCGGGGAAACGGTACTAGTTGGGGGCATGCTACGCTATATAACAGCCACCTCACTGCCCAGACCGGCCGCTCGCTGCTCCTTTCTCGAGGCTCAAGCTGAAAACCAAGAATGAAACGGAAACTGGCGTGCTAAGAAATTGTTTCCTTCATCCGCCCTTTATATCATGTACATAAAGTAACTAACCTTAATTAATGTTCTTAAATCTAGCTTAAATCTAATAGGCGAGCTGGCAGAATAAAATAAACATGGCAGCACGTCGAACTAAGGCTAGAAATTCGCACATCTTTCCTGATTTGTTCTCTAATTCATTCTCTAACTCTTCCTCTAATTCATCTTCCAACAACTCTTACTTTAACCTTCAACTTATTCTCAAACTCATTCTCAAACGCATTCTTCAATTCATTCTCCAACTCATTCTCCAGCTCATTATTCAATTCATTCTACGCTTCATTCTCCAACTAATTCTCCAGCTCAACTCTTAACGTATCCTTCAATTCATTTCAAAACCAAATCTCAGACTCTATTTTCAATTCTTTCCAGACCCTCAAAAAATTAGAAGTGAAAGTCGCACAAAAACAATGCCTCTGATGTCACTAAAGCTGCCTATGGGAATTGTGACGTCACTGGGGTGATGTAAGGGATTGAACAGTCAGGCGAGACAACAGCCAATGGGGCTGCGACTACCAAGAGCTGGCCCGATGAGGGTCAGTGTCACGTGGTACTTAGCGAAGTATTCTGGTTTTCAATGAACTGAGGAGGGGAAGTAAACCCTTCAGATTCCAGGGTTAGTAATACAGACCAAAGGAACAGGATAAACATAAGAGATAACCTAACTATTGCGCTATGGTAACGAAAGTACTCAATGCTAATAGTAGAACAAACACACAATCTTGAATCTGGTGCGAACTCACAAAAAAGAATACTATTTCTCTTTGAATGGAGGGACGAAATAATCCTCAAGACTTATTATGGGGAACTTAGAGCGTTACAGCGGTGGAGACGACTTCGGGTGTGAAACCTTAGTTATTCTTGCTCAATTTTCCAACCTTCTTGAAGTTACTGGAATAGTGGAGCAGTCGAGAAGGCAGACGTAACTTTACGTATTTAGGACACAGACGAACGCCTTGGGTAGCATGGTACTCGGGACGTACCAACGCCTTGGTAGAATGGTACTCGGAACGTACCAACGTCTCGGGTAGTATGGTACTCGGGACGTACTAACGTCTCGGGTAGTATGGTACTCGGGACGTACCAACGCCTCGGGTAGCATGGTACTCGGGACGTACCAACGCCTCGGGTAGCATGGTACTCGGAACGTACCAACGCCTCGGGTAGCATGGTACTCGCCCCCTCGGAACAGAGGTGAGGTGGGACACCATAATTGAAAATAATACAAACTCCTGAGCAGAATTGCAACTTCAGGACTCTGAAGTGGCGTGTAATGTAACTAGCAAGTTTGATTAACAAACGACTAATTACCACTGACTAATATTAATGAACTAATAAGTAGCGCTGCCTAAACAATTGATAAACAACTGGCTAAGGATGCTGGAAGCTGAACGAAATTATGAGAAAATGAAAAATAGAAAACGGCGAGCGAAGAAAAAAAGTTGGCTCACTCTCTCACAAGTCGTCTGAAATTAGGCGGCAATCTTGAGAAATTCAACAAACAAAAATGAGTTTGTTCAGTTCGTTTCCCATGAGACTGAGATGACCAGGCCTTTAAAACTTTATGTGTTGGGCAAGGGTACTTTTTCTCTATTTGCAAGTTGAAAGAATTGTATTAGTATTTCAGATGCTCCAAAACTAAACTGCTTCCAAGCTTGCGTGCACTCAGCGTAGGCTGCGGCGCAGTTAGATTAGGCTGGAAATATTGTACCTATATTTCATTAAAGTCTCGGTAACTCATTTCATCAGTGGAACATTTGACGTAAAGAAATATATGATATCTTCTCCTAACTTTTTTGCCAAAGAGAAAATAGAATCAATATGAAGTGATCCTAGATGAAATAAGGTTACCGAGAATCATCAATTATAACAAAAGTTTATCATAATTTAACAAGCAAACGAGAAAACGCTCAACATTGTACAATATCTGTGTGAAATCTGCCTGAGGTACTGCCTTCTTCCCAGCGCTGCACCACTCTACTACACGACTTTTATCCCATCAATAAACATGCAAAATTATAAAAAAACACATTACATCTTATATTAGATATAATAAGTCCAACAGTAGTACACTAAGACTATCATTATGCACCTCATGCCTAATTTTTGAACTTTCTTACACAATATTACAGAAGTTCTGATGAAAATTATACGGATCAGAGCATATACTTCAAATGAGTTCTTTAAAACTGTTATCATTCTTACGACCAGTTATGTTACGTCATTGCTATGTTGCCAAATCTAGTAGCAAGCCTGGAGGTGTACCAGCGCATTAACGTATATTACAGAAAAAATTTGAGAAATCTTATCTCCTGCCATTTTCCAAAGGTGAAGTTTCACGCAATGGAAGCTATCTTCAGCCCGGTGCGGGTAGATGAAGCAAGAAGCAATCTGAGTAGGAGATTCGAACGGTGCCTCACACTAAGTGGGGTACGTCAATTAAAATAAATACTGGGTGATAAAAATATTAGTCTCTCACCTAACTATTAGGATAGAGCAGCGACAGTGTGATAAACACAGCGCTGTGTTTGTGGGGTGACGTATTGACGTTTGTGGTGTTTGTGGGGTGACGTATTGACGTTTGCGGTGTTTGCGGGGTGACGTATTGACGTGTGTGGTGTTTGTGGGGTGACGTATTGACGTTTGTGGTGTTTGTGGGGTGACGCATTGACATTTGTGGTGTTTGTGGGGTGACGTATTGACGTTTGTGGTGTTTGTGGGGTTACGTATTGACGTTTGTGGTGTTTGTGGGGTGACGCATTGACGTTTGGGGTGTTTGTGTTGTGATGTACTGACGTTTGTAGTGTTTGTGGGGTGACGCATTGACGTTTGTGGTGTTTGTGGGGTGACGCATTGACATTTGTGGTGTTTGTGGGGTGACGTCTTGACGTTTGTGGTGTTTGTGGGGTTACGTATTGACGTTTGTGGTGTTTGTGGGGTGACGCATTGACGTTTGGGGTGTTTGTGTTGCGATGTACTGATGTTTGTAGTGTTTGTGGGGTGACGCATTGACGTTTGTGGTGTTTGTGTTGTGATGTACTGACGTTTGTAGTGTTTGTGGGGTGACGCATTGACGTTTGTGGTGTTTGTGGTGTGACGCATTGACGTTTGTGGTGCTTATACAGAAACAGAATCAAATTTGTTGCATCTACTCTACAAAAGAGCATAAACAACATGACGCATATACAACATGACGCATAAACAACATGACGCATAAACAACATAATGCATAAGCAACATGACGCATAAACAACATGACGCATAAACAACATAATGCATAAACAACATGACGCATAAACAACATGACGCATAAACAACATGACGCATAAACGACATGGCACATAAACAACATGACCCATAAACAACATGACGCATAAACAACATGGCACATAAACAACATCGAGCGTAAACAACAAGACGCATAAACAACATGGAGCGTAAATAACATGGCGCATAAACAACATGACGCATAAACAACAGGGCGCATAAACAACATGGAGCGTAATCAACAAGACGCATAAACAACATGGCACATAAACAACATGACGCATAAACAACATGACGCATAAACAACATGGCACATAAACAACATGGAGCGTAAACAACAAGACGCATAAACAACATGGCGCACAAACAACATGGCGCGTAAACAACATGGCGCATAAACAACATGGCGCCTAACTAGGCAACACTGCCGTCACCTCAGGGTATTCCCTCTAGTGTCGAGAAGCGGTGATATTCTGAGCAGAGAATTTAGGGATCTCCTCGAGATCTGCGCAAGTGATCTGGGGATCGAGGGAATTGTCAATCGCGCTCAAGACCTCAGTGTCTCTGAAGGACTTCAAAATTGAAGTCTGGAGGCGTGGTGGGTTCAAGATTTAAAGGAAGGTAGGCTTGGTGCTCTGGAATTTGAGGTATTTTTTGAAGGATTTGCTTACGGAGTTCTTCGTTGCCTGGTTTCTTGCCGGTGTTGGTTGGGGCTGTGTGAGCTCTTCTGTGTGTGGGGGTTGTTCGAACTGCTCCCTTTGTTGGAACACTTAGAATCGCAGTGATTCTTTAAGCTGTTGCCATTGGAAGAATAGTTTACACTGTTGTCATTGTAGAAATTGCTCAAACTGTTGTGACTGAAAAGAGTATTTAAACTGTTGCCACTGTTTAGATGTTTAAACAATTGTCGTTGTAGAGAATCTTTGCAATGTTGTCATTGCAGCGTTTCTTAAAACGCTTTCATTGCACAGATTACTTAACTGTTTCCAGAATGCGCGTGTGATGAGAATTGACGGTAGACTTGAATTAGATATTTATCAGTTATTTTCATAGCTGGACCAGAAAAATCCCGCTCAGAAGCTTACGTTACACAGTCCCTTGTTCTCCTCAAGAAAATACTCATTGATACATCGTTCGGATTTGATAAATAAATAATTCCAGTCCAATTTCTGAAGTTCGGAGCATGTACAAAAGCATCTACAAAATACCTATCGGGAAACTTATTCTCCAACCATTTTCTAAAGCGTGTTAAGCGAGCAAAACGTTCGAAAAAATTGGTCATTTCTTCATAGCGAGGATTCATGAGCTACGTTACAACTTTTGCCAATTTATGCGTGCAAATTTTGCGGCCAAAATTCACTCGGAAGCTCAGGGACACAAATGGAAAAGTAGGCATTTTTCTTAGCTTGTCGTTGTCTTTTCCTTCTCGGCAAAAGCTGCAATTTCCGGCTATCATCATGAACTCGGGAATCAAAATTCAGGTTGGGAATTTCGAAATCTTTGTCGGAAATGACTTGGAGATTGAAATTAGAGCTGGAATTCTTCACAGCTAAAATTCACGGGGAGAAAATAATCAGTTAATGAATAAAGTTACTTCATATATCATGTATTTATAACTTTATTTATTATGTCATTGGTATTTCATTTTCATGTCATAATTCTCTCATATCACTATTACTTTCTTCATTATTTCATATATACTTGATTTATAAAGCAATTATTACTGATTAAAATATGCGATTTACTTTATTTATTGTGTCATTATTATTATGTTTTATTCTCAAGCCTACAAGCGTCGCTGACCATCGGATGAAGAAATTTTTTAAGCCCCGAAGTAGGAAAAGTCAAAAATAATCAAGATGTTTACTGCAGACAAATGATAATGTGCACATTTAAGTTAAAATGACATTAATTTAACCAAATATATCAATTCAGCCAAGTTAATGGATAGATAGTAATTTCGACTCAGGATCAAATTAGAACCTGCACGTTTTGTTACATAACTACACCTAATTCACTTCAAATTGATCGAAGTCAAGTTCAATTTAATTCAAGTCAAGTTCAATTTAATCCGAGTCAAGTTCAAATTAATCCGAGTCAAGTTCAAATTAATCCGAGTCAAGTTCAAATTAATCCAAGTCAAGTTCAAATTAATGCGAGTCAAGTTCAAATTAATCCGAGTAAAGTTCAAATTAATCCGAGTCAAGTTCAAATTAATCCGAGTCAAGTTCGAATTAATCCGAGTCAAGTTCAAATTAATCCGAGTCAAGTTCAAATTAATCCGAGTCAAGTTCAAATTAATCCAAGTCAAGTTCAAATTAATCCGAGTCAAGTTCAAATTTATCCGAGTCAAGTTCAAATTAATCCGAGTCAAGTTCAAATTAATCCAAGTCAAGTTCAAATTAATCCGAGTCAAGTTCAAATTAATCCGAGTCAAGTTCAAATTAATCCAACCCTCAGTTGAGTTATAAAAGGACATAATAATTTGTTAATATGAGTTTTTGTGTTAAATATGTATCTATTAGATGTTATAAGCAAGACTGGTTTTGAGTATTTATTTACCCTCATAGATATTTATGTACGTGAACTTCCATTTTATGACATCTATGAAATCATATACATGCAAATACAAAAGGTTATCATTGAACGATATGTATATTTAACCTTTTAAAGAAATATACAAATGCGATTCACTGAGTACTAATGTACGATTCCGTTTGATTGCAATTTATACTTGTACATTACTACCCAGATACATTCTTGTATTAGCAATATAAATGTTGCCATCCATTCTAATTCCGTGTTAGTCAATGTGAAGGAATGTAGGATCCACTAACAATACACAATAATAATAATACAAGAAACAATGTTTCTATTGCACTACTGATTTTATTTGTGTGTTTACAATTCAATATAAAGTACTTTTAAGACTTCAATAACTTTATAAAAACCATTTAATGAATATTTAAGTCTTGAAAGTATTATAAATTGAATTGTAAACACACAAATAAAATCAGTAGTGCAATAGAAACATTGTTTCTTGTATTATTATTATTGTGTATTGTTAGTGGATCCTACATTTCTTCACATTGACTAACACGGAATTAGAATGGATGGCAACATTTATATTGCTAATACAATAATGTATCTGGGTAGTAAAGTACATGTATAAATTGCAATCAAACGGAATCGTACATTAGTACTCAGTGAATCGCATTTGTATATTTCTTTAAAAGGTTAAATCTACATAGCGTTCAATGATTACCTTTTGTATTTGCATGTATAGGATTTCGTAGATGTCATAAAATGGAAGTTCACGTGTATAAATATCTATGAGTGTAAATAAATTGTAATGATCGCTTGATCCTATTCCACATCGCTGCCGACATTTGTTTTGTGATGCATGTTATTTCGTGACATTCGTTATTATTTGTCACTATCTTTTATTTTCTAGTCTGTATTAATCACGATAGCTTTTCAATGCTGCCACCAGTCCGATATTCGGACAAATAATATTTATATTTATAAGACATATTTTCAAGATCTTCGGTAACGTTGGTATAAGAGCGGAAGGCTATTATTTACGTATGTGCATCATTTTATATCATCACTATTATCATCATCTCTTTATCATCTCTCTCTAACTTACAAAGTAAATTGAAGACACGAAAGATCACAAAGGTTCGTTATTAACGCAGACACCTAATACATCACAATGCTGTCGAGAGAGAAGCTGGTTAGACATATAGTAAACATGTTAACTTATCTGCAGAATCCAGTTTGGGCGTTGTCGAAGTATTTGCGAGGAGGCTGGTGCCTTTGCGATCCATTTATAATGAATGATTGGAGCAAGATGGATCTCCAGGTAATTTAAAGACAACTCTCACTTTTACAATCGCTTAAAGTGAAGCGGGTTCATCGCCAAAGGCGATGAACCGCAGGTGAAGACACCAATAAGTTAGATGATCTCGTAATGTTACTCTTCAATATCGAACTTAAATGAAGGAACCTTCTCGACTGCCTCCCCGCGCAAGACTAACCGTTGCCCGCTCGCTCGAAGGAAAGAGGGCGCGTCTCTACCTCCGAGAACAAACACGTTACGACAGTAGCTACTCATTAACAAATGAAAAACCCACAATACTGACTAACAATAATTACGATCCTGCATTCAATCTTTATAAATGAATAATATAACATCCTAGATGATCAGGATTAGAAAGATAAGAAATACATTGTGATAGAGAAAAGAGAAAGAGGTATCTGATAACTTGATCTCGTAGTCCTCCGGTTGCGTCGTGGTGATGATGTCAAGAGGGTAGCACGATGATGGTACGGCGTAGCGTCGTCTGACGATGTTGTTGAAGGAAATAGCATGAGAGGCATCTTGTGGAGTTGATTCGAAGTTGCGCTTATTCGTGAGAACTTATCTTTAATGCGGTTCTTTTCGAGGAGATGAAAGTCGTGGGCCAGACGAAGCATTTCAGTATTCCTCATAGCGATTCCTTTATGAATATAGATGCAGGGAGGTTATATCATGAGGATATAACAAAATCCTCGAAACCAGTCTTGCTTATAACATCTAATAGATACATATTTAACACAAAAGCTCATATTAACAAATTATTATGTCATTTTATAACTCAACTGAGTGTTGGATTAATTTGAACTTGACTCGGATTAATTTGAACTTGACTCGGATTAATTTGAACTTGACTTAGATTAATTTTAACTTGACTTGGATTAAATTGAACTTGACTTGGATTAATTTGAACTTGAGACTTGGATTAATTTGAAGTGAAAAAGGTGTATTCCATCCCACTTTATTTGTTATAAGAAAGAAGGCGAAATGAAAGAAAGGTCGTGAGAAATAAAAAATCCAACCTCTTGAGAGTTGATGAGACCGACTGACCGCGGCCCGTTAAAAATGTACAGTAATGTTTGACAAATCACATGACACACATTCCTATTTCCTAAGAATTCACCTGATATTCATTCCTACTCGAATCTGATGGATTAATACACTGGAAATTGTGTAGTAGATGAAGCTCGTATCACAGATACGCTCATCACACACTGCAGGCTGGCTTCGGACAGACCCCCTCCTTCGGATAGACAGACCCCCCTTATTATTGTATAGATTATTGTTATTATTTAATTTACCTTAAATTTAAATTAAAATTCAATTACATCTAAAAACGAAGGAGAAAACAAGTGTGAACATTTCAAATCTCAGTGAGAACCGAGTGATGAGCTTCGTATATGCATGAAAATGAACTTCATCCCGATGATTTTGCAATCAAGTCTGAGACGATCCCCTAAGTCTCCCTTTCCTTCTGCGTGAAAATCTTCATTAATTGTGATGACACCTGATCAGATGACACCTGATCACATCCTTTTGAGTGTGCAGGCAGTTGACGAACATTCGTTGCCTGTTGATGGGAAGACAGTTTGTACTTTGGACAGCGGTTTAGTTTTTATTTCTGTTTTTATTGCTGTTTTTCTGTTCAAACTCAAGTTGAATTGAAAAATTTATGAGGTACATAATAATTTTAAAAAGAATAATAACTGGATGTTATTGAAATAATTTCATAACTGACAGACAACATAACATAGAGAAATTATTTTTCAAAATGAATGGGAGCACAAGTTTTGATGTTTTAGGTCAGAATTATGCATAAAATTAAAATTAGCTATCAAGTTTAAACTGTGTAGTATGCCTATTCCCTGCTCAATATTGACTATAGAGATCGCAGTATAAATTTATATAAATACAGGGTGGCCTATAAGTAATTCAACCTTTTTGAAAATTGCCTCTAAGAAATCCATCCAATATAATAAGTTCGAAATAACCTTAAATGATAGATGGCACTTGAAATATATTGAAGTGCTGTATCTAATCTACCAACAATCATAACGTACTGCTCTCACAAATTGCAAATATCATCCCTAAAAATACAGTGGTCCTCCCTAAATATCAAGTTAAATATCGAGTACAGTCATCCCTAAATATCGAGTTAATTATCTGAATGATCAGTCCAATGCGAAACTAGGTTAAGCAATTTTAAACAATTTATTTACCACAGGTGATACAGAGGTAGAATGTTTCTTAAGTCTAGTACAATGGTCAAATTTGAGTATAGCTACCTGTGGGCCCGAAAAAGTTCAGCGACTTCTAGGGCATCCTACCATCACGTTATTCTAAGGTGTACAAAAATGTTTAACCTAGTTCACTTATAAAGTGGAGTGCTGCATTGAAGAGCGGCGAGCAAAAACCGTGGAGCTTCACTACCAGTATAGTGAGCAAATATTAACGTGCAAAGAGTTAACAAAACATTTTAGGGGATCAGGAAGTCTTGACTGAAATAGCATGAAGGTTTTGGTCTGTAAATTCAAATAATCCGGATCTGCAACACACAAACAGCGCTGTGGCAGACAACGAACCATCAGAAATAACATCACAATTCAGTTTTTTTCAAGAAACGTTGATGGTGGCCAACGAAAATACATTCACCTATACACTTCACAAAAAATCAAACTCTCTAACATCGTTTTGAATTCTCGCGAAATCTTCATGTTCTACAGTTTTATGTAATCTGATTTCGAAAAAATGTAGAAATTTATTAACAAGTCAGCATGCCTTAAAAGCATTCCAGTATGTTTTTGCTGTGCCTCCCACAGGAGGGATTTGGTCTGGACTGTAGCCTTTCAACTTCTAAAAACAGGCTTTATGAAAACTGGCTTCCCTGCTCGATATCCCTCATTTCGGCACCCCCTCGTCGTGAACATGAAGCGACTTCTCCGCGATTTCCAGTCTCTCTTCCTCCCATATACCCTACTTTACGGACGTCCCAAACGGCAAAAAACACAAGTTTATACTTCACAAAAGTGACGCCGGTCTGACTCTGATTTCCTCCGCCAATGAACGCTTTCGAACAAAAAGGCCCCAAACGAGTCACTAACTTGTTCGAGTGCGCACACCCGCGTCGTTGATTGCAGAACTTCCCTCGTACGCCGAAATTAGCACTTGATTTCCGACCCACATCGCCGCACTCGCCGAAAGATTCCGCGTCGCCGACATTTGCAGGGAATTGCAGCTGTTGGAATGCAATACTGTTGGTTTTCCCGTGCGCAAATCCATGGGCTACCATGGTGCTCTTTTTTTTTTAAATGACTACTATGGGTTTTTATATTAAGTCATATTTGATATCGAATGTGCTTAAAGGTTTGAGGTTTCATTATTGTTCGAAATAAATTTATTTCTTTCCGTTCCCACGTATGATGCACATGATGTGTTCGTACAAAGTAATTAGCTTGTTATTTGTAATTTTACTCCTAATTACTTTTAGTATTTTAAGTGATTTTGGAAATTTACTAACCATTAAGAAATTGTGAATGAATCAAGCATAGAAAAGGATGAGTGGGAAGCTGCAAGTTACGATGTATAGAAGTTTCTTGAATTTCATAAATTGCTCTTTCAACGTCACTTTTAGTTCGTTAGTTTTGAATCTGTGCTGCCTACTATCCATTATTTTCAATTACCGGTTCATATACCTGTAGTTCATTATTCATCATCTAATGAAGAGTTTCAGATAGTTATTCCTTCTTTAATAATGCTCACAGGTCATCATTTCTTTTACAATGATACATACAGTTATTATTTCTCCTTGGAAGAATAATTCGCAGTTTGTTTCTTAAATGATGACACGTCAAGTTCATAACATTTTGTAATGATGATACTCATAAGTGATTACTTGTTAAATAAACAAACACAAACACACATTCGTTATTTCAAGAATAATGGTACGCACTGTTTGCTCGCTATCTAACAAATATGCTTAATATTTGTGATTAGTAAATCAAGGAATGACTCTCATTTTTACTCCTCTACGTCACTGAATGACAATGAATGACGCGGTTTGTTACCTCTGACGTCACTGAATGACAATGAATGACGCGGTTTGTTACCTTTGACGTCACTGAATGACAATGAATGACGCGGTTTGTTACCTCTGACGTCACTGAATGACAACGAATGACGCGGTTTGTTACCTCTGACGTCACTGAATGACAACGAATGACGCGGTTTGTTACCTCTGACGTCACTGAATGACAATGAATGACGCGGTTTGTTACCTCTGACGTCACTGAATGACAACGAATGACGCGGTTTGTTACCTCTGACGTCACTGAATGACAATGAATGACGCGGTTTGTTACCTCTGACGTCACTGAATGACAACGAATGACGCGGTTTGTTACCTCTGACGTCACTGAATGACAATGAATGACGCGGTTTGTTACCTCTGACGTCACTGAATGACAACGAATGACGCGGTTTGTTACCTCTGACGTCACTGAATGACAATGAATGACGCGGTTTGTTACCTCTGACGTCACTGAATGACAATGAATGACGCGGTTTGTTACCTTTGACGTCACTGAATGACAATGAATGACGCGGTTTGTTACCTCTGACGTCACTGAATGACAATGAATGACGCGGTTTGTTACCTTTGATGTCACTGAATGACAACGAATGACGCGGTTTGTTACCTCTGACGTCACTGAATGACAATGAATGACGCGGTTTGTTACCTCTGACGTCACTGAATGACAATGAATGACGCGGTTTGTTACCTCTGACGTCACTGAATGACAACGAATGACGCGGTTTGTTACCTCTGACGTCACTGAATGACAATGAATGACGCGGTTTGTTACCTTTGATGTCACTGAATGACAATGAATGACGCGGTTTGTTACCTCTGACGTCACTGAATGACAACGAATGACGCGGTTTGTTACCTTTGACGTCACTGAATGACAACGAATGACGCGGTTTGTTACCTTTGACGTCACTGAATGACAATGAATGACGCGGTTTGTTACCTCTGACGTCACTGAATGACAACGAATGACGCGGTTTGTTACCTTTGACGTCACTGAATGACAATGAATGACGCGGTTTGTTACCTCTGACGTCACTGAATGACAACGAATGACGCGGTTTGTTACCTTTGACGTCACTGAATGACAATGAATGACGCTGTTTGTTATTCATAACGTAACTGGAAATATTCGCCGTTCTGCGTTAGCGGCTCGAAACTTAAAAAGGAAGCATGTCAATTTTTCAAACACATATATTCATAAAGTGAAATATATTATCCGTGTCATCGCTTTCTTCACGCCGGTGCTGCTGTGATGGTAACACTCGCAAACATAATTGCAGTAAAGATTAGATTACTCTTAGTTAGTTTATCGAAGTAAAGTTAGTGTTTTTTTTGTGTGTAAGAGGGGGTAGGGAATGATACAACTTGATATCATTGGGGATTTATGTGCAATCTTCAGCCTTCTCAACACAAATAAATAAACATCAACAAGCGAGGGATGAAATGTCGTCGTATTGGGGAACGTTTCGATCATCTTCATCCCATCTGGTAAGGTCGCGCTAAAATTGGTAGAGTTCAGTTCTGAGTGCGGGATAATTGAGCAACATTTGAGTAAGTAAAATACTTAGAATACTTAAAATTTTAATTAGTAAAATACTTCGGATGTTGTACCTGACATTTTCACTACAATCGTCAGTCCCGTTTCCGCATTGTTTTTTTTTTTTTTTTTATTTCATAATATCCATCTAAAGAAACAAATTTACTTTATCAGTTTTTCTAACACACGCCCGTACACACGCGATGTGCGGTATTTTTTTTCCGTACTAATGAAACATGAGTCATTTCCTCTCCGTATTCATGAAATATTAGTTATTCCCCTTGCATATTAGTCAAATCTGATATTTTCTCTCCGTTTCCATTAATCGTTAGTCAATTTCTTCCTGTACTCATGAAACGTGCAATTTTTCTCCCCGTATCCATTAAATGTGGACTACTTTCGTCCCGTATTGCTGGCGATGCGTTATTTTCCCTCCGTAAACATTAGTTGTATTCTTTCCACTTTCTGAAATGGTGAATTATTTTTTCTCTGTGTTCATTAAACGTGAAGCTTGGCCTTAACACATTCGGGCGTTCATTTTTTCCGGATGGAAGAACCTGGTTATACGTTGTCTCCGTATTTCCGCATGAATGTTATCGTCTTCACACGGTTTTCTGTATTCTACCCATATGGGGCAGCTGTCTAAACTTGTTGCAGCACGCTGGCTTGAGAGGCATGGCTCGTGTTTATTCATACTTGACTCTTATTTATTCAAACAGTGCTGGGCGACGGCATAGTGTAGCTTCGGGCGCGTACGGACTTGATATTCGAGAGGTTTAATTTGCAAGGGAAACTTGCCAGTTATAGATTTCAGTTTTGATGAACGACCACCCGGAACTGACCTGTCCAGAGATAGCAAGGCTGAAAATTTGCGTTTTTCTTGTGAAGATTTTCCTCAACTCTCATTTTGTTGGGAATTTCGTCATCTTGATTTTATGTAGCCCTTGATTATAAGTAGCTGAACGTACATCGTTCACAATGAAAGACTCGATAGATGTTTAACTATGAAGTAAAGCGTGTCAAATGGAAAAAGGTTCATCAATTTTGAACGTATAGAAATCAAATATGGCATTCATGGGACAAATCACAGGTTTTAATTCTCCATGCTTTTTTGTTAACATTGCGAGTACTTTTTTCTCAAGCTTTTATACTGTGAGAAAAGCCGTACCGAATATCCAGCAATGTAGAAATGTGTTTTTTCTCTTGTTTCGATGAAGTTGTGAGGAAGACAGCTTTGTTGTGTTCTTCCCCTGTTCTTCTCTGCGAACTGTTACACGCGTGCAGCAGCTGACGCCGTTTAATTGGCGGCTTCAGCAGCATCGATGTAAACACCAGTGCATTCAGCCGTCCGGGCTTAAAATAAATCAACAAGAGGCTTATTTCACGAGCGATGTAGCGAGGCAACAAATCTAAAATAAAAATTAAAATCCAAATAAGCGACAGCATCTGAGCAATAATACCAATATACACGTTCCAAAGGAGGGGTTAAAAACACGCAGACTGCCAGGGATAGAGGATGTTCATTCTACATGCTTCTCAAGATGAAATAGGCTGATTTCTGAGTAATCTCACTGTCCGAATAAGAAAGATAACCAACGTAGCTAAGAATATCATGATAATAGTAAACTTTTCAGAGCTACGAAGATGGATCATTCATAATCCGAAACGTTTGTTTTTATAATTATATTCTTAGCTGCGTCGATTTTCCTTTTACATGCATCCCTTACCTGACTGTTTGAAAACCACAGTCTGCCATCCATCGACGTGCTTTTAGAGAATAAATGAACATTTTTGTTAGTTGCTACTTTTTTCTTCTCAGAAGCATGAAAGAAAACTAAGCAAATTTGAACTAGCTCCTGAACGATAATTATCCAAAACTGCGGCTATACTTGGCGTTCAATTAGTCTGCGCACAAAAATGAACCTATTAGAGCGCTTAAAATTGCAAAAAACAATTATTAATTCAAGACAAATTGTGAAAATGAGACAGTACCAGTGCAGTTTATCATTTCACAAAAATTAACATCTGTAACCTCATTGCATTAAAAACATATTGTGGGATTAAATTCCAAATATTTTGAGAAATATATCTTTCCAATGCACGCGTGTCCAAAAAATCTGTAACAATGATGAATTAGACTTCGCAGTACAAAAATGAACGTTATTGGGAAAATTGCTTAAATTAATTCTAGAAAGTTACATTCACACCAAGATAGTAATTTTCCGACAACTGTCTAAATTCTGACTGCATAAATTCCTCCAAAAGTTTTTTCAGTAATTACCGAAATCGTCTCAGCATCAGTTGAATGTTTCTGCCCAAACTGCATCGCCTCCACCAGCTCTCCCGAATATTGAGCGTGCATGAGTACATCACGAGTAATTGCACCACTTCTTAATCCTTTATCATAAATTACGGGATTCGACCCAACAGTATTGATGCGACGTGCATACACGAGTGTACGAACGTTTCTCTATGAATTGTCCCTCTAACTTCTGACCTAAAATTTCAAAATCCACCAAATTTCGCCTCAATAAAAAATCTATAACCCCAAATTACACCAAGTGTCAATTCTGATAAACAATCTGTAACTCCAACTTGCATCAAATTTAACCTCTAATAAAAACCACCTATAACTCCAAATTGCTCTAAATTTCACCTCTAAGAAGCATTTCATAATTTCAAATTGCATTAATGTCCAGAAATATTACTCTCATAAAACATTTTTGGGAATTTTTGAGAAATACTCTCGTAAAATATTTTTTGGGGAAACAGGCTTGCAAAATGTTCTTTGGGAAAATACTTCACTTTATGGTTCAAAGATGCTGTGCTTTATTTAGTGAGAGATGTTACAGCAAGGATTGGAATTTGACGGTTAGGCCGCCAAGCGGGGCTGCTTCGAGGGGGAAAAAGGGGAGACGTAGCAGAGAACCTATTGTGCTGCACCAATGAACGCTTGCCCAGTGATCACGCGAGAAGGTGTGTCTGAGCACACACCAATGGGAGACCCAGACGTCAGAACAAACAAGAATCCCGCCAATCAGGATGCAGATGCTGCCACTGTAGAATGGAAGCGTCGAGAATAATCTCGAAACAAGGAAGCGAAATGCTTATAAGGAGGGTAGGTGAAGCCTCGAGAGGATTTTTTCTCTCGGACTCGTGACAAGAGAGACGCACAAAAGTGAGCGCCACAACGAAAAGCCGGCGATGCCGGGGCTCCCCGGTCCTTTTTTACAATTCAAAATTAAACTCCATTGAAAAAAATTGACACTGATGCTTAACTTCTTCAAGAACGACAAGATTGGGCAACAAGCACCTGCTCGAAGTACATGCTGATAATCTCTACGAAAGCTCAAGGAGACTGCGGGCGTATCGTCGAAGCTTTAACCGGCAACGAAATCTGCTCGAAGAATTACGGCCTGAGCACATCAACAATCCAGCGTGAAGAGAAACACCCAAGGAGAATCTCTACGCTTATCATAAGCTCACAATAACCGCAGTATTAAATCTGGAGTGCGCGTTCACCAACAATGCGGGAGGAAGCAAGAAAAGATATACAGTTAGCCAGCCTTTCAACGCAGCCAAAACTCAGATGTGCGAAGAATGGAGAACAGTAACACCTTCCCGATAGAGCCTGAAGATTTCCGCCGCAGCGATGGAACTTTCTCTGTTGAAAAGCCCGCGAAGTTGGAAAAATTCTTCACCGAACATTCAGCGATCGCGCATCACAGAAAAGTTTAATGTCGTCAGATAGAGTATTTTTGAACAGTGCTTCAAAGTGTAATAGTGCGCTCCGAGCGGCGAGCAATCAAATGTAATTTGTGTCATGCAGAAAATTGGCTCATGTTCGAATTCTGTGTTGTGCAAGATGCGAGGTATGTTGTATTTGAACACCTTGTGGTAAGCAAAGCTCCTTGATTTTATATTGCATTATTTCCAAATGTTTCGTATTCATGCTAGCCCATTCATCGACTATGTTTCCTGATTTTTGCACAGTGCGGAAAGTTATTTTTTTCGTAACCCGGAAATTGTTGTGCTAGCGTTCATTGTAATAAGGAGAGTAGATTTCTCGTTCTTTGTGTGGCTCATTACGTTGCTCATGTTAGTGCGTTCATTTGGTGCTCAGGTTGGCCCAGTTATGCCGCCACGAAGCGTGTGCAAAGCACGATTTATGGCAGTCATCGGCCTAGACAGCCAAGATGTGGTTTCCTCATTGTGTCGTGTGGGATTGCCATGTCGTTAAATTCATGCGCTTGTTGCTATAACATTTCCCTGTGCTTTAATCATTGCATTGAAATATTTTGTGTGCCATATTCAAATCCACGTGTTTCCAAATAAATTCATGTAAATCTTAATAACTCTTTTATTCTCCATGTCTGGTATGCAGGTATGCGCAAGCATGATGGATAATACTTTAAAATGTGTCCGGGGGTTGAGAGTCCCTCAGCGTATGGGAAGGGGGTCCTAAACCCACCCCTTTCTCTGTATCGCAACATTAAATTTCGCCTCTAGTAAACAATCTATAACTCCAAATCGCACCAAATTTCATCCCTAATACGCAATTTATGATTTTAAATTACACTAAATTTAACCTCTAACAAACAATCTATAATTCCAACTAGCACCAAATTTCCCGCCCAACAAACAACCCATAGCTCCCAGTCACGCTATAGCCACACCGAGTGTAGATGCCACAACTCCCCGCCCAAACGGACCCTCAGCAGCGCCTGCAGCGCTACGACCAGCTCAGGACGAGCTATGGCACGCACGGCCGTAACTTCTTGGCAAATAGCAGCTCTTCACACGACATTGAGCTTTCTAAATTAACGTCAATTTAGCTTCAGTGATTTAATAATTGCCCTGGTTACGCCCCCAGGAGCTTTTGTCTGACACTTAATGCAGTGCGGTTTGATTTTGTCTGGCACTTAATGCGGTTTGGTTTGATTTTGTCTGCAACATAATCCATGCAGTGTAGTTTAATTTTAGGAGACATAATTCAGTGTGGTTTAATTTTGTGGTACATAATGCAGTGTGGTTTGATTTTATGAGGGATGAAAAGCCAAAGACCATCCCGTTGAATGCAGTTTCAAGTCACGAAGTGAAATGCATTTCCAACTCACTCTCCTTATTTCTGCCCACGATTCCTATTTTGGAGCTGCGTCACTGAAAATTAAATTGAATGAGCCCAATTTCGCTACGCTCTAATTTTCTTTTCATTAAGCACCATCAGCAATCTCTTGACGGATCATCATTCTAAACTCGGACGAGCTAAAGACCCAATTATTCGTGTTCTGAGCCGGGCCTATTCTCGTCAGTTGATGTTTACTGCACATGCACATGTATCACATAAGCATTTATCACACACACATGTATCACACGCACATCTTTCACACACACATGTATCGCGCTCATATGCATCAGACACACCATGTAGCACAGATACGCATGTATCAAACTCGTGTATCACACTCACATGAACCACTCACACCATGTATCATACACACGTGTATCACACACGCATGTGTCCCTCACATATGTTATGCAAATCCACAAGTATCTAATACATGCGCATGTATCACACAAACAGTTAGCGACGAAATTATTCGTACACCCCTCGTCTTTCGAAACTTTCTAGAATTACTCCTAAACTATTGTTGCCACAGGCATAAGATTTTCACAGGGTGTGAAGTACATATTAGTGATAATAATACGAAGTTTTAAGACCAAAATATTATTTTTGGAAGATTTATCAAGCTGAACTTCAGAGACACGAAAAGACAAAATTATTCATACAATTGAGAACATTACATTTCATTAAGAAGTACTTACCGTAATACTTGTTAATTGAAAAAAAAAAATTGTTTCTAAAATGTTTCAGAACATTCTAGATGTGAGATCATTCTAGAAAATTGTGCCAGAGCCAGAGGAATAGAGCTTTGTCATTCGTGTCATTCGTACACAGCGCCACGTTGGGAAAAACTAAGGAACTCGGTGTGGACCTCAGACAGAAGATTATTGACTAACACAAAGCTGGAAATAGTTATGGCGACATATCTAAGCGTTTGAGCATCCCAAGATCTACATTAAAATCTGTTATAAAAAAGTTCGCTACGTTTGGTACTGTAGAAACGTTGCCTGGGCGTGGTCGCAAACAAAAACTCTCGGTGAGAACTTCTCGAAAATTGTGTCGTGAGGTCAACACTAATCCACGAGTGAAGCTAGACGACATTACCGAGAGATTGATCGATCAGGGAACTAGCGTGAGCAATCGCACAATTAAGCGCTGTCTGAACAAGGAAGGCCTACCCCACTCCACAAACCATGTCATGTCGCTGCTCGCTTGAACTTTGCTAAGTCACACTTGGATAAGGACAGAGGCTTTTGGAAGCGAGCATTATGGAGAGACGAAACCAAAATCGAGCTTTTTGGGCACAATGACGTGAAAAAGGTTTGGCGTAAGAATGGTGAAGCTTTCCTGCCGAAGAACACTGTGCCAACAGTTAAACATGGAAGGTGGATCACTGATGTTTTGGGGTTGTTTTGCTGCATCGGGTACTGTAATATTGGTTGCAATTGAAGGGAAGATGAACTGTTACGACTTTATTTCTATTATGGACGAAAACCTGAAGGTATCAGCTAATATTTTGGGACTTGGAAGGCGGTGGGTATTTCAACAAGACAATGACCCAAAGCACACGGCCAGGTCTACAACTAGCTGGCTCCAAAGAAATAAGATAAATGTGCTGCCATGGCCTTCGATGAGTCCTGATCTCAATCCCAGTGAGAATTTGTGGCAGGAATTAAAAATCAACATCAACAAGAGAGTTTCAATTAAAGAATCTTCAGGAATTGAAACGCATCGCCATGGAAGAATGAAACAATCTTTCATCTAAAACAACGGAAAAGTTTGTCAAGAACTATAATAAAAGGCTTTTAAATGTTATGAAGATGAAAGGTTACGCTACTGATTAATAAAAATGTGCTCAAATGGTAGATTCATCTCAATAGAGTGTAATACTACTCACTGCAGGAATAATTTTATCTTATCGTGTTTCTGAAGTTGAGCTTGTTAAATCTTTCAAAAACAATGTTTTGTTCTAAAAACTTCGTCTTATTGTCACTAATATGTGCTTCACACCCTGTGAAAATCTTACGCCAATGGCAACTATAGTTTTTGAGTAATTCACGAAAATTTTGAAAGACGAGAGGTATACCAATAATTACGACGCTAACTGTACTTAGTACATACACACGCACCAAACACACATTTACCATCCGCACGTATTTCACACAGGCACCACGCACACGTTTATGAGTAGCACACACTTACCACACGCACATGCACTATACATATACGTCACACACACTTAACACGCTCGCACAAAATTATTTATTTTCAGTTGCAAGCATTAATTACTAGCGGAATTGTTCAAAATCATAATTATTCCTTTAATATTTTTGCGGAATTTTATTGTTATTTAGTGTCCTTTAAGGCTTTGTTTTGATATTTTTAGAAATATATGTATAAAATGTATAGACTTCATTTACTGTACTTTTTGAATGAATTTTTTTTGGAATTCATGTTTTGGACAGAAGATGGTAAACTTTTCGAGCATAATGTCTTTCATTTGTAAAATATTCATTTTTGCATTGCTCGTTTAAAAAGTTTTTAGCTAAGAATTACACGAACTACCGTTCAATTTTAACCAACAAGCCAGTGTTTTCATTTTTAGCAAGACAAAGAAATAACTTATTTTCTGAGGTTAATAAATCATTTATAGAACGAATGTGAGGAAATCATTTATAGGTGCCACTTAACTAAAATTATCCATAATTACCGTTCATTTTGACAAAAAAGATTGAATCCTGCCTGTGGTAACTCCAATTACTGCTCGGGGCGCCCACACTTTCGTCATTCATAATTACAGATGTCACAGCCATGTCCATACTAGCGTAATTGCTGTTACATCGATGCAATTTAAAATTATTACTTCGCACAAAAACACAGAGGTCCAGAAGTTACATTTTTTACTTTAGTTTTTAGTTAGCTTCCTATCGCACTTATTTTCCTAAAACAAGTGAGAGTAAATATTTCAGAGAATCTATGTCACAGGATTCAAATTATGACGTATACCGCTGAATAAAGCATTTATACCACTGAATAAGACTATTCAAGTTACAACTCATTGCCACTGCAACTCATTGTTCTCCCTTTTAAATGTCAGTATTCACACAGCGCTGAACATTCAGCACGAGTTGCAGCAACCTGCAACTTTCCATTTCCCGTTTTCCAAGCGACGGCACGCGAGCGTGCGAGCAGCGCTAACACTGCAGTGAGGTGACCATCGCTGCGAGTCAGGGAACCGAGCCTGCGTTTGAAGTCGCTTCGTTTCTTGCGCGTGCGGCACACGGAAACGTGCGAAAAAATTCCGAAATGCCCACGAATTCACGGCGATTGAGAACGTGAAACCTTTTCTCTTCCATTGAAAAATAGACTGGAATACTGGAACTCGTGTGAGGCTACAGTAAATTCTAGTCAAATCTAGGAGGTTACCTGGCAAGAAAAGAGGGATATCTTCGCTGAAAATACGATCTACCGAAAGCATGGAAATGTAACAAGTGCTAGGCGTTGAGTAAGTAACTGAGCTAAAAGAAACATTTTTATGCAAAGGTGTATTTGGCTTCTGTATGTTTAACGTACATTATATACATAATTAAACAATTATTTAAATATTTATATCCTAATCATTTTTTGGCCAGTAGTTCCTAGTAGCAAGACAAAAGCTCCGTAATAAATATGCGCTGCAGAAAATAAGGAAAATAACTCTCACTTCTCAATTAAATATGTTCTGTCACTTTAATTTATGGTTTAAAAGTTTTGAACCAATAAGAAACCAATTTTTGGTCGGTGCAAAGTTTACAGTTTTTATTATTATTTTAAACATTCAATTTGTCGAAGAGCAGAAGTTTCAGTCACACGTGTCAATTTAGTGATGGAGAAACGGTGAGTGAACTTTGACGTTTTACAGCAAAAACCCTTCCATTTGATTATCAAAGTGAAAGGTTTAAATAGTTCATTTGTGTCGAAGTCAGAAAGACATTGTCGTTCCGAACACTCCAAAGAAAACTAAATGTTTCAAGAGAAATGTTCTTCCATTATCGGTGTTAGAGTCGTGTGACACGTGGCATGATCATATGCATTTTGACTGGTGTGATCAAGAGAAAGAATTTTCTGCTAAAATATTTTCAATTACCAAATTGTACGTCAAAGGAGAGTAAAAAGTACTCAAAATTATTGCTAGTCTTTCGAGTAACTGAAGAAATTCCTTCCTGAAATTCCTAATGGAAAATTTACATTCTTCAAATTATGCTATGATTAAAGCAGGAATAAAACCTATGAGTACCTTAAGTTTACAAGGAAATAAACTCGTGCTTATGTCACAATAAAACGCATGATAAAATTCTTGGCTCAACAGTTCAACGTGTGATTAGACTCGCGATCTGTCTCACGGCTCAATTCACGATTTAGGGTACGGTTTAGCTTGGCTGCAAAGAACGATCAAACACCCATTGAAATTTGCTATTTAATATACGGTTTAGCTTGGCTGCAAAGAACGATCAAACACCCATTGAAATTTGCTATTTAATATACGGTTTAGCTTGGCTGCAAAGAACGATCAAACACACCCATTAAAATTTGCTATTTAACATACGGTTTAGCTTGGCTACAAAGAACGATCAAGCACCCATTGAAATTTGCTATTTAATATACGGTTCAGCTTGGCTACAAAGAACGATCAAACACACCCATTAAAATTTGCTATTTAATATACGGTTCAGCTTGGCTACAAAGAACGATCAAACACACCCATTAAAATTTGCTATTTAATATACGGTTCAGCTTGGCTACAATGAACGATCAAACACACCCATTAAAATTTGCTATTTAATATACGGTTCAGCTTGGCTACAAAGAACGATCATACACACCCATTAAAATTTGCTATTTAATATACGGTTCAGCTTGGCTACAAAGAACGATGAAACACACCCATTAAAATTTGCTATTTAATATACGGTTCAGCTTGGCTACAAAGAACGATCAGACTCGCCCCTTGAAATAAAATCTAACTTGTTCAGCGCTCGATGAAATGACGAAGTGGCGGAGACTGGGAGCGTAAAATTCAGCTTTGAGCTAACACAACGTTTTCGCTGTCCTTGCGAAATTTACGCTCACGCATTGTGACTCGCTGAGAGATAAAATCATCAAAACAGAACTGAGGACGTTTCTTTTTGGTAAGCTCTCACGTATAAGACTGATTTCGTAATTTTAAGATAAAGTTAAAACGTGCAATATTCTTTTATAAGCTGCTTTGCCATTCATATTCCAAGGACCTGAGTTAGCTCCCTTTAATTAACAGTGCACCAAAATACACGGGCGTGTTTCGTTGAGTTGATGCACGTGTTTCCATTGAATAGTGGTGATGCTCCTATCGGGAAGAAATTCTTACGAGGCGTAAAGCGGAACTTGTGTTCCATTCAACAATTTATAATTTTACGGACAAATTATCTCTGATCACACAGTTCTTTTTGATTGGGGAACTGTGATCCATCGAATGAATTGTGAGTGATGAAGTAGGTGTAATGGATTGAACAATTTGTGATTGATTGAACTAATTTTCACTGTTTTAGGAATGAATTATGATTGATCTGATGAATTGTTATCGAATGTGACGGAATCGCTGCCGTACAAAGCGAGTTAAATCCTTTATTCCTTCCATAACTAACGATAGGCTAGGTCATGCTCTCAGAAAAACTACCCTAATAAAATAATTGTGGTACACCTGTTGATGCACCTGAGGTAAAATTTTAAGTCACTACTCCGAAGCACTGGAGCTACAGAGCGATGTTATGAAACGGCATAGAGAAGAACGTAGGCTATAGAGTGAAGTACTGGAGCTACAGAGTGAAGTACTGGAGCTACAGAGTGAAGTACTGGAGCTACAGAGTGAAGAACTGGAGCTACAGAGTGAAGAACTGGAGCTACAGAGTGAAGTACTGGAGCTACAGAGTGAAGTACTGGAGCTACAGAGTGAAGTACTGGAGCTACAGAGTGAAGTACTGGAGCTACAGAGTGGAGCCACAGAGTGAAGTACTGGAGCTACAGAGTGAAGTACTGGAGCTACAGAGCGATGTTATGAAACGGCAAAGAGAAGAACGTAGGCTATAGAGTGAAGTACTGGAGCTATAGAGTGAAGTACTGGAGCTACAGAGTGAAGTACTGGAGCTACAGAGTGGAGCTACAGAGTGAAGTACTGGAGCTACAGAGTGAAGTACTGGAGCTACAGAGTGAAGTACTGGAGCTACAGAGTGGAGCTACAGAGTGAAGTACTGGAGCTACAGAGCGATGTTATGAAACGGCAAAGAGAAGAACGTAGGCTATAGAGTGAAGTACTGGAGCTATAGAGTGAAGTACTGGAGCTACAGAGTGAAGTACTGGAGCTACAGAGTGGAGCTACAGAGTGAAGTACTGGAGCTACAGAGTGAAGTACTGGAGCTACAGAGTGAAGTACTGGAGCTACAGAGTGAAGTACTGGAGCTACAGAGTGGAGCTACAGAGTGAAGTACTGGAGCTACAGAGTGAAGTACTGGAACTACAGAGCGATGTTATGAAACGGCAAAGAGAAGAACGTAGGCTATAGAGTGAAGTACTGGAGCTACAGAGTGAAGTACTGGAGCTACAGAGTGAAGTACTGGAGCTACAGAGTGGAGCTACAGTGTGAAGTACTGGAGCTACTTAGTGAAGTACTGGAGCTACAGAGTGAAGTACTGGAGCTACAGAGTGAAGTACTGGAGCTACAGAGTGGAACTACAGAGTGAAGTACTGGAGCTACAGAGTGAAGTACTGGAGCTACAGAGTGAAGTACTGGAGCGACAGAGTGAAGTACTGGAGCTACAGAGTGAAGAACTGGAGCTACAGAGTGGAGCTACAGAGTGAAGTACTGGAGCTACAGAGTGAAGTACTGGAGCTACAGAGTGAAGTACTGGAGCTACAGAGTGAAGTACTGGAGCTACAGAGTGAAGTACTGGAGCTACAGAGTGGAGCTACAGAGTGAAGTACTGGAGCTACAGAGTGGAGCTACAGAGTGAAGTACTGGAGCTACAGAGTGAAGTACTGGAGCTACAGAGTGAAGTACTGGAGCTACAGAGTGGAGCTACAGAGTGAAGTACTGGAGCTACAGAGTGGAGCTACAGAGTGAAGTACTGGAGCTACAGAGTGAAGTACTGGAGCTACAGAGTGAAGTACTGGAGCGACAGAGTGAAGTACTGTAGCTACAGAGTGAAGAACTGGAGCTACAGAGTGGAGCTACAGAGTGAAGTACTGGAGCTACAGAGTGAAGTACTGGAGCTACAGAGTGAAGTACTGGAGCTACAGAGTGAAGTACGGGAGCTACAGAGTGAAGTACTGGAGCTACAGAGTGGAGCTACAGAGTGAAGTACTGGAGCTACAGAGTGAAGTACTGGAGCTACAGAGTGAAGTACTGGAGCTACAGAGTGAAGTACTGGAGCTACAGAGTGAAGAACTGGAGCTACAGAGTGGAGCTACAGAGTGAAGTACTGGAGCTACAGAGTGAAGTACTGGAGCTACAGAGTGAAGAACTGGAGCTACAGAGTGAAGAACTGGAGCTACAGAGTGGAGCTACAGAGTGAAGTACTGGAGCTACAGAGTGAAGTACTGGAGCTACAGAGTGAAGAACTGGAGCTACAGAGTGAAGAACTGGAGCTACAGAGTGGAGCTACAGAGTGAAGTACTGGAGCTACAGAGTGAAGTACTGGAGCTACAGAGTGAAGAACTGGAGCTACAGAGTGGAGCTACAGAGCGATGTTATGAAACGGCATAGAAAAGAACGTAGGCTATAGAGTGAAGTACTGGAGCTATAGAGTGAAGTACTGGAGCTACAGAGTGAAGTACTGGAGCTACAGAGTGAAGAACTGGAGCTACAGAGTGGAGCTACAGAGTGAAGTACTGGAGCTACAGAGTGAAGTACTGGAGCTACAGAGTGAAGAACTGGAGCTACAGAGTGGAGCTACAGAGTGAAGTACTGGAGCTACAGAGTGAAGTACTGGAGCTACAGAGTGAAGAACTGGAGCTACAGAGTGGAGCTACAGAGTGAAGTACTGGAGCTACAGAGTGAAGTACTGGAGCTACAGAGTGAAGAACTGGAGCTACAGAGTGGAGCTACAGAGTGAAGTACTGGAGCTACCGAGTGGAGCTACAGAGTGAAGTACTGGAGCTACAGAGAGAAGTACTGGAGCTACAGAGTGAAGAACTGGAGCTACAGAGTGAAGTACTGGAGCAAGAGTGAAGTACTGGAGCTACAGAGTGAAGAACTGGAGCTACAGAGTGAAGTACTGGAGCTACAGAGTGAAGTACTGGAGCTAGAGTGAAGTACTGGAGCGACAGAGAGAAGTGCTGGAGGTATAGAAATGAAGTACTGGACAGAATTGCAAAATTATGTTATACAGATGGCCACATTTCAGTCAATAATATTTTCTTTATTCAGGTTAGTTTGACACAATTCAATTCTCAATAAAACGAGCCAGAACACTATGTATATTCATCAATTCCAATCTTCAATATTCTGACATTCAATCAATATTGCAAAACTGCGTGAGTATTGAAAAGCCTGTCGTCTAGTCACTCGGTACAGAGTTCTTGAGAGATTGCCTCTGCAGGCCGAAGATGAAGCATCTAATTCGACCACGCCGCACAGCAGAACTTAAGGCCTCCAATTCCAAAGATCAACAATTCAGCATGAAGCGGCTCTTCAAATTTCTAAAGCTTTAACATTTTGTCTAGAAAATTTTACTCTAAAATAGTCATGGGTGCATAAAGTAGTTGCTAGAATTACCAGAAACTACATTCAGGGAACGCTTACAAGGTCGTTTGTGACTCGTAAATTGCTCTTAATTTCTCTTCCTTTGCAGCTTTAGTGTCAAATGATTATTCTTTAATGGGTCTTGTGTATAGCCAACCCACGACCTTACATTCCGTCTTGTTCACGATTGTACTGTAACTTGTGCAACGAAACAAAGTCTATCTCTGCACCACACACACCAATACACATATACCTACTTTCTTCGATGCAGGTCTGAGTTCATTTTGTAGCACCCATACAAAATATCAGAATGTTGTTCACACTGGAGTGATGAGCTGCTCTCAGAAGACACGATACTCGCCAGTAGAGCACGATGGTCGGGGTCACGTGGCCATGTGGTTAAAAGCGCCATCCAAACATGTGTTGTTCCCGAGAGTTCGAAACTTCACAGAGCGATCCCGGTATTTTCCTGGCTGGGAAAGATAGAACTAGCCATAATTCCCAACTCTGCTCCAAAGCGCATTTCACCAAGAGTAACCGATTATATAAGAATATCAGTTAATTTAAGCCTCCGTAATGCCTGAGAGTAACCGTCGTTGCAGCTTGGCATTAATAATGTCTTTTAGGTATTTGATAAAACAATGTGCGGTATGACATTCAAACACATGATTGAAGAAAAATTCTTCAGGGTATTTTTTTCAAGTGAAAGCTGAACGTGATAAAGGGGGAAAGTGTGGAGCCTGTGTCTCGAACTTCATTCTGAACTTGATCTCTTCAACTTTTCTATTTCATTTAACGTCGGGTTTTACAACTTTTTGCGGCTTTCAGGGAGAATCTGATTTCCGATAGCAGATTGTCCATTTTCTGACCTCTTAAGACAGAAAAATCTTTCGTATCCGTGTGGAGGATAAAAAGAATTTAGAAAATGATTTCAAATTTTTTAATTAAAGAAACGCATTTGGAAACAGTTGAGCAACAAGGCACTCCTAGCCTCTCACTCCATCTCCTACAGACCACGCATGGCGACAATGCAAGTAAAGTTATCCTACAGAAAACAGTAAATTAAAGGAAAGTTACCGGCTTACATAAAATGGTCATGGGTTCATTGCACCCACAAATCTGTTATGACTTTACCGTGCCATAAAGCAGTTATTGGTTCATTGTCCTTAAATCAAATTAAAGTTGATACAGCACATAAAAAAGGTTAACAATTTACTGCACTCATAACTATTAATGGTTTCACGGCACCCATGAACATTTTATGAGTCCACTGCACCCATAATTCATTTACGGGTTCACTGCAGCCATAAAACGGCTATGGGTTCAAAATTGGAGTCAAGTTCTGGCCAATAATGTCCACCAGGTCGATTGGAACTACCCGAGGCCGTCGTAAATCGGAGGCCGTCGTAAAGTCGTAAATCGGAGGTCAGGGCAGCGGCGGCGGCCAGATCGTACGCGGGCTATAAATCGGCGCAAAGTTTATTTAGCAGCGCTTGGCAGTTTGTGCTCGCACATGTAGGGTTAAAGCATTTATAAGTGAATGGAGTGCCTGATCTGCATGGTCGCCGTAAGAGTTCAGGCGTCATGAACTATCGAGAGGCGTACAAAAACGGAAACTTATAGAGAATTTCTTGATTTAAAATATTTGAAGCTCATGGAACTTTACACCGAATATTAGAAATTATTTGCTGTGGAGAAACACTTTGACTCGTTGTCCCTCTGAACCCTCTGGTCAGCTAATCTAATCGTGCGATAAAAATTATTCAGTTAATTAACTTTCAATTAAGTTTCTTGTCGGAAGCAGACCTGTGTGTAGGGTAATTTGAATTCCATGTTCTGCATATCAAAGGAATTATAAATGTTTTCGTTAGTATTTTTTATTAAATTGCGTGATGAGGGATTTTACCTTTCATGTAGGGGCGCTCATAGGCTTCTGAAAATTGTACTTTTTCCCTTTATTGTTACCTGAATACAAATTAATGCTTAAATATAAAAAATAGAACTTTCTGAATTATGCACACGCTCACATGAGCTGGAACAGAAGTCGACCGACATCAAAAAATTGCCCGCACTGAAGGGAATCTTCAAGTATTTCCTGTGCACAAATCCAATAATTAACTACGCAATCACTCATAAGGATTACCTTGAGTACGAAATATATTTTTTCAGTAAAATGCAACGAGGTTTCAATATTTTTATCACAGGCTGCGTCGCGATTGTCGTGTCTTAGTATTTATTTGGATAATTACATGACCATCGATCTCTTTGATCCGTAAGCAATCACAGACTTTGCGACCTCAGATCTTTCTTTACTTTCTGGTCAGTCTTTTCAATCACTACAATGTCAAGACATGATTTCTTGTGCCAGATTATCAATCGGAAAACATGTGAAGCACATGCTTTCTTTATTCGACTGTGAGGCACTAAATGTTCTCGTCTTGTTTAAATAATATTCTTTCTCGTTATGAAGATCGCCTGAAACTGAAGCTTATATATGTAACAATATTATAATAAAGTATCAAAATAACAATTTTCATGTACAAGTAACGCGAAACTTAACACTGAGTATAGGCAAGTCAAATCGTAAGAGGAATTCTCCGGTTCACAGACGAGACTCTCGTGGTGAAGCTTCTGCACCAGATATTTCTGTTAATTAACGTTCAGCATTCATGCCTGACGTGGGTTGCCACAGATCAGCAAAAACATAATTATTAATAAAAGGCCTTCGTCAAGGTTGAATGTAAAGTTTTAAGGCGTATTCTTCGCTAAGAAAATAGCGCTTGCAGCCAAAGAGGCCGGAGAAGTTGAAGACGCGCCCTCTGCTTGAGCCGAGGCCGTCCCCACTGGCATCTCCAGCGAGGGAAGCAGTCCACCGCCTCTGAGGGAGTGCGGGACAGAATGTCTTCAACTAATGATGAATACAGCATATGAGATTTCTGACGGAAAATCTTTTCCTAGTTATTCCAAAAAATTCCACAAACTATATATACAAGAGTACAGAATTTATAACTTATTATGATTAGGAAAAATAAGATGTATATATTGGTCGAAATTCGTGGCATCACCAAATGACTCGATACCAATCTGTGACAGAGTAGGAACGCGTGGAAGTTTCGAGAGCAGAGTTTCACGGATGTTTTGAGATCCAAACTCACGATGAAATTCCTTGTATTTTCAGCCCGGTTCTTTTGGAACTCAATTATGCAATGGTGCGCTGTCCAGTCGTATCTCCATGTTAACAGCGTTATTTATGGATTGTAGATCGTCGGTAGTTGTGAGCAATCACAACAGCTGTATTAATGTGAACAACGCAATTAGGTTATTTCGTAATATTTCTGAATGCAAACTACACACGTTTCCATACAAATATTCATTTCTTCAAACTATAAACTTAAGCCCTCACTAAAAAAATTGAAGCAAACCTTTCAATTTATGAACTATGCGGACAAGAACAGGGAGTAATTTCGCAATTCATAAAAATTAGTTTCCTGCCTGTGGTAGAAGATGATCATCTGTAAATCTCTCAACTATTATATAAATAAATTGACTCTTAAATCTTGGTGAAATATTTCTTCTTCTGCACACTTAGATCAGCTTTCATAAAATTAAATAGATGTTAACTTCAATCTCCGACAACAGTTTTATAACGTAGGTGTTCAGTTATCAGGTTGTTTTGTTAAATCCTGATTAGGTTATTACTTAATCAGGTGTTAAGTGAAATATTCTGAAGCTTACTTAAATAACCTGCTCTGTCAATTGTCCGCACGCATGATAATGATTCCATGTACAACATTCCTCATGTCGCATTGCAATACTGATATCGCGTCACATTACTGACATAACATTACTGATATCACGTCACATTACTGACACAACATTACTGATATCACGTCACATTACTGACACAACATTACTGATATCACGTCACATTACTGACACAACATTACTGATATCACGTCACATTACTGACATAACATTACTGATATCGCGTCACATTACTGACATAACATTACTGATATCACGTCACATTACTGACACAACATTACTGATATCACGTCACATTACTGACACAACATTACTGATATCATTTCACATTACTGACATAACATTACTGACATCACGTCACATTACTGACATAACATTACTGATATCACGTCACATTACTGACATAACATTACTGATATCACGTCACATTACTGACATAACATTACTGATATCACGTCACATTACTGACATAACATTACTGATATCACGTCACATTACTGACATAACATTACTGATATCACGTCACATTACTGACATAACATTACTGATATCACGTCACATAACTGACATAACATTACTGATATAATTTCACATTACTGACATAACATTACTGATATCATTTCACATTACTGATATCGCGTCACATTACTGACATAACATTACTGATATCATTTCACATTACTGACATAACATTACTGATATCACGTCACATAACTGACATAACATTACTGATATCATTTCACATTACTGACATAACATTACTGATATCATTTCACATTATTGACATAACATTACTGATATCACGTCACATAACTGACATAACATTACTGATATCATTTCACATTACTGACATAACATTACTGATATCATTTCACATTACTGATATCACGTCACATTACTGACATAACATTACTGATATCATTTCACATTACTGACATAACATTACTGATATCACGTCACATAACTGACATAACATTACTGATATCATTTCACATTACTAACATAACATTACTGATATCGTTTCACATTACTGACCTAACATTACTGATATCATTTCACATTACTGACATAACATTACTGATATCATTTCACATTACTGACATATCATTACTGATATCACGTCACATTACTGACATAAGATTACTGATATCACGTCACATTCCTGACATAACATTACTGATATCATTCCACATTACTGACATAACGTTGCTGATATCATTTCACATTACTGACATAACATTACTGATATCATTTCACATTACTGACATAACATTACTGATATCATTTCACATAACTGACATAACATTACTGATATCACGTCACATCACTGACATAACATTTCTGATAACATTTCACATTACTGACATAACATTACTGATATCATTTCACATTACTGACATACCATTACTGATATCACGTCACATTACTGACATAACATTACTGATATCATTTCACATTACTGACATAACATTACTGATATCACGTCACATTACTGACATAACATTACTGATATCATTTCACATTACTAACATAACATTAGTGATATCACGTCACATTACTGACATAACATCACTGATATCATTTCACATTACTGACATAACATTACTGATATCACGTCACATTACTGACATAACATTACTGACATCACGACCCATTGCTGACATAACATTACTGATATCATTTCACATTACTGACATAACCTTACTGATATCACGTCACATTACTGACATAACATTACTGATATCACGTCACATTACTGACATAACATTACTGATATCACGTCACATTACTGACATAACATTACTGGTACCACGTCACATTACTGACATAACATTACTGATATCGCGTCACATTACTGACATAACATTACTGATATCACGTCACATTACTGACATAAAATTACTGATATCATTTCACATTACTGACATAACATTACTGATATCATTTCACATTACTGACATAACATTACTGATATCATTTCACATTACTGACATAACCTCACTGATATCATTTCGCATTACTGACATAACATTACTGATATCACGTCACATTACTGACATAACATTACTGATATCATTTTCCATTACTGACATAACATTACTGATATCACGTCACATTACTGACATAACATTACTGATATCACGTCACATTACTGACACAACATTACTGATATCACGTCACATTACTGACATAACATTACTGATATCATTTCACATTACTGACATAACATTACTGATATCACGTCACATTACTGACATAACATTACTGATATCACGTCACATTACTGACACAACATTACTGATATCACGTCACATTACTGACATAACATTACTGATATCATTTCACATTACTGACATAACATTACTGATATCATTTCACATTACTGACATAACATTACTGATATCACGTCACATTACTGACATAACATTACTGATATCACGTCACATTACTGACATAACATTACTGATATCACGTCACATTACTGACATAACATTACTGATATCACGCCACATTACTGACATAACATTACTGATATCACGTCACATTACTGACATAACATTACTGATATCATTTCACATTACTGACATAACATTACTGATATCATTTCACATTACTGACATAACATTACTGATATCACGTCACATTACTGACATAACATTACTGATATCATTTCACATTACTGACATAACATTACTGATATCATTTCACATTACTGACATAACATTACTGATATCACGTCACATTACTGACATAACAGTACTGATATCATTTCACATTACTGACATAACATTACTGATATCATTTCACATTACTGACATAACATTACTGATATCACGTCACATTACTGACATAACATTACTTATATCACGTCACATTACTGACATAACATTACTGATATCATTTCACATTACTGACATAACATTACTGATATCATTTCACATTACTGACATAACATTACTGATATCACGTCACATTACTGACATAACATTACTGATATCATTTCACATTACTGACATAACATTACTGATATCATTTCACATTACTGACATAACATTACTGATATCACGTCACATTACTGACATAACAGTACTGATATCATTTCACATTACTGACATAACATTTCTGATATCACGTCACATTACTGACATAACATTACTGATATCATTTCACATTACTGACATAACATTACTGATATCATTTCACATTACTGATATCACGTCACTCTACTGACATAACATTACTGATATCACGTCACATTACTGACATAGCATTACTGATATCACGTCACATTACTGACATAACATTACTGATATCACGTCACATTACTGACATAACATTACTGATATCACGTCACATTACTGACATAGCATTACTGATATCACGTCACATTACTGACATAACATTACTGATATCACGTCACACTACTGACATAACATTACTGATATCACGTCACATTACTGACATAACATTACTGATATCATTTCACATTACTGACATAACATTACTGATATCACGTCACATTACTGACATAACATTACTGATATCACGTCACATTACTGACATAACATTACTGATATCATTTCACATTACTGACATAACATTACTGATATCACGTCACATTACTGACATAACATTACTGATATCACGTCACATTACTGACATAACATTACTGATATCATTTCACATTACTGACATAACATTACTGATATCATTTCACATTACTGACATAACATTACTGATATCATTTCACATTACTGACATAACATTACTGATATCACGTCACATTACTGACATAACATTACTGATATCATATCGCATTGCTGATATCACATCATATTACTGAGACCTCATTCTTAATACCACATTACTGATTCCACTACCACATTGCTGATATCACATCACATTGCTGATATCACATCACATTGCTGATGTCACATCAACTTACTAATGTCACATCACATTCTATACATGATATCTCATTACTGTTATCACATCACATTTTTAATATGACACTTACTTACTGAAGTCCCAACACAGCTCTAATATCACATTACATTTCTAGTATCACATCTGATATCGCATTGCTGAATATGAATATGTCTTCCAGTTTACTGCGTTCAATTTTTACAAGATTTTTCATTCACCTTAGCACGGTTATTTGGAAAAATTATTCTGCTTCCTTTTAATTATTCGGCGAAAATCTAAACTTGTATTGATCGCATGAATCTATTAACATTAATATGCTCTGAAAATGACTTTTTAACAGCTTAATACGAGAATGTTGTTTGAATACATATCTTAAAATATCCGAAGGCAAAACTGAAAATGTTTAGGTTACATAACGTTACATAACGTGAGAATTTGCTATGAAAACGACTGAATAAATATTTGACAAAATAACAAACAATAACACCACGACAAGACACAACACAATACAACACAACGCCACACAATACAACACAACGCCACACAATACAACAAAACACATTACACAACAAAGCACAGTACAACACAACGTCACACGATACAACGCACTACAACGAGACACGATACAATACAACAAAACACAACGCCACACAATACAACGCAACGCAAAACAATACAACACAACACATCACAACAAGACGTAATACAACACAACGTCCCACAATACGACACATCAAAATACAACACAACAAAACACTACACAATACAGCACAACACAACACACCACACCACGCCACGCGTCATAACACACACGAGAAGTTGCCAGAGTTCAGTTGGAGCAGTTTCTGCTCCACGGAGACGAGCGGCGCAGTTGTCTTTGTCTGATCCTTCACAAAGGCAGGCACTTATGCAGGAGAGTTTTTCACCTTTAATGGATGATAAGGTCGTGTGGGGGCATAAAAGCAGTAATACTAAAGCAGGGGGCGGTGGAGGTAAGGTGCTTCGTTTCAATGGTAATCCTCAGCTAACGGGCTCCGTAAAATCGCTCCAAGTCGTAAAATTACGACGACCGTTAAAGTTATTGGCCGTCGAAGACTCTACTGTGACGCTGGGACACTCTGGCGGCTGTTATAGTGAACGTCAATGAAACACAAGCTCAATTTTAGGGTGGACAGTATCGTTATTTTTTGTCACACGCATATAGGAGTACAACGACGAAGGCCCTTTACGTCAACCCCTAGGATATAGACTGATTCATGCACTTGGCTACTTTGATGATATAATCAGTTATATTGACGTCGACGTCATATCAACTAAAATTACATTACTTTAACGATCGGAAGAATACTGCAGGACAAGACATTTTGAAACGCTGTCAAATTTAATACGGCTGTAATTCAAAGGATACAAATCGGGAGTATTTTTTAGTAGGGGCAATTTTCCTTTACGACTATCGGAAGATAGATAAAACTCATAAGCACCGTGAGCTTATTCTTTAACATTCAATTTTATTTTTGTATTCTCGTCTTACTGGCTTCCGTTAGCTGAAAGCTAGCGGAGCTTGCATTGATTTATTTCGTAATACGAAGTAAAATTTAAAATCCTCAGAAGGATAATAATATTAAGCCTCACACGAGAGTAAAAAATGAAGTTACTCTAACTTTTTCCGTTCTCGTGACTTTGATTCATCTCGAGCAGAAATTGGAGCCTTGAGATAGAGTGACAGAGTCGACAACTCTTAGGGAAGTATCGACAAATCGGCCTAATTGGGAAAAAAATTGCGGGACTACAATTTGTCAGAATTTTAAGAAAGGGGGAACGGGTAAGATATGCGAAGAGAATTTTATGAAAAATAACGGTTTGTAATAAAGTGAAACATGAGATGTTGCAATCCCTGAAAATCCGTCGAAGTCAGAGAGTTTTGCTCGCTGCTGCACTCAGCAAAGTTAAACTTGTTAAAAATGCGAAGTCTTAATAAACAGCATTCATTCAGAAAACTCTGTGAAATTAATTCGAAGCGGAAAAGGAGGTCAAGAAAAAGGTTCAACGAATTATAAGTATAATGCATTGCGTTAGAAGAGTTGATAACAAGGGATTTCTTATAGGAGGAAATTTCCCGATTTGAATGATAATGGATGAGTGACGTTTCACGGATCTTGAGATCAAGACGCACATTATGCTAATATTTCTACTTAATAGTTGGAGAAGCATATATCTTGCTGATTTAAATCCCAGCGATCGTTTTAGAGGTATGATGATAAAAACCCATGAAAAAGTCTCCTGCTTCGAAGAGTTTGATGTGCGTCTGTTACGAGTCTTATTTTCTGCGTGTAATTTAATTCTTCATTGTATTAAAAAATGGAGATGATCGACTCAAAAATTACGCTCCTTTCTAGATCAGACTACAGTGAGCGAGTTGGCACGAATTTCCTGGCAGTGACAAAACTGTGAGTTGGTCTACGGTGCCCCAGGATATAATTCTCACGAACAGGCTTCTAACACCTTACTTTCTGAATCATTCTGAGACTGCGCGATCCGCAGCGACCTTATTAAGTGCAAACGAGATAGCATTTCAATCCTGTCATGATACTGTACGTCAATAATTTTATTGTTTATGTAACATTTAATCACTAAAAAGAAAGAAATACAGGGAAAAATACTACGTTCGCAACACATCCGCGTAGCAAACCTATTGGCGTTCCTTGTGATGATATGATATCCTCATACGAATTGAAATTAAATTATGATATTTTTTGAACGTGAAATGATATACAAAACACTAGATTAAAAAAGTACTGCAAGTCTATTTTCTTGCAGTTGCATTCTTTGCATTGAACCTCGTAATTTGTTGGTGTTAGAAACTACATTTTAAAGCACAATAACATAAACTTCTATTATCGTAAAATGGAGGAGTGTTTCTTAAATTTAAATCTTGTTTTAGAAATAATTACATCAACTTTTTCCTCATGAGAGAAAATTTCTCAATTTTTTCCAAAATTTTCGCCCCTACACCATCCCGCAGGTGTAGGTGGTGTAGTTCATAAGTTTAAGTACATAAGTATAAGTTTCAAGACCAGAGCCTGGAAACTCATTTTTTAACCTAATTGAACGCTTTTTGGGACCTTAAAACAATATCACTCGTGTTTATAATAACTGCTTCAAATATTTTCATTCAAAGTCCTAATTTTAATTCCAGCAAAAGTATTTCTTTTGTAGACTCATTTCCCAAGCAGCGTTAAAAAAGGAATTTCAGCTGATCCACAAATATTTTCCAGGGACGCTTTATTCGAACGTGGGCGAAGAACATGCAGAATCCCTAATGATTTTTATGGATGATGTCAAGAGCATGTTCCCGGTCCGATTATTCCTATGTTAATCAAAGCCCACATTCGCCAAGGACTCTACCAATGCTTCGAACGCCAACTGTTCATCTCATAAGCGTATTTAAATTTATTCTATCTCATTAAGACTGGAAAGAACTCTTAATACTGAATTTAATCAGATTTTCTAATCTGTTTGCAGCCAACAGCTGCACCAGAAGTGCTCCATAACTGCCTATGGGACGTGTGCATTTCGACGGTGATTGAAAAATTCACGCAATGGAAGCGTTAGGCTTCTAATCTGTCGAATGCTGCGAGCTCCCTAATTGCCGCAGGAGCTGGCACATCATTTACTCATATAGTTCTGCCTAATGCAGCAGCCAGAGACACGCAGCTCGGGAAGAAAAAAGTGAAATAAACTCGAGGGGTTTACCTTTTAAAAATTTCCCTGCCTAATTGTGACTAAAAATGTGAAAGCAAACTGGCGCTAAAGTCGAGCGCGCGTTTCTTCTGCTTGAGTTTGTTTAGACAAGCCGTTCTCGTTTTGGCAAAACTGCTTCATGATGACTCGAGCAAACACAGGCTTTTGGAGGTGTTTAGATTTTCCTGGAACTTAAAGGAGTCCCCTGAAATTAACAGCAGGGGGTCTGTTTTCTACGATGTTGTATAGAACTCATGTTGTTTGCGCTAGTATTTCACTCAAGCACAGGATATCAAAAATTCACTCATTCTCGCGAAATAAAAGAATTAATAAAAAGGAGTAGCAGTTCAATATATCGGTTTCGATTGGTTTCTTCGCTCATAAATCCGGAGAATTTTCAACGATGAAGTTATGACAAGAGAAATCGTGAGAATTCGAATAATTTATACTTCCTAGGCAAAATTAGAAGTGGGTAGATAGGAAACCAAAAGTTCATACTAGAAAAACATGAATTTAATGAACTGATATTTAAGGATTGTTAAGTAGATATTTCTGAATCGCATGAATGAAACGATCCTACATTTGAATAAGAGTGTTTAGAGACCAATAAATTTTAGCTATAAAATTTAATGGCGGACAAATTAAAATTAGGGGATTACGGGGTCGATAAATTTGAATTAAAGGAATATGAGGCAGATCAATTTCAGCTAATGATTGAGACAAATTTTTTAAAAATTCTGATTTGGAGATTAGAAGACCAATAAACATGAGTTAAGGAAAAATGAGGGCGATGAACCTGAATTGAGTATTGAGATGGTCATAAATTTGAATTGAAGAACTGGTTGGCTGATAAATTTGAATTAAATTAGGGTATTGAAACGTGATCAATAGGACTTGAGGAGGTAGGGAGGAAACCCAGTCTAACTTTTTCGCCAGAGCATGCATGTTTTTCGCCGCCTAAGCGATTTAATTACTTGGGCGGCGAAAAACATGCATGCAGGGGGCGAAAAATTTAGACTGGGAATGAACACGAGGCGGAGGAGAAAGAAACAGAGGAAAGACAAATATGCAAATTAGTACGTAGGAATGAAGGGAAATATTTTGAGCGCAGATTACAACACACGGCGCTGAGAGAGACGCTGCAGAGCCATCATTCACAGTCAGTTCCACGCAGCGCGTCCGAAAAAATGGAACACAGCGAAAAATCAGAGTTTACGAAATTTGTTGCTCACTTCTGTTGTTGAAAGCAGGGAACACGCATGGCTTCCATTTTTGAGAAAGATATTCCCATTTTTCGTGTAAGCTTTAGTTTTTGCCAAGGATTTTAAACTTGGGTACTTTGAAATCGTCCTTGCATCTTCTTTGCACTTTGAAATTGAATTTTTCTACATCTTTTATTCAAGTGCCTGTAGCCTTGATTGTGGAAGATGTCATTTTACTACTGTCCACGAGAAAAATGTTCAAAGCTTAGTCCACAACGAAAAGAGCATCCTTTTGAATAGAACTATGATGTGCTTACTCTACGACAATTGTGAAAAAATTTCGCTTACAAGTCTTTTTAGTCTATGGCTTGTTTACATGTACTTGAATAAATTTCGATAGTTCCTTTACAAAGCTTCTGAAGTACTCTTTTCATTGCATATGTACGTATGGATATGTAAGTATCTTACCTGCTTGTGTCTTGTCCAAATCTAAATGTTTTTTTTCGCTCAATTTAGAATGATATGAAAATCGTGTACGTGGTGCATTCATTTACCTCAGATAGCGCCAAAAAAAAACCTTAGACAGAACAAAAACGATATTTGTGCTAATTTTTTATATAGTACCGATTAGTTTACGAATAAAATTGGCCATTTTACTTCAGTCAATTTCAGAAAACAAAAACTACATTTAAAAATAAGTAAGATACTAAGTTTTTGTTTCTTCTACTCATCTCGAAAAACAAAAACCATGAACATTTTAAACATTATATCCCCACTCTATAAAAGCAGCGTAGTACACCGCCTACACTGCGACACTCAATACCTCTCTGAAGGTAGCATTTATGTATTGAAAACGTATTCGTGAGCTCAACTCAAGTACGTGCATTTCAACTCATACGCAAACATGACTGTGTAACTACTGCTGGGTATTAATGAAATAAAAAGTAGCGAAGCCCTATGACTTTTCTCCCCTACAACATACTGGTTCATTCTCATTCAGCAATACGCAGCCATGCCGAACAGTTTAAGTCATTATTTTTGATGGTGATTTTAGGGTGATTGAAACTCCGCTCACTGATTGCGAACATAGGATTTTCTTATCGCTCCATATTCTTAGAGAAAAACAAGCTTAAGCCCCGGGCTTAGTTCTCATCCCCTCCAGGCACAAAAAGCATAACTGTTGTGCCTTTAGTTTTGTAAATTTTATTTCACTGTACTGAAAGGTCGGAACTTAGTATCGTTGGTCACTTCATTCTTTCGTATCATTTTTCATACTTTGTATTTTACAGAACTGGCGAAAGAGTTGTTCTCCAAATCGTCGATTTCCGGTTCTGTGATAGAAATGACTAGTTTTATCAGCATTTTCTCTGGTTTTGAATTATTTGAAAAACGAAGTTATTTTCGTAGTGCTGCATTATCAGAGATTTATTTGGAAATGGCAATCACGTGGCTGAAATATTTGGAACTACTACTTTATAAAGTTGTAAAATTGTTTTATGTAAAAAATTAATTCCATAATAATTTTATAATTAATTAATAATGAGTATGCAAACATTCACTCAAGTAGATAAAAAAAGATTAACCGTTAAAGTCATTTACCTATTATAATTACAGCCCCATTTTGGTCTTATAAAAAACACTTATAAGACCTCTTATACCAAAATGCTTATGCAGCAGAGCTGCAGAGAGCGTCATCACGCTAGTTATGTTACATCTCTATCCACTATTAAGTCTGTTAATGCAATCGTTAATTAATTTATGCTTAAATAAACCATTTTAAAGTTTACGATTATTTATAAATATTAAACATTAGTAATATTTATTATGATTATTAAAGCACTAAACACTCGTTATTTTATTAATACGACACTCAGACTCGAGGTAATATTACTGCGACACTCACGACTTGAGGTATTATTACTGCGACACTCAAGACTTGAGGTATTATTACTGCGACACTCAAGACTTGAGGTAGTATTATTGCCACGTTCAAGACTCGAGGTAATATTACTGCAACACTCAAGACTCGAGGTAGTATTATTGCCACGTTCAAGACTCGAGGTAATATTACTGCAACACTCAAGACTTGAGGTGGTATTATTGCCACGTTCAAGACTCGAGGTAATATTACTGCAACACTCAAGACTTGAGGTAGTATTATTGCCACGTTCAAGACTCGAGGTAATATTGCTGCGACACTCAAGACTTGAGGTAGTAATATTGCCACGTTCAAGACTCGAGGTAATATTACTGCGACACTCAAGACTTGAGGTAATATTACTGCGACACTCAAGACTTGAGGTAGTATTATTGCCACGTTCAAGACTCGAGGTAATATTACTGCGACACTCAAGACTTGAGGTAGTATTATTGCCACGTTCAAGACTCGAGGTAATATTGCTGCGACACTCAAGACTTGAGGTAATATTACTGCGACACTCAAGACTTGAGGTAGTATTATTGCCACGTTCAAGACTCGAGGTAATATTACTGCGACACTCAAGACTTGAGGTAGTATTATTGCCACGTTCAAGACTCGAGGTAATATTACTGCGACACTCAAGACTTGAGGTAATATTACTGCGACACTCAAGACTTGAGGTAGTATTATTGCCACGTTCAAGACTCGAGGTAATATTACTGCGACACTCAAGACTTGAGGTAGTATTATTGCCACGTTCAAGACTCGAGGTAATATTGCTGCGACACTCAAGACTTGAGGTAATATTGCTGCGACACTCAAGACTTGAGGTAATATTACTGCGACACTCAAGACTTGAGGTAGTATTATTGCCACGTTCAAGACTCGAGGTAATATTACTGCGACACTCAAGACTTGAGGTAGTATTATTGCCACGTTCAAGACTCGAGGTAATATTGCTGCGACACTCAAGACTTGAGGTAGTATTATTGCCACGTTCAAGACTCGAGGTAATATTGCTGCGACACTCAAGACTTGAGGTAGTATTATTGCCACGTTCAAGACTCGAGGTAATATTACTGCAACACTCAAGACTTGAGGTAGTATTATTGCCACGTTCAAGACTCGAGGTAATATTACTGCGACACTCAAGACTTGAGGTAGTATTATTGCCACGTTCAAGACTCGAGGTAATATTACTGCGACACTCAAGACTTGAGGTAGTATTATTGCCACGTTCAAGACTCGAGGTAATATTACTGCAACACTCAAGACTTGAGGTGGTATTATTGCCACGTTCAAGACTCGAGGTAATATTACTGCGACACTCAAGACTTGAGGTAGTATTATTGCCACGTTCAAGACTCGAGGTAATATTACTGCAACACTCAAGACTTGAGGTAGTATTATTGCCACGTTCAAGACTCGAGGTAATATTACTGCAACACTCAAGACTTGAGGTAGTATTATTGCCACGTTCAAGACTCGAGGTAATATTACTGCGACACTCAAGACTTGAGGTGGTATTATTGCCACGTTCAAGACTCGAGGTAATATTGCTGCGACACTCAAGACTTGAGGTAGTATTATTGCCACGTTCAAGACTCGAGGTAATATTACTGCGACACTCAAGACTTGAGGTAGTATTATTGCCACGTTCAAGACTCGAGGTAATATTACTGCGACACTCAAGACTTGAGGTAGTATTATTGCCACGTTCAAGACTCGAGGTAATATTGCTGCGACACTCAAGACTTGAGGTAGTATTATTGCCACGTTCAAGACTCGAGGTAATATTACTGCGACACTCAAGACTTGAGGTAGTATTATTGCCACGTTCAAGACTCGAGGTAATATTGCTGCGACACTCAAGACTTGAGGTAGTATTATTGCCACGTTCAAGACTCGAGGTAATATTGCTGCGACACTCAAGACTTGAGGTAGTATTATTGCCACGTTCAAGACTCGAGGTAATATTGCTGCGACACTCAAGACTTGAGGTAGTATTATTGCCACGTTCAAGACTCGAGGTAATATTACTGCGACACTCAAGACTTGAGGTAGTATTATTGCCACGTTCAAGACTCGAGGTAATATTGCTGCGACACTCAAGACTTGAGGTAGTATTATTGCCACGTTCAAGACTCGAGGTAATATTGCTGCGACACTCAAGACTCGAGGTAATATTGCTGCGACACTCAAGACTTGAGGTAGTATTATTGCCACGTTCAAGACTCGAGGTAATATTACTGCGACACTCAAGACTTGAGGTAATATTGCTGCGACACTCAAGACTTGAGGTAGTATTATTGCCACGTTCAAGACTCGAGGTAATATTACTGCGACACTCAAGACTCGAGGTAATATTACTGCGACACTCAAGACTTGAGGTAGTATTATTGCCACGTTCAAGACTCGAGGTAATATTACTGCGACACTCAAGACTTGAGGTAGTATTATTGCCACGTTCAAGACTCGAGGTAATATTGCTGCGACACTCAAGACTTGAGGTAGTATTATTGCCACGTTCAAGACTCGAGGTAATATTACTGCAACACTCAAGACTTGAGGTAGTATTATTGCCACGTTCAAGACTCGAGGTAATATTACTGCGACACTCAAGACTCGAGGTAATATTACTGCGACACTCAAGACTTGAGGTGGTATTATTGCCACGTTCAAGACTCGAGGTAATATTACTGCGACACTCAAGACTTGAGGTAGTATTATTGCCACGTTCAAGACTCGAGGTAATATTACTGCGACACTCAAGACTTGAGGTAATATTGCTGCGACACTCAAGACTTGAGGTGGTATTATTGCCACGTTCAAGACTCGAGGTAATATTACTGCGACACTCAAGACTTGAGGTGGTATTATTGCCACGTTCAAGACTCGAGGTAATATTACTGCGACACTCAAGACTTGAGGTGGTATTATTGCCACGTTCAAGACTCGAGGTAATATTACTGCGACACTCAAGACTTGAGGTGGTATTATTGCCACGTTCAAGACTTGAGGTAATATTACTGCGACACTCAAGACTTGAGGTAGTATTATTGCCACGTTCAAGACTCGAGGTAATATTACTGCGACACTCAAGACTTGAGGTGGTATTATTGCCACGTTCAAGACTCGAGGTAATATTGCTGCGACACTCAAGACTTGAGGTAATATTGCTGCGACACTCAAGACTTGAGGTGGTATTATTGCCACGTTCAAGACTCGAGGTAATATTACTGCGACACTCAAGACTTGAGGTGGTATTATTGCCACGTTCAAGACTCGAGGTAATATTACTGCGACACTCAAGACTTGAGGTAGTATTATTGCCACGTTCAAGACTCGAGGTAATATTACTGCGACACTCAAGACTTGAGGTGGTATTATTGCCACGTTCAAGACTCGAGGTAATATTGCTGCGACACTCAAGACTCGAGTTAGTATTATTGCCACGTTCAAGACTCGAGGTAATATTACTGCGACACTCAAGACTTGAGGTAATATTGCTGCGACACTCAAGACTCGAGGTAGTATTATTGCCACGTTCAAGACTCGAGGTAATATTACTGCGACACTCAAGACTTGAGGTAATATTGCTGCGATACTCAAGACTCGAGGTGGTATTATTGCCACGTTCAAGACTCGAGGTAATATTACTGCGACATTCAAGACTTGAGGTAATATTGCTGCGACACTCAAGACTTGAGGTAATATTGCTGCAGCGCTCAAAAGACTAGCGACAACACAGCGCGGCTCAAAAGTAACTGACGCCTTCAATTTTCTAGCAAGAAGAAAAGTAATAACGGTAAATGTTGAAATCTATTTTGATCGAAGAAAAACATTTCTTGGTTATATTTAACTAAATTCAGTAATAACCACTGCATTGTCTTCGCGTGGTTGTGTCCTGCAGATTTGACTGCTTCAATATAATTGCTCCTTAAGTCTTTTTATTGTGGTACAACTGATGCCCTTACTGGTGAGAGATACAGAGTGGAGAATTTCGTATTCATAAACTTCAGCCCCAAAACTTACTCAGGACTTTTAACATGAATTCAACATGAAGCATGACTTTCAACAGGATGGAGCCACAACCCATACAGCTCAAGAAACCATGGCATCGTTAGGGCGGTGCTTTCAAAATCATTGGAGTTAACGATTTGAAAACATTTCGTGACCTCTCCGTTCTCCAACTTTGTCCTGATGAAATATTTTCTTGATCTACCTTTGTTATTCGTTGAGTCATGAGTCTGTGTAATAAAACCAACATATTTACAAATACTTGAAAACAATATTTTGTGTAAAATATTAAACATTTTTATGTGAAAAAAATCGGAAGTGATCATTTACATGAAATTTTATTCAAAAGATTGTGTTGGTGACCTATAATATAGTTTTCTTTCGAATAAAAATATTTTTACATCTTTGTGATATTAAGATGGGTCTGTTATTTTTGAGCCACCCTGCATTAATCCTGCACTCAAGCTTTGAATTAATAACAATGAAACGTTTCTACCTTTGCGGCAATATGAATCCATCGCACAAACTTAGAAAATAATATTGTAGCAACGTTGTAGTTTTGCGGTAATATTAATGCAGCGCTTGATGTTCGTGAAAATATTAATACGACGTTTAAGCGTGGCTGTGATATTATTGCAACGCCGAATTTCACACTACTGTAATTCTACACGTGGCAGCTCGGCAACATTTTCATTATTGGCCTCCTTGAAACTCTATGGTTACCCCTGCTTTACAGTGTTCTATTCAGACTCCTTTTTCTCTGACTCTTATTTGTTATTCTTAGCACTTTGTTTACAATTTGATAACTTTTTGTAAACTCGAGTACCCTGCTTACTGTTTAAGAGTTTTTTGTTTTCCCGAGTGCTCTGTTTTTTTACATTTTCCAATTTTTGAAGTCCCGAGTTTTCTGTTTACTGTTCTTCTGACTTCTGTCATCTTGAATAGTCCTATGACTCTTTCATTGCTATTTAGCCCCCCGGGTACTGCCGGCATCAGCGCGCACCGCACAGGGCGCTGCTCTGAGCTGCAACAATTGGGCTGCTGGAAATGCTGCTGCCTGCGTGCTGCTGCTGCCTGCGTGCTGCTGCTGCCTGCGTGCTGCTGCTGACTGCGTGCTGCTGCTGCCTGCGTGCTGCTGCTGCCTGAGTGCTGCTGCTCCCTGCGTGTTGTTGCTGCCTGCGTGCTGCTGCTGCCTGCGTGTTGTTGCTGCCTGAGTGCTGCTGCTGCCTGCATGCTGCTGCTGCCTGCGTGTTGTTGCTGCCTGAGTGCTGCTGCTGCCTGCGTGCTGCTGCTGACTGCGTGCTGCTGCTGCCTGCATGCTGCTGCTGCCTGCGTGTTGTTGCTGCCTGCGTGCTGCTGCTGCCTGCGTGCTGCTGCTGCCTGCGTGCTGCTGCTGCCTGCGTGCTGCTGCTGCCTGCGTGCTGCTGCTGCCTGAGTGCTGCTGCTGCCTGAGTGCTGCTGCTGCCTGCGTGTTGTTGCTGCCTGCGTGCTGCTGCTGCCTGCGTGCTGCTGCTGCCTGAGTGCTGCTGCTGCCTGAGTGCTGCTGCTGCCTGCGTGCTGCTGCTGCCTGAGTGCTGCTGCTGCCTGAGTGCTGCTGCTGCCTGCGTGTTGTTGCTGCCTGCGTGCTGCTGCTGCCTGCGTGCTGCTGCTGCCTGCGTGCTGCTGCTGCCTGCGTGCTGCTGCTGCCTGCGTGCTGCTGCTGCCTGCATGCTGCTGCTGCCTGAGTGCTGCTGCTCCCTGCGTGTTGTTGCTGCCTGCGTGCTGCTGCTGCCTGCGTGCTGCTGCTGCCTGAGTGCTGCTGCTGCCTGCGTGCTGCTGCTGCTGCCTGCGTGCTGCTGCTGCCTGCGTGCTGCTGCTGCCTGCGTGCTGCTGCTGCCTGCGTGCTGCTGCTGCCTGCGTGCTGCTGCTGCCTGCGTGCTGCTGCTGCCTGCGTGCTGCTGCTGCCTGCGTGCTGCTGCTGCCTGCGTGCTGCTGCTGCCTGCGTGCTGCTGCTGCCTGCGTGCTGCTGCTGCCTGCGTGCTGCTGCTGCCTGCGTGCTGCTGCTGCCTGAGTGCTGCTGCTGCCTGCGTGTTGTTGCTGCCTGCGTGCTGCTGCTGCCTGCGTGCTGCTGCTGCCTGCGTGCTGCTGCTGCCTGCGTGCCGCTGCTGCCTGCGTGCTGCTGCTGCCTGCATGCTGCTGCTGCCTGAGTGCTGCTGCTCCCTGCGTGTTGTTGCTGCCTGCGTGCTGCTGCTGCCTGCGTGCTGCTGCTGCCTGAGTGCTGCTGCTGCCTGCGTGCTGCTGCTGCTGCCTGCGTGCTGCTGCTGCCTGCGTGCTGCTGCTGCCTGCGTGCTGCTGCTGCCTGCGTGCTGCTGCTGCCTGCATGCTGCTGCTGCCTGCATGCTGCTGCTGCCTGCGTGCTGCTGCTGCCTGCGTGCTGCTGCTGCCTGCGTGCTGCTGCTGCCTGCATGCTGCTGCTGCCTGCATGCTGCTGCTGCCTGCGTGCTGCTGCTGCCTGCGTGCTGCTGCTGCCTGCATGCTGCTGCTGCCTGCGTGCTGCTGCTGCTGCCTGCGTGCTGCTGCTGTCTGCGTGCTGCTGCTGTCTGCGTGCTGCTGCTGTCTGCGTGCTGCTGCTGCCTGCGTACTGCTGCTGCCTGCGTGCTGCTGCTGCCTGCGTGCTGCTGCTGCCTGCGTGCTGCTGCTGCCTGCATGCTGCTGCTGCCTGCGTGCTGATGCTGCTGCCTGCGTGCTGCTGCTGCCTGCGTGCTGCTGCTGCCTGCGTGCTGCTGCTGCCTGCGTGCTGCTGCTGCCTGCATGCTGCTGCTGCCTGCGTGCTGATGCTGCTGCCTGCGTGCTGCTGCTGCCTGCGTGCTGCTGCTGCCTGCGTGCTGCTGCTGCCTGCGTGCTGCTGCTGCCTGCGTGCTGCTGCTGCCTGCGTGCTGCTGCTGCCTGCGTGCTGCTGCTGCCTGCGTGCTGATGCTGCTGCCTGCGTGCTGCTGCTGCCTGCGTGCTGCTGCTGCCTGCGTGCCGCTGCTGCCTGCGTGCTGCTGCTGCTGCTGCCTGCGGGCTGCAGCTGCCTGCGTCCTGCTGCTGCCTGCGTACTGCTGCTGCCTGCGTGCTGCTGCTGCCTGCGTGCTGCTGCTGATTCCTGCGTGCTGCTGCTGCCTGCCTGCTGCTGCTGCCTGCGGGCTGCTGCTGCCTGCGTGCTGCTGCTGCCTGCGTGCTGCTGCTGCCTGCGTGCTGCTGCTGACTGCGTGTTGTTGCTGCCGGCGTGCTGCTGCTGCCTGCGTGTTGTTGCTGCCCGCGTGCTGCTGTTGCCTGCGTGCTGCTTCTGTCTGCATACTGCTGTTGCCTGCGTGCTGCTGCGGCCTGCGTTCTGCTGCTGCCTGCGTTCTGCTGCTGCCTGCGTTCTGCTGCTGCCTGCGTTCTGCTGCTGCCTGCGTGTGCCTGGTTGTTCCTGGAACCGGTCCTGCAGAAGTTGTCTTTTGGTGCACGTGGAGACGCGGTGGTCTCAGCTCCAGTAGCTGAATTGTTTAGCAGCTTCTGCAGTCGCTGTTTACGTCCCGTCTGCTGCGATGTTTTGCGTGGCGAGTACCAGACTTGATCCGGCAGTCATTATTAATTCGCGCATTGGCCACAGTTGCTCCACAGTGGTAAATTTGAACCACGACTGCCACACATACCACAACTGCCACACACACCACAACTGCCACACACACCACAACTGCCATACACACCACAACTGCCATACACACCACAACTGCCACACACACCACAACTGCCATACACACCACAACTGCCATACACACCACAACTGCCATACACACCACAACTGCCATACACACCACAACTGCCACACACACCACAACTGCCACACACACCACAACTGCCACACACAACACATCTGCCACACACACCACAACTGCCATACACACCACAACTGCCACACACAACACATCTGCCACTCACACTACAGCTGCTCAGTTCACTTCACGAGTCACAGACTGCCTGCCCTAATTTACATTCAAATGGCTAGGACAGCTCCCAGCCTTCCTAGCGTTTCAAGCTCCCTTCACATGTGTCACCATGGCGGCTGATGCTTTATTAGTTCCCAGCACGGCTGGAGTTGTACTGCAGTTCCCAGCTAATTTTTTTTTAAGAATGACACAAAAAGTTACTTGTTTTTAAATGCGCACATTAAATGCTGCAATTTTAGAATGACTCAAAGTATTATTTTTATGTAATAAATTAAGATGTTTTTCCGTCGTAACGGTGGGGTCTCATGGTGACGAATCGTGAGTGGTAATTACGAGTAGCTAGTGTCACTTTATTTACTCAGTTGCCATTGCTTATATCCTGTTGCATTTTGACTGCAAGTTGTGGGTTTTAGAGATGTTGGAGGAGTGATAATTAGTGTGTTTTTGTAAGTAATTAGGATTTAATTTTGATATTTACATGAATCGGCTCGAAAATAAAGGTTAAATTTTGAACCGTTTTTAACCGATTCGGGTTGCGGAAGTACGTGAATAAATATCATTAATATTTTTTCATTTGCAGTCGTTACCCGCAATTGTATTTTAAGACTTTTCTTGGTATTTCGCTTTGACTTGAGTTTCACACCAGCGCAATGGTCAAAATGCTGTCACTTGCTGCGTAAATGAACTTTTGCGAAAAAACGTTATCCGTGAAGCTTATGATATTTAATGAAGATAATAATGAGTAGATAAATATTAACAGTGAATGAAATACTTCAAAAGACCTACATCCATCACACTTGTTCATGGTCACATATCTTGAAAGTCACAGACGTGCATACAACAGCCAAACAACAGCATACAACTGCTAAACACCAGCATACAACAGCCAAACAACAGCATACAACTGCTAAACACCAGCATACAACAGCCAAAAAACAACATACAACAGCTAAACAATAGCATACAACAGCCAAACAACAACATACAACTGCTAAACACCAGCATACAACAGCCAAACAACAGCATACAACAGCTAAACAACAGCACACAACTGCCAAACAACAGCATACAACAGCCAAACAACAGCATACAACAGCACACAACTGTCAATTTGACAGTTGTGTGCTGTCAAATCGACAGCACACAATTGACAGCAATTGAACAGCACACAACTGCCAAACAACAGCATACAACAGCATACAACAGCCAAACAACGGCATACAACAGCCAAACAACACCATACAACAGCCAAACAACTGTATACAACAGCCAAACAACAGCTTACAACTGCCAAACAACAGCATGCAACAGCCAAACAACTGCATACAACTGCCAAACAACAGCACACAACTGCCAAACAACTGCATGCAACTGCCAAACAACAGCATACAACAGCCAAACAACGGCATACAACTGCCAAACAACAGCACGCAACTGCCATACAACAGCTTACAACTGCCAAACATCAGCACACAACTGCCAAACAACAGCACACAACTGCCAAACAACAGCACACAACTGCCAAACAACTGCATACAACAGCCAAACAACAGCATTCAACTGCCAAACAACAGCATTCAACTGCCAAACAACAGCACACATTGCCAAACAACAGCACACAATTGCCAAACAACAGCACACAACAGCCAAAAAACAGCATTCAATTGCCAAACAACAGCACACAACTGCCATACAACAGCTTACAACTGCCAAAAATCAGCACACAACTGCCAAAAAACAGCACACAACTGCCAAACAACAGCACACAACTGCCAAACAACTGCATACAACTGCCAAACAACAGCACACAACAGCCAAAAAACAGCATTCAACTGCCAAACAACAGCACACAACTGCCATACAACAGCTTACAACTGCCAAACATCAGCACACAACTGCCAAACAACAGCACACAACTGCCAAACAACAGCACACAACTGCCAAACAACTGCATACAACAGCCAAACAACAGCATTCAACTGCCAAACAACAGCATTCAACTGCCAAACAACAGCACACAATTGCCAAACAACAGCACACAATTGCCAAACAACAGCACACAATTGCCAAACAACAGCACACAACAACCAAAAAACAGCATTCAACTGCCAAACAACAGCACACAACTGCCATTCAACAGCATACAACTGCCAAACAACAGCACAAAACTGCCATTCAACAGCATACAACTGCCAAACAACAGCATACAACTGCCAAACAACAGCATACAACAGCCAAACAACTGCATACAACTGCCTAACAACTGCACACAACTGCCATTCAACAGCATACAACTGCCAAACAACAGCATACAACTGCCAAACAACAGCATACAACAGCCAAATAACAGCATACAACTGCCAAACAACAGCACACAACTGCCAAACAACAGCATACAACAGCCAAACAACAGCATACAACTGCCAAACAACAGCATACAGCAGCCAAACAACTGCAAACAACTGCCTAACAACTGCACACAACTGCCAAACAACTGCACACAATTGCCAAACAACTGCACACAACTGCCAAACAACAGCATACAACAGCCAAACAACAGCATACAACTGCCAAACAACAGCATACAACAGCCAAACAACAGCATACAACTGCCAAACAACAGCATACAACAGCCAAACAACTGCATACAACAGCCAAACAACTGCATACAACTGCCAAACAACTGCATACAACTGCCAAACAACTGCACACAACTGCCAAACAACTGCACACAATTGCCAAACAACAGCATACAACAGCCAAATAACTGCACACAACTGCCAAACAACTGCACACAATTGCCAAACAACAGCATACAACAGTCAAACAACTGCACACAACTGCCAAACAACTGCACACAACTGCCAAACAACTGCACACAATTGCCAAACAACTGCACACAATTGCCAAACAACTGCACACAACTGCCAAACAACAGCATACAACAGCCAAACAACTGCACACAACTGCCAAACAACTGCACACAATTGCCAAACAACAGCATACAACAGCCAAACAACTGCACACAACTGCCAAACAACTGCACACAACTGCCAAACAACAGCATACAACAGCCAAACAACTGCATACAACTGCCAAACAACTCACACAGCTGCCAAACAACTGCACACAACTGCCAAACAACTGCACACAATTGCCAAACAACAGCATACAACTGCCAAACAACAGCATACAACTGCCAAACAACAGCATACAACTGCCAAACAACTGCACACAATTGCCAAACAACTGCACACAACTGCCAAACAACTGCACACAATTGCCAAACAACTGCACACAATTGCCAAACAACAGCATACAACTGCCAAACAACTGCACACAATTGCCAAACAACAGCATACAACTGCCAAACAACTGCACACAATTGCCAAACAACAGCATACAACTGCCAAACAACTCACACAGCTGCCAAACAACTGCACACAACTGCCAAAAAACTGCACACAATTGCCAAACAACAGCATACAACTGCCAAACAACTGCACACAACTGCCAAACAACAGCATACAACAGCCAAACAACTGCATACGACTGCCAAACAACTCACACAGCTGCCAAACAACTGCACACAACTGCCAAACAACTGCACACAATTGCCAAACAACAGCATACAACTGCCAAACAACTGCACACAACAGCCAAACAACAGCATACAACAGCCAATCAACTGCATACAATTGCCAAACAACTCACACAGCTGCCAAACAACTGCACACAACTGCCAAACAACAGCATACAACAGCCAAACAACTGCATACAATTGCCAAACAACTCACACAGCTGCCAAACAACTGCACACAACTGCCAAACAACAGCATACAACAGCCAAACAACTGCATACAACTGCCAAACAACTCACACAGCTGCCAAACAACTGCACACAACTGCCAAACAACAGCATACAACTGCCATGCAAATAAACAATCGCCAGATATCTCGGAGCGAAGGAGAAAAACTCAACATCGATTGCCTTCTGAATGTCCGCAAAAAACAAAAATTCACTCAAAAATAAATGAGAAATTGTCCAAATGATAATGATTTATTCAGCGTAAAAGTTACTGATCCGCCATGTTCACACGGGAAAGGTATATCAACTTGCATTTTGTTTTTGCTTTCAATCAAAACTTTTAGATTACTCTGTCAAAAAGTGTTTGAAATCGCAACATTTATAAACAGGTGTTGCAATTGAATATTGCACATTGAAATTTAACGTACGGAAGTTACATCTATTTATATTTGAGATAAGCTTAACATACTGAAGTTACATCTGTGTATATTTGAAAAAAATTTAAATTATTGAAATGACATCTATGTATAATTGAGACAAATTAACTGCACTTATGATGCATCTATGTTAAATTTAAATAAATTAAATAAACTGAGGTTGCATCTATACTTATTTCAAGCAAATTCAATAACTGAAGTTACGACTATACATAATTCAGGCTTATTTAGTACAATAAAGTTGTACCTCGATGTAAGTTAAATGTACTTAATGTACTGCGCCATGAAATATAATTCTTCCTATGAATTTATCACTTGAGAAGAACTGTAGTTACAGTCATTAGTTGAACAACAGGCAATGGACTGATAAATGAACATCAAAATGCTTTCCTAATCCCTATCATAATTTGGGTGATAAATGAGATTTTTTACCTTCCAATCTCGTACATTATCAATCCTTACATTTCCGTAAAATGTTTATCCATATGGGATAAAAGCGTTTTACACAGAGGATTGCATTGATTTGATTGCTGAAGGAAAATTTTTTACACATCAATTTTGTGAAATATTCTTTGCTTAAATTAAGCAGCACAAAAAATTTCTCAAGAAAATAAAAAATGCTTTTCTCATTCAGTACCAAAGAAAATGAAACATTCGTTGCCTTCATTGAGTAGAAAATGAAATGTTCCAAATAAACAAATGATATTCCGGCGTTTCCAATCAGCATCAAAAGAAATATTTCGTCTCACACGGAAATTAAGTTCTCAGTCTCCAGGCCTGAACGAATTCGAGCGCCTGTGAACACTTGACTTTCGTTCTGGAGACGCTCGTTCTGACCACGCCATCTTATTCCAGTCCGGTCATCGCTGGATTGATGAACTAATTCCAAACCCGCACTATGACCACCATAGTGCGGGTTCGGAATTAGTTACCATCGTCTATTTAGTTATTCTTTATTAAACTTCAATTATGTTTCTCTAAGGCATTCATTGTGGTTTAGTACGAGGTTTGAAATTATTTACCCTCGTGTATTTGGTTATTCTTTATTAAACTTCAATTATGTTTCTCTAATGCATTCATTGTGGTTTAGTACGAGGTTTGAAATGACATACCATCGTGTATTTGGTTATTCTTTAATGCAGCTTCAATTATATTTTTCAAGACTTTGAATATGTTTTAGTACGATTTTCAAATTATTTATCGTCGCATTGTCTCATTTATCGTCGCAATTATGTATCGATTACGCTCTCTTACAGCTTCAGTTATGTTTTACAAGCCTAATTATCTTTTTTCTAAGCCTTATAATAATCAACTTTAACCATGAATGTCATCAGGTTCATAAATAATTATTCCATTAGTTATAAGATTCATAAATTTATAGGCTATTAGTGATACGGTTCAGAAATGAATAGTCTCTCACACTCAATGAATTTCTTGAGGCTGTCCCCAACAGACTTGATTTTCCATCATTGAATGTTTTGTCTCCCTGAGCCAGGGGCAACACCGCGCTCTGCTGTGGCATTTCCTGCTACAGACTTCATTCCATTCATCAATACATTAAGGATTCTATTTCAAGATTCACTATAATTTATGTCTCGCTTCATTCTAGTTATTCTTTGCAAATTCAGGCTAGTTCGAATATTTTGTCGCTAGCTTCAATATTTATCACCTCTCATTCTTTTAATGAGAAGGTAAAAAAGGCCTTGTGCCTATTATATTCATTTTTTTCTGCTGTGCTGTGCTCGACAACTTTGCTTCGTTCAAAACTTCAATTTACAAAATAAAAATAATTTCAAGAGAATTTAATTCCACTGTACTGGAAAATTAAAATAATGTCTTAATTTTTATCTCCAAGCCAAAATAATGTATATTTTACCAATCTTAATGATCAAAATACTTTGGCACGAATTTTACGATTATCAAAAAATCAACCCATTTTTTCTGCACGTCCATCAAAAGACTTTTTTAGTTTTTTCCCTGATGTAAATTTTTTTTTTCCCCAGATATCCTCCTCGGCCATGATCAAGCCATGTAGATGGCTGTGGCTGTGCGCAGCAGCCATGTGGCTGCTCAGCCAGCCAGCCGCCGGAACAATAACCTGCAACCGACAGCCGTATCACTCCCACTCGGAGAAAGCGCCCGGCGACAACGGGTACAAGATAAAGATAAGCGGGAACCCTGAGAAGTACGTCCCTGGAGAGGTCTATACAGGTGAGAAAACGGAAATTTTCTTCCAAAAACCTTTTTGTCTGGTAATAAAATACAAAATGATAAACTGTTCAACATATAAAATGAGGTGTTCTAAAATTTAGTGTCTTCTCGACTAAAATTTTTTTTTTAAAGTCATTTTTTTTCAATTTATTTATTGCTCATCCCTGCGTTGTTGTAGCAGTGAACTCTTCAATGAAGATTCCAGGAAGCAGCAGCAAACCGTAGACTCAATTTAGCGCGATGGATTTCCTTCTGCAGCGACGACTCCGAAAATTAACGCACGAGCTCCAGCTCAGAGAACGTTTATTTTTGGCGCGCGTCTTGAAACAACGCAGGTCTTCGCCCGTTGGTTGTTAATATAAATGCCAGTAGAGATGAAATTGTATGGGTTTAACCAGGAGCCAATTCAAGTTCACAGTATTTAACAAGAAGGTGACTACACAGTTAACATCTTCTGTGTACTCATGAGTGTCCACTTAAACGAAGTTGAATAATCATTATTATTGATAGATTATCAAGGATCAGCTAAAATACTAAAATAATTCAGTGTTGCTTGTGTTATCCGTAGATCTTTCTGAATTGGCTGGGACTTAAGAAGCACATAGGTTGAATATTAGGAGTGTTGCTTGTTGATTACATGGTGTGGTTTGATTGTTAAGTAAGTTAAATATGAGTTGTGGTATCCGCAGACTGTTACTAATTTTGTTGTAAGGCTTGTATGACAGTCGAACTTAGTTTTTGTGTGTGTCGTAGTGAGTGAAAGCTAATTAAACTGTTCAGTTCTCATAGAACTGCTTGACCGATCCTCAAATTACTCTTTGTGATATTGTCCAATAGCACGTTGGAGTTACCCTGTAGCACGTTGGAGTTTCCCTGTAGCGCGTTGGAGTTACCCTGTAGCACGTTGGAGTTACCCTGCAGCGCGTTGGAGTTACCCTGTAGCACGTTGGAGTTACCCTGCAGCGCGTTGGAGTTACCCTGTAGCACGTTGGAGTTACCCTGCAGCTCGTTGGAGTTACCCTGCAGCACGTTGGAGTTACCCTGCAGCACGTTAGAGTTACCATGTAGCACGTTGGAGTTACCCTGCAGCACGTTGGAGTTACCCTGCAGCACGTTGGAGTTACCCTGCAGCACGTTGGAGTTACCCTGCAGCACGTTAGAGTTACCATGTAGCACGTTGGAGTTACCCTGCAGCACGTTGGAGTTACCCTGCAGCACGTTGGAGTTACCCTGCAGCACGTTGGAGTTACCCTGCAGCTCGTTGGAGTTACCCTGCAGCACGTTGGAGTTACCCTGCAGCACGTTGGAGTTACCCTGCAGCATGTTGGAGTTACCCTGCAGCACGTTGGAGTTACCCTGCAGCACGTTGGAGTTACCCTGCAGCACGTTGGAGTTACCCTGCAGCACGTTGGAGTTACCCTGCAGCACGTTAGAGTTACCCTGCAGCACGTTGGAGTTACCCTGCAGCACGTTGGAGTTACCCTGCAGCACGTTGGAGTTACCCTGCAGCACGTTGGAGTTACCCTGCAGCACGTTAGAGTTACCATGTAGCACGTTGGAGTTACCCTGCAGCACGTTGGAGTTACCCTGCAGCACGTTGGAGTTACCCTGCAGCACGTTGGAGTTACCCTGCAGCACGTTGGAGTTACCCTGCAGCACGTTGGAGTTACCCTGCAGCACGTTGGAGTTACCCTGCAGCACGTTGGAGTTACCCTGCAGCACGTTGGAGTTACCCTGCAGCACGTTAGAGTTACCATGTAGCACGTTGGAGTTACCCTGCAGCACGTTGGAGTTACCCTGCAGCACGTTGGAGTTACCCTGCAGCACGTTGGAGTTACCCTGCAGCACGTTGGAGTTACCCTGCAGCACGTTGGAGTTACCCTGCAGCACGTCACGGTGTCTCTCGCAGATGTTTACAAAAATTAGACGAATGCACCAAAGTTTGAGTCTCACCTTTGACTGCCGCGTCTCTCTGTGAAGCTTCATCTGCAGAGCTAATTTAGATAGCATCGAGATGCAAAAAAACTGGTCCGTGTTTTTGCTAACACGGCCATAAAACGTTGAGGATTTGATCTTTTTTCTCTTTGCATGCCATGATTGTTTGGTAAATATTTTACAAGAGTTTCAATGAGGTGTTAGTTCATCATTGAATGTGGTACTAAATTAAAATGGAAAATTCATTCCATATTTCCTCCAGTTATCTCTGCCGCATTTCAAGCTTTAGCAACTGAACGACATGAGTGCAATACCTCAATATTTGAATTCCAAATGAAAGTAGTCGGGAATGAAACGATCCCCTCTGATGTCGCTGAGCAGAACACGTTTTCTCTTAAATTGAGCGACAAATATTCCTACTCGCTATCACTAGGATCTTTTGACCAATTCGTTTTATGCACACTTCTCAAGTGTCAGTACGATGCGGCGGAACAATTCTATCCCACTCGCCCAAAAGCTGCTCACAAAACGCGCATGTCCCGCGCGCGCACCTTTTTCGTTTGCTAAACAGGCGAGGATTTGGATGCTAATTGCTTGCATGCGAGAACATTTAATCACTCGTGTTTCAATTAAATAGATCGCCTGCGTTCCGATTAAGTTGGATCCTTATATCCTTGTTTGAAGGATCACTTCATGCGAGACCATTTCTCAAAGTATCTGGGATGGGGATCAATGTTTCATTAAATGCTACATTTCAGTGGTTTGTAATACTTTAAGACTGTTTCAACATGTGTGTTAAATATGTTGTAATTGAATAAAAGTTGTTCAAATTCAAGTAAAATTTATTTTTATTTAATTTCAAAACGACTTTTAAACTTGCCTTACTAGTCGTTGTGTAAGTTATATTTCCTAATCAAAAAACCGAATGAAAAAAATAAATTCCCAGCGGTTCCTTGACTGTAAGTGTAATTAATTTTTATATTCAATCACAGCAGATATAATAATGAATAATAATAATGAAGGCATCTACGGATGCTTTATTTCCAATTTCAAGCCTGATACATATCACCTTGTACATTGGATTTTCAAATGCCTTATAACAAACGCCAGGACGCCATGACGCTTTCCCCCGGTCAAGACCGGTACCCATTTCAGACCCCTGGGTAGAGTGGGGTATTGCGCTTGGAATTTTTCCCCATACCCAACAGAGAAAATGGCCACCAGCGCCGGGACTCGAACCAGGGTCTGCCTACACGGAGGCAAGTTCGATAGTCGCACGGATACGACTAGATATAACACAAATGTGCACCGTAGAGACAACTTTATACTCGTTCAGTAAATTGATGCTCACGAGGCCGGAAATCCAATTTCCTTCCATAAAAGTGGAGCTGGACGTTCCTGTCTTTTCATACCAGTTAGGAAATAAAAACTAAAATAAATCTAGATATCCCAGGAAGTGGAATTGGAAAAATGTTGCATCATATTCCAAAAAACAAACAAGCACGCACAAATCATAGATAATAATAATGCTTTTCTTTAAATGCTGCGAGAAAAGTTAGAAATCGTAGCGTCAATAGTGTCCATTCTCATTAATACCTCTCACTGGTACAGAGCTAACTGAAGAATTAAATAATAGCATATTCGTTAAAACCTCAACGTGAGGAATCATCAAGTCAAGAACATACATTTGGGAAGTCCTACAACTACTCACTGAAGCAGCAGTAATTCTTTGGTAAACTCAAAGACAACGCCGTTGTGGCCCAACCAAACCCTCACAAAAACGATCTCTATCGAGCTGTCCTTGGCATAAGCTATAATGTCAAACTCTGCCCAGTAACACTCTTCAAGAAAACAATTTCTCGACAAAAGTGAACAAAACCTCCTACCCTTGGAATAAAAACCTCTCACCCTCCGAAGCTATAGAGCTGGAGTGACGCAAGACGCGTTGGTTCCCAAAGCAGGAACAAATTTGTTTGTATAGCCAGCGCAAGTCTGGCGCCCCGCCTGCTTGAGCTGCTTCTCTATTGTCTGCTTTGCTTGCGTCTTTCGCTACCTGCGCTGGGGCGCTTATTTTTGTTTCAGTTACCTCGTGTGCTAGGTTTCAGATAACCAATAGTGCTCGGACTTTATACATTCGTCAATGGTTCCTTTGGGTAAGGTTTTTATTAGCTGATGGTTTTAGGGCTTTAAAAATACGAACATGAATTTTAAATGTTTCTGTGAGCGTTTGTATCCGTGTGGAATACGTTGCGATGTGTAATAATCTGTTAAATAATACGGTGAAAACAAGTTTTCAATTTGGTTTTTAGACTCTCAATCCAGTAACGACCGAAGAATGCGATGGGTTTTTGAAAAGTTATGTAGAAATAATTTTAAGATTTGGAAACATTTTTAGCACCAATGTTTTGTAGCACAAATATCTCCCATCTGAGTGAGAACACATCCAATATGAATTTCTTTTCATGTGTGAGTGGTGTGTTGTTCCAAATGTCTCACGCCCGCAGCCAGACCGTTATGATCGCTAGCATTATTTTCTAGATTTAAAATAAGTCTGAGGTAGTAAATATCTTTAGACAAATTACACGACTTCCTCCAAACATATAGAAATATTTTTGTAAAGATTGACCCATAATTTTTTCTCTAATGTTAAAGCAGAAACCCGAAGTCGATTATGACATCATAATAAATCTTCCACCATGAGAAAATCCTCGCAGATCCAGAAGCATCGATCCCATGCAAGTTTCATAGAAATAATCATTTTTTACCTGTTACTGAACTTAATTAAAAGATGTAATCGCTTACAAGAAACCATGAATAATTAAATTATGCTTCGTAACTTTTATCCTAAATAGCTCTTCAAAACAAAAACATGCTGAGGCCTTTGAAGTTCATTCTCAGCGTATTTTAGGAAGTTATTTATGGGTTTTCTCTGTGGAATGTAGCATAAAAATAGGTTCTTCTTACGTGCATTAATATTTTAAGCCTGTTTGGCAAAATCGTTCTCCGCATTATAGCATTATGGCATTATACCTTCAAATTATAGCATTATGGCATTATACCTTCAAATTATAGCATTATGGCATTATACCTTCAAATAAGCTCAAGCCCATGTTTTTTTCTGATTTTTGTAACATTTATGCTCGAAGAGAGCAGCAAAAGTAATGTTTTTCAGAATTTCAGTTTAGAACAATCTCTGGTATTTTACATGAATAGAAATGTTTAGAACTAGGCTAGTCTGACTCGTTCGATCAGGCTGTTTGAAAGACTATTTTTAATCGTGAAGTTTGTTCAAAACTGCACACCTTACAAAGATGAAATATTCCAATATCGATGAGAATTATTTCTATAAATAATTTCCCACTGGGACAACAAATGAAAACCTTTTCCATAAAATGAATATTAATGAATGCGTATGAATGAAAAACGCGTATTATTCATAGCAGCTTAAAATGGTCTAAATTTTCTCATCTTATCAAAAACAGAGTATGTACTGAATTTTGCCGTAATTAACCACTAACTTATTACTCAAGCTAAATCGTGACAGACTCAAGTGAGCAGCCTCAGAAGCAAGTCGACAAAATATCAAAGTTTAATAGAATACATGGATAGGTGAATGTGCACAAGGAACTTCACGTTCTTATCACAATGCTCTCACAGCCAGAATTCTGTACAAGGCATTTACGCAGCACCCTTTTGCTGCGGGAGATGGTAGCATGCACCATAGAACTGAACGATTTGTGTTGGTGCTAAATCTCAATGAAAAAAAGTTTTCAGCATTCTATTAAAGTGATTCATTAATTTTTTATCCAGACTTGAGATGACAGCAGACATTTCCGGTTCAAAAATTATACTTAACTTCATGTTTTCCTTCGGTTGAGAATGAATGTTCACTAAAATATTTTCTTATTGAAAAGCTGCAGTTGATTTTAATGAAAGTAAGTTCCTTTAATATTGATTATCTTTTCCCCAATTTTAGTCCGTGGTCAAGAAAGCGAATGCAGTACTAACGGTTTTATTTTTTCAGCGGCTGGTAAATTCTTCAGTTCAGGGGTTACAATAATATTCCAAAATAACAAATAAAAACAGAGTTCAACCTATTACTCTATTCTGTTCAGTAGATCCTGATTCATTAGCAACCTTCTGGTTCTTTCTGAATATGCAAGTATTCTCAACAATATTTTTCAGTCTACAGCTAAAACCGATCTTCCTTCAAATCCTAGAGATAAAAGAGACTATCTCGTATGTGGATTTCAATTATTTTCTTTAAGTAAGTTAATGAAGGAAATGATATAAGACTAAATTTCAAAATGTATCTTATCTTCAAATTCACGAGTGAAAGCACATTTTAAGGATAATTTCATTTTTAATGCGATGCTGAGCATTAAACTATTTAAAAAGTTAAGCTCTAACGGATTTTCCTTAGGATTCCTGTTCATTTTTATGCTACAACCGCATTTTTCATTCAAAAAGACCAAAGTTAGGAAAATTCAAACTAAACGTTCTGCATAGTGTACCATGACCATTTTAACCTTCTCCAGCAGAGGTAACCTTTTTGCGTTGCAAGTTTCACATATTGCTCAGCACAGAACTCTGCGCTTTCATTTGAACATACAACTATAGCTTTTCAACTTCAACTGCCACTACTGCTGCACAAAAACCGAACCTCGTGAACGCCACTGCAGCGTGTATGGTACACAGCTGCGTTCAGTGCACCTACAGCATAGCTGCGAATATCCTCCGACGCAAAATCTGTGCTTCTGATCTATGAATTATTCTGGTTGAATTCATTATGCATCACAGAATGCATTGAATTCTGCAGCATTCAATCTGGGGCCAAACTCTCGCTGTCGAAATCTTGAGAGCTTCCGCTTCTATCTAGCGTTAAGTTAGAGCTACATTTTTTTTGCTTATGTAACTGAGTGTGGTTACCTTTTGTTTCCGTTGTGGCAAGTATTGTTACGTTCTGTTACCGTTGTGGCAAGTATTGTTACCTTTTGTTGCCGTTGTGGCAAGTATTGTTACCTTCTGTTACCGTCGTGGCAAGTATTGTTACCGTCTGTTACCGTTGTGGCAGAGTTTTTTTACTTTGTGTTACAGTTGTGGCCAAGTCTGTTGGTACCTTCTTTTACCGTTGTGGCCGAATTTATTACTCCTCTGCTATTACTTTAGTTGAAGTGGATTGCTTTCGTTAACTCTTAAAGTTTTCTATGCCAGAATGAAGTTAGAGTTTTGATACTCTTTTATCATAAACGATTATCTAAACAAAACTCTTAACTTAACGCTACTGGATTTTTATTATTGCTATTTTTCATTTCAGGAGCTCTCTTATTTCTTTCATGATGTATAAGTATCGGAAGATGTGTGTCTTCCAATACACGGAAATCTCAAACAAAATGCTAACACGCCTCCATACTCAAGCTTCAATGATGTTGCAAACTGTGAGAGATTAATATCAGGTGGAGCATTATCATTAACACGTATAACAATAACCTCTATAAATGAACATAATGTAAATTATTACGTGTATATTATTGCAATTATTATTAAACTCAAATACACACTCACTACACACAACAACGCGTCATTACAATTTGATCATTTATAGCCAATGTAATGACGTGGTTGAAGTCCTGTTATGGGATTGAGTTGAATTCTATTCGATGAGATTGTATTGAACGGCCAATTTCTATTCTTTACGATCAAGAGCCTAAGTAATTGAAATGTCAAGCTAGAGTATAAAACCGCGCACATTTACTCAATGGTTCCTTAGAGAATGAACGAATATACATTTCAAAGGACGCACAACACAAAGATTGCATTCATTACGCGAATTAAAACGCTCATCTGATAAATCGTTCCTTTTGATGCTCGTTCAGGTAAATTTATTCTAACATCATTTTTCAATTAGAACTCGGGATGTTTATATGCATATTATTAAATAAGATTATCAGTATCAAAATTTAATTAGAATGTAATTTAATTAGAGCCAATGATAGGAAGGTATTTATACTAAAAATCCCTGCTCTAATTGGGCTGTGACAAAACTGGAGGTAAAAATGGTATACCAAAGTATTGGTGGGAACTTTTCGACAGGAAGAGCTAGGATGTGCATAAAAGATTTAATTGAAAAGAGGGTGCAGCCATTGGATTTTTTTTATTTAGCTCAACCATCGGAAAATGTGGTTGACGCTGCGTGTCGTATGCTTTAGAGGTAATCCTATTACAATATATTTTACGTAATCTCCGCCATACCTGCCACTTGCAAATTAAAATTGTTTTCTTTTTAATAGACCCATTTCGCTTTGTGTTTAGACTAATAAATTTTTCAATATTCTTATTCTTCCAATAAAATGTTTCTATACTGATCGATTTCTTTTCTTTTTTCTAAATCAATACTTGTTAGCTTTCGAGCAATTATAACTGAATGAAGACGGTGTTTATGTTAATAACTTACTTCCAAACACACCCATGCCTATTCTAAAGCTTGCCCCAGTCAATTCAGATTGTAGGTAAGTGTGATTTCTAGACAGATCAATCTGTGAAACGTAATTAAATCCTAATAATTTCAAAAGCATTTCATATGTCTCCTTAAAATAATGTTTATTGTTTATTCAACTATTTGATACGTTAAGTCATTCTTTCCCTTCTTTTGATGAACATAAAACATCCCCAATATACATATAATTTCCTGATTATTTTAAAATGCAAAATTATTTCTTGATTATTGCATGATCCTTGCACGTACGACGTGTCGTTGCCGGTAATTAATGACTTTTTTCTTTTCTCTTTAGACGGTTGTTACAATTTGAAAAGAATTCTGCCAGACGCAATTATAACTTCTGTTCGCATGGCTAACTTCTGCTCCCTTGTTTCAAAGCTAAAATTTTTGCTCAAACATGACACCACATTTTCCGATGGCAGCACTAAAACAGCCATCAATTCAGCAATGTTCGTTCCAGCTCTTCCTATCGAAGGGGACAAACCAATATTTTAGCCAACAGGGATCATCTGTTCCTCCAATTATTCTGCCATGGCGTTCTCAGACAAGTATTTTCTTTACAAGTAGCTCATTTTCAGATAACATTCTCCGCCTTTTCGTATCATCAATAGGTACGTTGACCAAATTGTCTCAAAAATTTGTATTGCAATTTATAAGCCATGCCCGTAATCTTGAGTTCGTAAAACAAACATGACTTCGGCTTTCGCTTGACCAGTGATCCTGCGGCTCTATAAGCTGTGCGAGAGCTGATGTGAGAGTGCCCACAACACAACTTTCCCATCAACCTCAGCCTAAACAATAACAAAACGCACCGTATCCGGTCCCAAGTAATGCCAGGTTCTTGACGTTTTCAAATAAAAGATTTCTCACTCTAGTTTATCACTCAGATAGATTGTAACTTCAATCAATTTATCAATCATGATTACCAAATTGATCGAAATGACTTTCTAATCAGCCCTCATTCCGAAACTGTCACCAAAAATCGCCGCATTAATTTCTTCTTTCAGTAATAACCTTACATAATATATCATGTTTGTCACACAAGCACTACATGTAAGCCCCTTTAAAAATCCGAGACTAAGTACATAATTTTCCTCAGATTTTCTTTAATAATTTGCATTTCTCTTTTGCCAAAGAGATTAAAAAAGAAGCCAATTCTCAAATGTACAAGTCGAATTCACTTCCAACTTCGTGGCTCACTTTGTGCCTGGAGCTATCCAGTCATTCTGTTTTATCTTTTTCTCTGTCACTGCCATTCAAAGCATTTCAATCTTTAAGTTTTTTCGTTTTTCTTCGTATTCGCCAGAGAAATCTTGGATTGAAAATCAGATGAGATCAAATTAGAAGAACTATTGCAATAGCTCATTCATGTTTGTTAAAATCTCGCTCTTATAACACAGTAAATGATTTTTGTTGATCCATTGCACGCTTGATTCACAAGCAATTCTAGAATAAAAAGGAGAAAAAAACAGAACCAGTTCAAAATGTTCATTTCATTTTTGCAAAGATTTCGGTATAATTATAGTTACATCATCAATGCTGAAACACGAGAAAAATGAAAAAATTAAGAATCCTAACTTGTATTTATTCATACACAGACAGTTGCATACTCCTAATTCACCCAAGCACACATATACATACATGCTAATCCAGATACGCCAGCTCATTTTTCTTGTTCTTAATCTACGAATAAGATTCTCGACTAATCACGCAATTGTTAATATGAATAATCCGATGTCCCTTCATCAGTTCCTGGTTTTCATAAATGAATGTTTATTTTTCTCCACCGGTGCGACTGTCAGTGCCACAATTTCTGTTCATCCAGCGAATTGACATCACAGTTTCTCCCAGAAAACAGCCCATAATCTGTCTGTAGGCTTTTCCTTCGTTTTCTGGTCGCATTGGGGCAGATGCCAGCTAATGGCATTCTCTTTGGATCACTCTATAACTAGTTTTAAATAACAAAGCTGTTTCATTTCCTCGTCCTGTCAGTGGTATCAGCGAGATGATGTCCTCTGTACGACTAAAACTGCCACTTCACATCAAATTCATTATCTCCTTGTGCATTGTTGGTAGGGCGAGCATTATTGTGGCCGCTGCATTAGTGGCATTGTCTCCATTGTGCCTGCGGCTTTGTCTCCATTGTTCCGGAGCATTCAGAGCGCGACCGACATTCCGCTCCTGACGTTACTGCGCCAATTGTTGGGTTGGTCAAGCCCGGGAAATGGCCTAAAAGCCTTCTAGGTTCTGTAAACCCTGGATTGTGAGGCAAAACACACATCTGCATTCTGCCCAGGGACGCAGCGCGGTGTTGCAACGCTCCCCGTTCTGATAACGCAGCAAATTTTGAACGCAGCGTTTATGTTTCAAATGCGCTTATTCTCTGAAGTCTTCTAATTTGGGTGTTGCTTCTCGAGACCAGTTTATAGAAGGACTAGGGATGATATTTTATTTTAAGGCTTAAATATAATTCAGTGCACAGTTCTTGAGGGCATTTTGCCAGTTAGATGTTTATTACTGGCTTGCAATGTTGGTCATTGAAGATGTGCCAAAATTTGTATCTGTAGAGAAGTAGAAATTCCGTTGAAGATTTTTATTCCATCGTATATGTTTGGAGTTTAATTTGCTGCGTATATTTTTAGAGTTTAACGATTGGAAAGGTTTTAATAATCGAGGAATATATTCGGAGTTAGAACAACACGCCGTTGTACTATTACAACTGACCCTTGTGTGCGACGTTCAAATTAACTGATGCTTCAGAGACATATCTCTTCGTTCCACATGCCTTGCATTGTCCCCAGGATAAAAAACAACAAAGCCACCACAAAAATCTGGGACAGAGGTGCTTCAATGTGAAATTGTTGGACTTATATAAAGGGATTAAGAGAAATTTAAAACTGTACTCGAGCTTACAACGCGAGTCTGAGGTTTCTCTCGATTTACTTCATCGTGATTTCGGGTGCTGGTGACGGGTGAGTTCTCTCTTTTCGGAATTTGCAAATATTTCCGTCATTTCGTTTACGTCTGCGACTGAAATTGGCTTTCTCTCAAACCATAGATTTAAAAGAGACTTTTGCGTGCAGTGATTTTCATTTATTCTCCGTGGACCAAGTTTATGAGGAAGATGATGGGCGACAAAAGTATGTTCGGAACATATTTGATCTTTAAATTCTGGAAAAGATCCCATTCTTACATTGGAATTAAATTGTCTGCCTCAATAAGGATTTACTAAACTCTAATGAAGGAATTAAAAAAGTTTTAAATCTGTACTCGAGCTTTGAACACGAATCTGGCGAACTCGTAACCGAGCTCGTAATTCGCTGTACTTTGCTGGCTCAACTACACTGAAGAAAATATATTTTCTTAAATTTTTGTATTTGCCCCGTAGAACTTTGAAAAAATTTACACTTGGTAAAGTAAATTTTAACTGATTTCATTTCGTTTTGGTCTATCGATCGTTCCAATCTTATCTAAAAAATAGAAGCAAAAAGTTACCATCCAATGATCCGCAGTAATACATTGTAATTCTAGAAATTAAAACACATTGATCAAGAATTAATATTCCGTTTTCTAAAGTAAAATAATGCTCATGCTGCACACGCGGCACACACCAAATACAGTGCGCACACAACATGTGCTTCACGCTCCTCACTCTCTACACACGCTGAACACTCTGAGTACTCTGAACAATCTCGTGCTGTTCACTCTACCCACGCTACACGCTGTATTCGCTGCACACATAACATTATGTCACAAAATGCTCCTCTGTGACAGCATTCTTCCACCCTTGTTTGAGAGCATAATAAGTAAACTGATGAGAGACACTGAACCTGAATGTGCTAATACTTACAGTCTAAGTGAAACAAACTCACTGGCAGCATATATATGTATGTTTCTCTCGTTTCCTACATGTAAAGTATCGATCAGCAAAACGAAATTAGAAAACTTTTGCCACAACAATACAACCATCATTAATTTATATTCTCTGTATTATTTACAAACTTTTAATGAACTATAACACATTTTCAAAAACGCTGTTTAACGAACGAAAAGAAATGTGAAAACAACTGGCTTTCTTGCTACTTCGTTTCGTGCATTTCGTCAAATAAAAACCAATTTCTTTTCCCCGCGTTCTCGTTACCATTGTGATTTTAATTGCTTCCTCTCTATCCCTCACGCAGTAAGCATCCAGGGATGGAGGACGCACTACTCTGTCCAGAAGTTCACGGGCTTCATGCTGGTCGTGGACGGAGTTTCATCCACGTACTCGAACATGTACGGACCGCAGAGCGTCGGCACATTCCAGGTCAGTGACCGCTTGGCGGCTCATTTCTGCGTCAAAATTTATCGTGTGCATACAATTTTGAAGTGCTTTTCATCGTTTATTAATTGAAATAATAGATGAACTGAATTCACTTTCCTTACACTAACTGTGACTTAAAAGACGCTGATGTTTTTTTAATTAGTTTGTTTGCTAGTATTTTGTCGTGTTTTTATGTATACGCAAATTTTTTAACGTGCTCATTTAATGATCTAAACTATGATACAAACTTACATTGAGTTACACTTGCCAGTAAATGTTTCCCATCTCCTACTCTAGCAATGCCAGTCGAGTTACAGTATATCTGTTATTAAATAACTATCATATCTTACTCCAGAAATATCATTCAAGTTGTACCTATTAGGAAATGATTACCTTCGCCTACTTGGTAAATGATTACCTACTTAGGAAATACCAGTCGAGTTGTACCTTTTTTGAAAGGTTATCATCTCCTACTCCTAAAAAACCAGTCGGGTCGTACCTTTTTTGAAAGGTTATCATCTCCTACTCCTAAAACACCAGTCGAGTCGTACCTTTTTTGAAAGGTTATCATCTCCTACTACTAAAACACCAGTCGAGTTTTACCTTTTTTGAAAGGTTATCATCTCCTACTCCTAAAACACCAGTCGAGTTTTACCTTTTTTGAAAGGTTATCATCTCCTACTCCTAAAACACCAGTCGAGTTTTACCTTTTTTGAAAGGTTATCATCTCCTACTCCTAAAACACCAGTCGAGTTGTACCTGTTAGAAAATTATCACCATCCCACACTCCAGAAATACGAGGTGCACGTTGGTGGAATGCAGACGCCTAAGCGACACATTTTTCTCTTGAGTGGACATGATTATGCAGTTTAGCAATAGAAATAGCAACCCAATCAGCCTTTCACAAGCGCCTTGGATGAAAACAATGTCCAGGTTTAGTTAATTATGCGTTTATCGTGTTGGAACACTTTAATAGCAGCTCTATTTGAAACTACTTTAGCTTGACATTAAATATTAGAATAGACTGTCAGATAGTTCAAAGCTGCCCAACCAAAGCATAAGTATTCTAATGAGAGTAGGGATGAATTCACCAACAAGTGAGAAGTTAACGAGCAGGGGCTCTATGCCAGATGAGTTTCCACACAAGATCCCCTGGACATTGGAACACCTATTTTGGGTGTAAGTTTTTAAAACAAGTTAAAATTTGAAGCCGAAAGCTAAAGGCGCTGAAGAACTTGACAACAGTGAGTAGGAAAAAAAACGCCCGTAACAAAATGAAAAACCTATATATTCTGTTCCTGTAAAAAATACCCGTACCTACATATAGTCCTCTGCTCAGACCTTGTAATTTCCCTCTGGGATTTAGCTTAAAATCTAAGCTAAGAAATTCCATCATCTGTAAATATTTCTGACGTTATTTGCCAATTCTGAATGAATATCTCGTGAAAATAAGGGTACCCAACGTTGCACGGAATTTCCAATGCTTTATCCACGTTTTTTATTTTTTTCGCCGATTGAAAGCTTCAAATGCTACAGTTCCTGTATAGGTCAAAATTCTGTTTTACATTTAAGCATTTCGTTGAACTTACAGGAGCTGGTTATTTTATTCAGTACTTTCGATGTGAGTTACAACTAATTTCAAGATCGAACTTGTGGTTCAAACCAGTGAAATCGTACATCTCGATGTTGCAGTTCGTTTTTACGCTGGTATTACAGCAGCAAATATCTACAAAACTACCGAAGCTATGATTAATTACAGTCAGTATTACAAAAGGTAAACAGCTTCAAAATTACCTATGCAGAACGTGATTACACTTAGTATTATCATGTAAAACAACTGCGAAACAACTAATGCATACAGGTATTCGAGTTAGGATTACACTGGAAAACAGCTACAAAATCGCGGACGCAAATGGTAATAACGGCAATATTAATATGCCAAACAGCTCCAAAGTTACCGATGCAAAAGGTAATTACAGCTAACATTATCGTGGCAAACAGCTGCCAAATTAAACACTACAATTCCCTCCACCCATGATCGCATAGCGCTCAAAAATGACAGGAGATCAATCGAAGCCCCTCAGGTGGAAGCGAGACTAATTCGTGGCGCAATATCAGTCCTCTCCACACATCAGCATTTCAAAGCTCTGATCCTCTAAGAACGAGACCGAGTGCGTCCATTGGAGCTCCAATATATCCACTAATTACCCTGCTATTTTTGCCTCGTTAGCGCCCCGAGTTTAGCTCAGCGAACACTCAGGAAGAACTAGCGCCTCTGATCTGAGCTCCTTGTATTTTTCGCCCCGTTAAAAGCTCGTGATGAATGTTGGCCGCAGCTTTCTTTCAGGGTTTCCGACGTGAATTTTTCAGTCTTCGTGTTTAGATTTTTAGTAATTGGGAATATTTTGCCTTCAGTGAGAGCCGAGCGAACGAGAATTGAGCATTTCATGATGAATTTGCCAGAGTTGGGGTAATGGCTGAGCTCTTTTGGCTTAAATTAGACGCTGATGAAAACTATACAGCATCTCAAAGAGCGGGGAAATTTTTGAAAGGAGTGTATTTTAGAAAGCACTTCATATCGACGCTCCTGCTGAGCAGTGTACAAGGGGATGGATAGTTTCTCTCGCTAAAAGTAGACTATTTCTAAATAAAATAGTACAATTTTCAGAGCTGCCGGTTGTTACATTGGACCACTTCCTTACTCCCAGACCGAACTGACCAGCAAGTGATGTATCTATTCCATACAAGAAATGACTACTCGAGGCGATGCGGTGTTGCTACGAGGAAGATGGTTGGTATTTTGAGCAAATTGGTAATTGTTCTATGAAAAGGAGTATTTGCACCGAGCGAGGCGAGGAAGTATGCGTTAAGTCCAAAGTAGTTACCCCTGCGAGCAGGTAGAGACAGCTATGCGCCCCTTTACCCTGCTTTACCCCGAGCATTTGAAGAAGTCTAGACTCGCATACCGGGGTAAGTGGGTCAAACGCACATACGCGATACGCACAGCTGCCAGTCCTGACTATATCATTTCCTGCGAGGATGTCATCATTCTAATAAACAGTCGTCTATGCGAATAAAATTTCTCACTGGGGTCGAAACGTCTGCATGGGACGCCATTGCATTGACTTCTTCCTTAAACCCCATACATATCACGTAACATTCATAGATTCATAACATTATTTCCATTCCTATTAAAGCAAATTTTGCAGTATCTTTTGCTAATTTACCACGATTTCAAACGCTTAAAAACAAGTGGTTTTGGATTTGTTTGAAGGAGAAGTTATAAGAAAATGAATAACTATGCTAATTAACGTAATCAGATAAGATGGTAGTTAGCCATATTAGTATCGTTTTTACAGTTTGAGAAGACAACACATTGTGTTGAGTTTTGGTTTCTTTGATCTCACAATGGAAGCATATAATATTTATTGTAGTTCTAAACATAGACTTGTCCCGCAAAAATAGGCCGAGCGCAACAGCAGATCGCAACGCATCACTATCACAAGCACATCACAGGGAGTGACAGATGCTGATGAATATTGAATGCAATCATGCGTCCAATGTCTGATAATGCTCCCTGCTATTACGTGTCATGAAATACTTTGAAGGACTAATCATGAATATACAAAACGTAAGCAGTAATGAGCTGGGCTATTTTCGACAAAACGTTAGGCTCTCTCATTGGCTCTTTTGGTTAGTGCCTATGAAGTTTCTAATCAATTATGTTTGATTGCAAATTTTCCCCTTACTTCATATTTCTTTTTCATTCAGGTGTAAGGACTACTCATTCAACAAACTTTCATCATTTTTTTCAATGATGAATCATAAAATTTCATCATTCATAAAAATTTCTGCAACGGGCCCGCGTCCTTACACGCTGCACCAAACAGGAGACTGCGCTAAACTGTTATAGTGTACGCTTGCAGGAACACGAGCTTTCAGCGAAATCCATGTAGAGAAAGGGAGGCAGTAATAGCTCTGAAGATCCAAATCTAAGGCTAAACATGAGGCAAATTGTAAGACATATTCAAAAAAAATTTCAAGACAATATATTGTGAGGAAACATCTAAGAACAAATCCAAAATAGAAATTACAATAAAAATTGTAGGACTAAATCTAAAGCAAAGCCTTTTGAAAAATCCTGTGACAGTAGAAGAAAACCTAGGATTTACTCTGAAATAAAATCGCGGTAAAAAATAAGAATTTAAACCAGAAAAATGTAGTAAAGAAAACCCTCACAAAATTTTAAGAAATCTAAACTAAAACTAAACAAATTTTGTAAAAAAAACCCTTGTCAAACTTTAGTAAATTAATATTAAAACTGAACAAATATTGTAAGAAAAACGCATAGTCAAAAGATAAAACTTAGGTTGTCTTATATACACTTCACAACTACCCTCTAGCTATCTCTACTAGTTTCTATTTTACAGGTACTTTACAACGTGATTCTAAGACGCTGTTCTCTCGGTACATATACAGTACCTATTCATGCTTTTCTATGCTAATACTGCACTAAATTTCTTCGAAATAAAATATACCTTCAGCTAGGTAAGAATTTGCTAGGTAATGTTGGCCGAATTTTTTTCACGAGTCCACTTAGCCTAAGGATGACATTGGTTAAAGTTAGGTAAGGATGGGATGGGTTAGGTTAGGTTAGGTTAAGATAGGTTAAGATAAGTTAGGTTAGGATAGATTTGGTTAGCAAAGGTTAGGGCATGATAGGTTAGGATATATTATGTTCAAATTTGTTAAGTAATGTTGACCGAATTTTCTCACGGATCCCCAAAGCTTATTGATGACATTGTGCATGGAATTTCCACGGGTCCTGCCAGTTCTTATAAATATCGCTGAGTGCTAAGCGCACGCTCTCATCACTTCTTACCGCACCAAAACAACCAAAAGCTCGACATGTACGCGTACATTGACAGGTACGCGTGCGTGCTGTAACACGTAATAAGTATCACGCATCCGACCTACACATGCATTGCAGCAATTTACCTCGACAGGGGAAGTTTCAAAAGTGTAGGTCAAAGTTGATGTGAAATCGAACAGGACTACTTTTGTTGTTTTTTCTTTTGATGTTGTTATTATTATGGTCATTATTTTAATAAAAATTATTAATATAGAGATGGTATTTTTTGCTAAAATCAAATGCAACGATTTGCTATTTTCCCAATGGATGCTTCAAGCAGACACAAGTTATAAAACCATGAAGGTTTCAGGTGTCGCATCACATTATGACGATGAACCTCGGAAGCAAGGGAACTAAGACACCCCCTGCTCTCTTTCTGGCTTTAGAAAAGTAATAGAGTTTTGACATAATGATAAGAGATTGTTTGTAATGGACAGAAATTACGATGAACTGATGAGTTTCGTCTATAACCACAATGAAGACTTCTGTAGAATAGCTTTGGGGGAGGTCTCTGAAAACCAAAAACAGAATATCCTTCAGGAGACTCTACTAGTAATTTTATCTCAAACCCAGGGTAAAATCACCGTAAAAGCTGCTCGGTATTTAAATTTAGTTACGTACAGTAGAGTTCCTGACAAGCAGCCTAACATGAATCCTGGACACCTGACCACCAAACATGCAATGAATATCATTATCATTGTTTACCATGTTTTCAGGGAGGCAATGAACGGTAATACAGATCAATAATAGCAATTAACGTAAAATCACTTGCAGTGAAATGAAGCTCAAATTGATCACAATCGTAGAAACATTAATTTAACACATGTTATTTCTTGACTTTTCTAACCCAAACATGATGTTTCACTTTTGAATGTGAACATGCAGTTCTTGCAAATGTTCCTATGTTAGTAATGTTCCTACATACTTTCCTGCAATAAAGTAATTTATGTGTCAATAAATCTTTTATTTTCTTGTCTTCATGCGGATGACTTGACAACAGGAATAACTTGACATCCGGACATGAATGAATTTGGTCGTCAGGAACTTTGCTATATTTCCTATTCAGCATTGCAAAGTACAGTATGAAAAACGAATTTTAAATATAGCCAAAGAATGCCTCTGATATTACAGTAATTTTAATTACTCCGCACATTTAGCTCGTATATGATTGTCGACAACATTAGCATAACATTTTCCCATTATAAAATAATGACAAGGGCCACATTTCAGCCCAGGCAGCACTCCGATACGTGACTTTCGTGCCTGCGCTGCTAAATTCCCCAGTGCAAGCATTGTATGCAAGTCCACGGAGTTTGAAACAAACATTTCAATGTAAATCGAGCAGGCCTCGCGGAGAAAAGAGTTGACGCACGAGCTCAGCGCTGTGAGTGCTTCTAGCGCAAAATATGCAGTTGGTGCTGGGGGATGGGAGGCTGCACATTATAGCTGTTCTTTGCGCAGGCTATTAATCAGCGATGCTAATTGGAACGGCTTTAATTGGCTTGGTGTAGACATCTCTTCAGAATGAATAACAATTGTTCGTTGATAAAATAAAAGAATTTAATGAAGGCTATAACATTTTTTACATGGAGCTTCAGATTCATGAAATATTTATCCGATGTTAGACCATGGGTATATATATATATATATATTGATAAACGCTCTTTAAAACCGCGTACATGTTGCAACGGAGAAGTGAATCATTGCATGCTGATACTAGAAAAATAGGTTCATATAATTACTAAGTCAATTTCAAGTAAATAAAATGGTTTATTCATAATTAATCCAGTAATTTTTTAGCAATACGAAAGTTTCCAGCATATTATGAATATTGTGCTTATTGTTGGTTATATTTCGCTATGACTATATTTAAACTGAAGCAATAATTTTTGTCATTTCAATTTGAATCTCTCACTGCTCAATAGGTTCACGTTGCTTATATTTTAATGTAATTATAAGTTTTAAAAATTTGTTTCTGTTTGTTTCTTGCCTACATAGTTACAAGAATGGCGAGAGGACTGAATTGCGCTGAGACAGTACAGGAGCTACCTTCTTACGAATGCTGTAAAGCGACATGTACTTAAGCGCACGTGCTTATTTGATTTATTGCAGATATGGAAGTAAACTACCTTTTTGCTCATTTGAATACCTTTTTTTTCTGGTGGGATGACCGGACCCATAAATAAGATTATAAAAATTTCATTCATCCCGACAATTTTCCTCCTACGTTGCGCTAGTAACATTCTACAGGCGTAGTAAAGTGGAATGATTTAATTCTTTATACAATAAGTTTGTTAATGAAAACGACTTCTCAGTGCTACCGCTTCGAATTTCCTCTTGACGAATTACACAGCTTTCTTGATGAAATTGAAGAATTAGTTTTCATGTTAATTCAAAAATTTAATTTCTGAGTGGAACTTAAAACATGAATCATTTTTGAAATTCAGTTGAAAATGCTGAAGGTCTAAGCCAAGATTAGGACATTACCGTAAATACGAACAAAAAATAAACTCATCTCTTTAGAAACCGGAAATTGGAGCTCTAAATCTCCGTAACAGCACAGGTGGATCAGGAAAATCATCGGAGCTGAAATTCACCGCCAAGCTTTCCTCACCTCCGCAGCTCCTTTCGCTCCCCTCTAATTAATTCCAAGACTATGGCAAGAGCTCGTATACGTCAGCTCTGATGTTCAATTATTCATCAAAAGAAAACCATTCTTCGAAGATGGGGGCAGTTTTGCCCTTAGAAGCAGCTTCCTAAAATTCCATAATCTTTTCATAAATGCTCCCGTAAAGATTTTAAAGCTTCCCGGCTCGGCGTTAGGATTTTTTGAGGCACGAAAAAATATTTTTCCAAAGTAATTTCTCTGCTGAAGAGCTTAATGACGGCTTCATTTTGGTCCGCTCAAGGAGCTTTAATGGAATGGAGGCGGCATCAGCGCTCTAAAGTGAAGCCAATTTTCGGTAGCTGTAGGGTATACGGGCACACACACGGAGATGGGGCTCAGTGCGTGTCAGACACTCAGCGTGAGAGGGCGCTGCTTATCCACGCTGCGGTCAAGGACGAGTTTTTTCAATATGAGTTTATCATTCAGCGAGGACGCAATTGAAATATATGCCTAAGAAAAAAATGTATAGCACAGAGTAGCGCAAGTCTGCCATTTAACAGCGCGGTCTTCAGTCGCTGATGATGGAGGTGGTGCAACCCCTCCACTGCAACACCACCTCCACACTGGGACCCAATGCCGGGTGGGCGGGGCTTGGGTCGGCAAAGGTGGCTTCACTCGCTTGATTGGCAAAAGATAGCGATGCCGCCTCCATTCCATTAAAGCTCCTTGGGTCCGCTCGCCACCAATGTTCACGAGGAATTTCATTTATATTTTATGAGAAGTTTGGTTACTTTAACATTTAACGATAACTTCATTTTGTTTTGCTATCAATTAGCTTTCATGAAAAATTTAATAATCGAAAAACAAATCCTATTCAGTAATTTAATGATAGCTCTATTTTTGATCGACTAGACCCTAACATGAATTGGAATATTATTTATTTTTTATAAAAAGTTTTCCACTCAAAAATTAATTGGAGCATTATTTTTGATGCAATTAACTTTAACGCCAAGACGAAGCGTATGCTACCACGTGAGCTCAACGTCTTCAGCGGATTTGAATGAAAAAAGTTTATAGTTTTAGAATTTTTTTTTTAAATATTATATTAAAAAATTCTTCTAGTCATTTCTAGAAGTTTAAACTTCTGAACTGAAAACTTTTCGAGATTTTAACTCGGTTGAGCATGCAAACTAACAGTAACATAGAGAATATGTTTTTAGAAACTATCAAAATAGCTTTCAAGCAGACTGTTCACGCATTTTCTTCATGTTAATGTTTTGCTGCCTGGACTGACAACGCTTGAGTAATACTCGACGTAAATTAGATTCTGATAGAAGAAAAATTCCCTGATTGCAGTTTCGGTAAAACACTTAAAATTTTCCGTTCATTTGGTGCATTTCAACATACATTTCCTGGATTGTTACCCTCGCCATATTGATCTGAAAAACAAGACGTTATATCCCAACCAAGTTAAGATACGTCATCTTGTACACTAGGCTTGCAAAAGCTGTGTATCTAAAACCAATACCAAAAGACGGTCACTCAGATCAACCTACAAACCACTTCAAATATCTAAGAAAGGAGATGAATTGTGGCTAATTTTCTGCCTATTACAAATAAAAAGAAACATTGAATTCTACAAAATTTAGCAAAGGCGAAGAATGGGCGCTAACTCTCTGCATATCCCCAACGGGAAGATACATTGGACGCTAGAGGATTTCAAACCTTACAACCCTTCAACCAACCAGCGATGGCTCTCAGCTGTCCGAGATGCAGCAAACCTAGCAGGTCTGCACGTGGAGCTGATGTGGTTCTTGTTAATACAATACTCAGAGTAAATGCTCGTTAAAACTCTCCCGGATAAAATTCCCAGTTTGAAAAACCGTATTATGAAAATAAGAATAATTTAGTATGTACGATACACCTGCTTCTTGGTTCTTCGTTTATAGAATTTAGAGCACCTACCTGTACTGAAATCTTTTCCCACCATTGATATTAATGACGTTGAGGGACTAGTTACACTATTACTGTCATACATCAATCTCGTGATTTTAGTGGACCTTTAAATGAATTACTCGCTGCCTTGTGTTTCAAGAAAAAGCTTAAGTTAGAACTGGCGCATCGATTGAGGAAACACACCTACTTGTTTGTGTTACATTCTGGGGAAACAGATTTAAGTAATAAATAAAATTAAGAACATAACAATTGAACAGAATAGAATTACAGAAGCCGATAAAGAAAAAGCAGAAAAATAATTTAGCTCTATCGCTTTAGAATTTCGTTATTTCTGTATGAGGAGGCAAATTGTTGCCGCTGCCTGGATTCTCACAGACAAACGAGAGTGTCACTCAATATACTGTGTGCACGCTCACAGGCCGTGAATAACTCACTAGCAGGCAGCCAATATCTCACCAGCAGGCGGGCAATAACTCACCAGCAGGCGGCCAATAACTCACCAGCAGGCGGCCAATAACTTACTAGCAGGCAGCCAATATCTCACCAGCAGGCGGGCAATAACTCACCAGCAGGCGGCCAATAACTCACCAGCAGGCGGCCAATAACTTACTAGCAGGCAGCCAATATCTCACCAGCAGGCGGGCAATAACTCACCAGCAGGCGGCCAATAACTCACCAGCAGGCGGCCAATAACTTACTAGCAGGCAGCCAATATCTCACCAGCAGGCGGCCAATAACTCACCAGCAGGCGGCCAATAACTTACTAGCAGGAAGCCAATATCTCACCAGCAGGCGGGCAATAACTCACCAGCAGGCGGCCAATAACTCACCAGCAGGCGGCCAATAACTTACCAGCAGGCGGCCAATAACTCACTAGCAGGCGGCCAATAACTCACTAGCAGGCGGCCAATAACTCACTATCAGGCGGCCAATAACTCACTAGCAGGCGGCCAATAACTCACTAGCAGGCGTCCAATAACTCACCAGCAGTTGGCCAATAACTCACTAGCAGGCGGCCAATAACTCACTAGCAGCCGGCCAATAACTCACTATCAGGCGGCCAATAACTCACTAGCAGGTGGCCAATAACTCACTAGCAGGCGGCCAATAACTCACCAGCAGGCGGCCAATAACTTACTAGCAGGTGGCCAATAACTCACTAGCAGGTGGCCAATAACTCACTAGCAGGCGGCCTATAACTCACCAGCAGGCGACCAATAACTCACTAGCAGGCGGCCAATAATTCACCAGCAGGTGGCCAATAACTCACTAGCAGGTGGCCAATAACTCACTAGCAGGCGACCAATAACTCACCAGCAGGCGGCCAATAACTTACTAGCAGGTGGCCAATAACTCACTAGCAGGTGGCCAATAACTCACCAGCAGGCGGCCAATAACTTACTAGCAGGTGGCCAATAACTCACCAGCAGGCGGCCAATAACTCACTATCAGGCGGCCAATAACTCACTAGCAGGCGGCCAATAGCTCACTAGCAGGCGGCCAATAACTCACCAGCAGGCGGCCAATAGCTCACTAGCAGGCGGCCAATAACTCACCAGCAGGCGGCCAATAGCTCACTAGCAGGCGGCCAATAGCTCACTAGCAGGCGGCCAATAACTCACCAGCAGGGGGCCAATAGCGCACTAGCAGGCGGCCAATAGCTCACTAGCAGGTGGCCAATAACTCACTAGCAGGCGGCCAATAACTCACCAGCAGGCGGCCAATAACTTACTAGCAGGTGGCCAATAACTCACTAGCAGGCGGCCAATAACTCACCAGCAGGCGGCCAATAGCTCACTAGCAGGCGCCGTATACGCAACCAACAGGCGTCTTCACACAGGTATGGCTAGTACCGTGGAGTCGAGTGAAGCCAAGCCGACATAAAAACTTGCACCGCTGGCTGTATCACTACAGTGTCAGAAATTAATAAAAATGTACGCCTGGCCGCACTGTTCCGATCATCAATGACGTAAAGCTTTGGTAACAGTCTAAATATTCTAACTGTAAGCGAATCGTTTATGATTGAGAGGTTTCAGTGACTGAAAATTCTCTTAAATAGAAAGATAAAGGGGAGCTAGACTTATGCAAGAAGTAAAAGCATTTTAATATAATTTCTTCAACCTAACCCCGTGTACACTAAGTAGAAATGATTCACTTTTTAAATTTTGTTTGGAATAATCAGCAAGCGAAAATTCACGTAAAGGTTTGAAATCAATAAATTCAGTATTTATACATATCTATGAACACCTGCCTAAGAACATACTATTGTTTTAAGGACAACTGCTATGCACCAAACTTTATTCATTATACTCGTATCTATGCCTGACTAAACACTATGGATGGAATTTATGGACCTATTTCATGAATATAGTTGTGCGGGTGGTGCATCTGAGTCCTTCAGAATGATCTTCTTAACGTTCATGTGCAGGAAACATGCGACCTAATGAAGAAGCTTAGAGTAATTTTTTATTTCTGCTTCTGGAAAATTCACCGGCTGGTTCACATTAACCTTATATGAAAAAGTGAGAGACCAGATGTTGTAATTAACTCTACCAGTCAGCTGTACCAATCATATGGGAATTTCTGATCCGTCTTCTACAGTATACTGCTGTACCTAATTTTCGACGCTTTGCCTAGCGCTCAGAAATATGAGTTACAAACTGAAAATAACTATCCGACAGAGGTCAAACCTCGTGGTTAGCTATTGCAAATGTGTGCCCCGTGTGATTGAATTGGTTTTGTGTGGTTTAACGTTCAGCAGTTAGGTTGAGGTCCTCAGGTCAGGTAGGGTTCAATGCCAGGGTTAGCATATTGAATTTTAATCTCAAATATGAACTTCCTTGAAATATAATTTGGTAGTCAAGACCGCCGAACATTTCACAAGCCTGCAGGGATGGCAAATGCTGAGTGCATACAAATGAAGAAATTATTCCATGTAGCAAATTAAAAGGTTTGAGTTTTAGACTTAAGCGGCCAAAAGGTAAAATTTTCAGCTAATTATGATTGTTATTGCATTAATTTTTACACAGCAGTGGTATGAAATTATTTTCTGCATGTATTTCAAATAAAGACTAACTCTTTCATTGATATTGCAATCATCTCATCTCAAATTTTCAACTCAACTTCACAAGCATCAAACGATAGCTCTAAGTCTTCTGCATTAAGTGATTTTTTAATTCAAGACCAGGCGTGCATCAGTCATTGATCGGCACGGTCTGAGTTTTCATTTTCATCATTTCGTCCTCTATTTCTATTTTCAACTGCTTTAAACCGGCTCAATAATAGTGAAGTTTTCGGCACGTGTCTTTTTAATGAAATTTGATGCATGAAAATGCAGTTAGTTTCTGCAAGACGAAAGTAAACCTGCCTTCATTAAATATTTATTTCCAAAAGAAATGTTCCCCTTAAAAGAATTGATGATAATATTTCATTCATGAGCAGTTTACGTTGAATCTATGATTATTTCTTGTACAAAAATATCGAAGAAACCCTTAAAAAGTAACATCAGCAGATTTCCTAAATATATTCAGCTGAGAACGTTAAGTCTAAGATAACGTGTTCAAATTTGTGGCTGTCGCAATGTCAAACACCAACGCAAGCCTCTTAAGATCGAGAACATGGAATTGTGAATAAATATGAATGGATTTGAACCGAGTTTGGAGCACGTCCTCACAGTATCGGAGTCCGAAGCGACCAATAAGTCGCGCCTCTCAGCGCGTGATAAAGGCGCTCCAGCGGCTGGTCCAAATACCGCACCCGCTTCCAGCATAGAATTTCCGATTGAGAAATTCTAGTTTTTAGAGACCGCGTATTTTCCTTCCAGCGGGGGTTAAAGAATGATGAGTGAGGATTTTTAAAAATAAATTTTACTGCAATGCAGAAGGTGCGTTCTGCTGTAAGATGCGTGGATTGTCTAAGATTATATTACACATGAAACAAGTCTAAGATCATGAGATAACTTGCGTCAACTCGCTGTGTGTAAATACTCCAATACACAACTGAAAAGAAAACAAAAAATTTACTTTAAATTATTCGTAAAAGACCGAATAACTTACATGGCAAAACCAAATTTACTTAGTGAATATAAGGGTTACATCCTTTGCTTGGTGCCAGCTATGTTTTTAAATCCTAAGAAAGTCGCAATACTTCTCCCCTACGCAAGCAAGCTGTATGAAAGTCACTAATCATTCTCTGTGCCCCCTTAAATCCCATTCGGATTTAAATGTTACGCTCCATGGACTCACGTGCAAATATATCGATGAGAAACTTAATGACGAGTGGCACTTCTGTCCAAAGTGAGTTACATTAACACTTCAGGAGCAATTAATTCACATATTTTAACTTTTCTTTTACTAACGGTTACTCCTGTATTAATCAGATCAGTGCTACTTCTTCAAGGCACAAAAGGTTTTTGTTGATTTCATTTCACTCGTAGGAAAAAATGCGGGGTATTTGGAATAATCGGTAGCAGTCACACTACCGAGTGTCGTGATGTGAAAATATAAAACTACAATTCGGCGCCAATTCACTAGTTAATTAAGCAAAAAAATTGTGGAACATGTCTCGCGTTTTTAATCTTAGAAAATATTTTTTATTATCATTCTATTCGATTGCTGATGAGTCAAGGTTCAAACGCAGGTTTACTATTCATAATTTAAATTTTTCTACATATTTTATAGCAGTATCGTATACTTGATCGATTGCCATGAGTAAACATAGCATAACTCGAAACTTTTTTAAGCGATGATACATCTTTATAAAAATTCTTTCCACTTCAGGATTGAAAGTTCAGAAAAAAAATTTTCTTGCCCCTCAGGACTTTTAAATAAATTTCTTACATCCAAGTAACTTTATCCTGAACAGCTTGTTCATCTGAACATCATAAAGCGCTATTTTCTAAGCTGTGTACAAATCCATTATAAATATCATCCAGTTTATCCATATTTATAAATGACATATAACTGAATTCACAATTTAAATGAAATGAGGTGGTGCGACAAACGAGATCTCTTCCAATTACAGTCAACTTTCATTCAAGTTAAACGAATGTTCATCGTGCAATAAAAAAGCGCTTCAAAAATTCAAATCATATACAATTCAGATTTTGTGAGAAATGCTAGATTTCATGGGTAAAAACACACACAATAATTTTCTGCTAAACCATCACATCACAATAACAACAGCGCCACACCGCAACAACAGCATCACATTATAACTGCACCACATCACAACAGCACTACATCACAACAGCACCACATCACAACAGCACTACATCACAACAGCACCACATCAAAACAGCACCACATCACAACAGCACCACATCACAGCAGCACCACATCACAACAGCACCACATCACAACAGCACCACATCACAACAGCACCACATCACAACAGTACCACATCACAACAGCACCACATCACAGCAGCACCACATCACAACAGCACCACATCACAACAGCACCACATCACAACAGCACTACATCACAACAGCACCACATCACAGCAGCACCACATCACAACAGCACCACATCACAACAGCACCACATCACAACAGCACCACATCACAACAGCACCACATCACAACAGCACCACATCACAACAGCACTACATCACAACAGCACTACATCACAACAGCACCACATCACAACAGCACTACATCACAACAGCACTACATCACAACAGCACCACATCACAACAGCACCACATCACAACAGCACCACATCACAACAGCACCACATCACAACAGCACCACATCACAACAGCACCACTTCACAACAGTACCACATCACAACAGCACCACATCACAGCAGCACCACATCACAACAGCACCACATCACAACAGCACCACATCACAACAGCACCACATCACAACAGCACCACATCACAACAGCACCACATCAAAACAGCACCACATCACAACAGCACCACATCACAGCAGCACCACATCACAACAGCACGTCACATCACAACAGCACCACATCACAACAGCACCACATCACAACAGCACCACATCACAACAGCACCACATCACAACAGCACCACATCACAACAGCACCACATCACAACAGCACCACATCACAACAGCACCACATCACAACAGCACCACATCACAACAGCGCCACACCGCAACAACAGCGCCACACCACAACAACAGCGCCACACCGCAACAACAGCACCACATCACAACAGCACCACATCACAACAGCACCTCATCACAACAGCACCACATCACAACAGCACCACATCACAACAGCACCACATCACAACAGCACCTCATCACAACAGCACCACATCACAACAGCGCCACACCGCAACAACAGCGCCACACCGCAACAACAGCACCACATCACAACAGCACCACATCACAACAGCACCACATCACAACAGCACCACATCACAACAGCACCACATCACAACAGCACCACATCACAACAGCACCACATCACAACAGCACCACATCACAACAGCACCACATCACAACAGCACTACATCACAACAGCACCACATCACAACAGCACCACATCACAACAGCACCACATCACAACAGCACCACATCACAACAGCACCACATCACAACAGCACCACATCACAACAGCACCACATCACAACAGCACCACATCACAACAGCACCACATCACAACAGCACCACATCACAACAGCGCCACACCGCAACAACAGCGCCACACCGCAACAACAGCACCACATCACAACAGCACCACATCACAACAGCACCACATCACAACAGCACCACATCACAACAGCACCACATCACAACAGCACCACATCACAACAGCACCACATCACAACAGCACCACATCACAACAGCACCACATCACAACAGCACCACATCACAACAGCACCACATCACAACAGCACCACATCACAACAGCACCACATCACAACAGCACCACATCACAACAGCACCACATCACAACAGCACCACATCACAACAGCACCACATCACAACAGCACCACATCACAACAGCACCACATCACAACAGCACCACATCACAACAGCACCACATCACAACAGCACCACATCACAACAGCACCACATCACAACAGCACCACATCACAACAGCACCAGATCAAAATAACAGCATCAACAAAGAATTATTTCAGAATTTCCAATTCGCGGACTGAAATCCACATTTTCGTCCGCCTCGCAGTGAAGTTACCAAAACGCAATCATTTCCTGACTTCAGCGCTAGTAAGTACCCAAGTAATATGTTTGGATGCCAATAAGATCTTAAATGTGCAGGCGATATATCTATAACTGCTAGTCTTCACAATGTTGCTGATGCATCTAAAACGCAGACGTACGGTATTATATAAAGCATTAAATGTTTATGTTATAGACGCCTTCTGCGCGCTAGCTGCCTCTCCTTCGCGCCGCTCACGTAATTACATCACTGGTGCCTCGAATTGTATCCAATGTTTCGAAAATCAACAGAGTTATTCTGTTTGAGGTAACTAAATTTGCCTTGATTCCACTGACAGAAAATCTGGCGGGCTTATTCCATCACGGGTGATTTGAGTCACTTGATGCCGTTCAGCGAAAGTTCTGCAGTTTGATTCTGTCCAGAAAAAGTTCAGTCATTGAATTCAGCCTTGGAAAAGTTAAAGCCAGTTGATTTTGTACAAAAAATCTTCTTCGGCTGAATTTGCTCTTGAAAATTAAATGCGGAATAACAATTCACACAAAATTTTTTACAGTGACTGCGCGCAACGTAAAATTCGTAAACCGAGCATAAAATTCGTAAACAGCGTAAATTCTTAACGCGGGGCGTAAAATTCGTAAACAGCTGCAGTAGGAAGTTAATACTTACAGCAGGCATTGGGCGGCATGCAGCTCACAGCACGCGTCACAACTATTTAACGAGCACACTGTAAAATGTCCTGTCCACTGACCGGAATTACAAACTCAATTTAAGCTTGTCCAAGCGTCCGTCAATGTTGTTGAGAGGATGGTGTAAATTAACCGACGCGAATATCAGAATTTGAGCCTCATACTTTCCGCTCTCAGAGACGAAATATAGACGAGTCAGATTGAAAATACACCGAAGACCATGCAGAAGTATAGCTAAAGTGGAATTGAGCCTGTGCGTTGCTTCAAGTTAAATGTGTAAAAAATAGTCTTCCCAATGAAGTTCGCTGGAATACAATGTTGTGTGAAGAAGCGTACAAGAAGTGAAATTATTTCCACCTCAGTCCAGGTATAAACAATGTTTTAAAATTGCTAGCGTATGATAAATATTTTTCTAAATTTCTAGTTGATTATAACCAATTTTTTAGATTTCTGGTTGATTAAAACCAACCGGAAATTTTAAAATATTTTATTGTTACCCTGCGGTTAATTTGGTGCGCAGTAAATGGTGGAAAACCCTCGTGTTAGCGGGCACTTTTTGTGCCGCTGCACTCGTGTTGTGTTATTTACAGTGCAAACATATTGTATCTGAACCATTACTTCACAATAACGACAGTACCGCATCACTATTATGCCGCATCACCACAACACCAAAACTAAATCAATCCACAATGGTACCACAACACAATAATATCACTACACCCATCACAAAAGCAGCATCACATCACAATAACAGCACCGTATCACAACAGCACCATATCACAACAGCACCACAACATAAGAACATCGCCACATTACAACAACAGCACCACATCACATCAACAGCACCACATCACAACAAAAGCACCCCATCATAACAACAGCACCACATCACAACAGCATTACAACACAACAACAGCACCCCATTACAACAGCACCACATCACAACAACAGCACCACATCACAACAACAGCACCACATCATAACAACAGCGCCACATCACAACAGCATCACAACACAACAACAGCACCACATTACAACAGCACCACATCACAACAACAGCACCACCTCACCACAACAACGCCCCATCTCACCACAACAACGCCCCACCTCATCACAACAACGCCCCACCTCACCACAACAACGCCCCACCCCACCACCATAACGCCCCAACTCACCACCACAACGCACCACCGCACCACCACAGCGCACCACCGCACCACCACAACGCACCACCGCACCACCACAACGCCCCACCTCACCACCACAACACACCACCTCACCACCCCGACCTGTCCCACAGTTATACGGCGACGTGCTAACGATGCATTCGGACGACTGCCCCAACGCGGTCGTCCACACCTCCAACTCCCCCAAGAGCGAGATCCAGGTGCTCTGGACCGCGCCGCCTGCTGGCTCTGGCTGCGTCAGGTTCAGGTGAGTCTGTGTGTCCTGTGTGATGAGGTGCCTTTGTGTCAGTTGTGTGTGTTGTGACACCTTTGTGTCAGTTGTGTGTGTGGTCAGTCTTTGTGTCCTGTGTGTTGAGGTGCCTTTGTGTCAGTTGTGTGTGTGGTGGCACCTTTGTGTCAGGTCCAGGTCAGTCTTTGTGTCCTGTGTGTTGTGGTGCCTTTGTGTCAGTTGTGTGTGTTGGGGCACCTTTGTGTCAGTTGTGTGTGTGTGGTGGCACCTTGTGTCAGGTTCAGGTCAGTCTTTGTGTCCGTCCTGTGTGTGGTGGTAGTGTGTTGGTGGTGGTAGCTGGGATCATAACGATGGTTTGTATTGGTAGTGTCGGATTATTTTGATGGTGGTATCACTATTTTAACGATGTTGTTTAAGTCGTGTTGATACTAGTACGTAAAATTATAGTACCCTAGTCATAGTAATATATAAAAATTTTAGAGAATATACTTTAGTTTCATGGTGATTTGATTTCAGTGATTGTAATGTCCAGTATTCTTCACATCCGACAACGTAGAATAAGAACGAAGCGAATGTGACCTCAATCTCTGTGTGTAGAATGCCCTCGCTGTCTGATCCCACTGTACTACATCACAACGCCCACCGCAGGTGTGTTTACTGTTTATTGATCTTAGAAGCCGATGTTGTGCGCTGATCCATGAAGCGTTATGGTTTTCTTGTTTCCTATAATCTTACGTTTCCTGTACTTTGCTTTTTTCTCCCCGGTGTTCCTTTGATTTTGTTGTAGATAGCTTGTGGACAGCTACAGAAGCTCTTTTTCCATCCCTCTCTCTAGTGACAACTTTACTGAACCTTCGCCTACGCTCTCCCACCATTATCTACCATATTTACTTCTTCATGTAACAACTGTTTTCTAATTAATGAGTACCGTTCAGTTGTTCCTCCGATAGTTCGAGGTAGAAGTGGAGCACGGATGCAAACTTGATAAGACCTTTGTACGCTGATGGCATCAGTGCCTCAATGATATTATCTTCGAGAATAGTATTGAAATTTTTATCCCACACATCTCTGAACTAAACTCCTCAGACCAACCAGTTCACCAACCATCTTCTTCATTTACAAACAGTTCACCTGATCCATCCCTAATGATTGCCGCAGTTTATTTATGATATCTACTTATTAAGATAGAAAAAATTGTCTTAACTGCCTTCTGGAATAACTGACAATACTTCACTTCCGTGTTTGAGACATAGGTTTTATTAAGTCATGGGTTTACATTTAATACTTAAATCACTAATATTACCTTTAATAATATTTTTAATACTACTTTTCATGATATTTTTATTATGTGAAATGCTAATGTTGGTATAATTTAACAGATTGTTACACATATCTCACAGATTCGCTTTTCACACACTTTCACTTGTTCTAGTGAACTTAGAGTATTTTATTTTTTGCTCCTAACACATTGAATACATAACTTGCGTCTTTTATTAACAAAATACTACTTAAATGACTGAATACCTTCATTTTAGACGGGCTGTGAACGCTAGTGCATCAGTAATCCTCTTCCAACAAATCAACCATGGGGGTTACTCTTTCTCACTCTCTCCTACTTTCACTTCCTGGCACGTATTTCTCTCACCTACTTTTGTCAACTCTCACCTATTCTCATCAACCAATAATCCTCCTCACCCACTAACTCACCCTCTGACCCAACCTGAACCTGTCCCATTCATCCAGCTCAGCGGCTGCTCGCAATTAAGGGATTAATTTAGAGGAAGCTAATTAATATGCATCGTAGATTATGATAACAGCGGCGGTGGTGGCGCGCTCGCCCCGCTGCTGACGGACTCGCACCTGATCCTTCTCGCCTCCGTGCTGCTATTTCGGTTGTGTTCTTAAGTGGGATGTTCTGCTGCATAACACAGCTGTACAAACCCTGAAGTGAGCTGTCATATTCTGAATGTGAGATATTCTGCTGCATATTTCACCTGAACAAACTCTGAAGTGTTGAAGTATTTTTAATGTAGGATATTCTGTTCCAGGACACAGCTGTGCAAAGTCTGAAGTGTGGCAGTCGCATTCTCTAAGTGAGATATTTTGCTGTAGAACGCAGCGTTTCAAACTCTGAAGTGTGCTGTCATATTCTGAATGTGGGATGTTCTACTGCATATTACAGCTATACAAACTCTGAAGTGTGCTGTCATATTCTGAATGTGAGAAATTCTGCTGCATAACACAGCTATACAAACCCTGAAGTGTCGCAGTCGTGTTCTGAATGTGGAATATTCTGCTGCATAATACAGCTATACAAACCCTGAAGTGTTGCAGTCGTGTTCTGAATGTTGGAATATTTTGCTCCCGAACACAGCTATACAATCCCTGAAGTATTGAAATAATATACTCGAAGTGGGTTATTTTGTTATAGAACAAAGTTTTGTTGGCTGTGAAGTGTAGACGCTCTGTGGTCTTATTTTGGAGTGGGAGGAGTACCGTTTTCGCAGGCTTTCATTCTTGAGTTCTGTGCAACATGAGAAACTTTATGATGATTTTCACGAATGAATTATTCAGGTGCGATTAAGTCGAGCGTGGTTCCTCTCTCGAGAACCTAAATTTCAATTTTAATTGTTGAGGTTTTCAAGTTAAATATACAGCGTTGAATGTCAAACGTTGAACTTAATGCATTGAACATATCACGTTGAATTAAACATGTTGAACTAATCGCATTGAAATCATCTCGTTGCATTCATCCCATTGAATTTCAGACGATGAACTAAATACTTGGAACTAGTAAAGCTCAATTTTACTCGTTGATTTAACCACATTCAGTATATCACGTTGATTTTGGCACATTGGATTGATTTTTATTTTAGTCGATTACGTTAACGTGAACTGGAACGCTAGGGAGCGTCAAAACGGCGTCGACTCCTGCGCTCTAAACCAAGTCGGGAGAATTGCTCGGACTCCTGTCCTTGATATTACATATTGAACAACTTTTGCAGACAATTTCGCAGCCGTAACTGTCACATTTCAGCAGTTGTGCTAATATAGCGGCAGTTATGGCATTATTGCTGTAGTTACGGCAATACTTGCAGAGTTAGGGGAGCAAGATTTTAATAGCTATTGCAGTATGGTGGCAGTTATGGTACTATTGCTGAAGTTATGGCAATATTTCTAAATATATTGATAGCTATGGCAATATAATGGCAGTAATGGTAATATGGTAGCATTTCTGACAATAAAATATTAGTTGCGGTAACAGAGTTACAGTTATGGTAGTATAGTGGCAGTTATGGCGACAGTGCTCTAGTTCTTGAAATATTTCTGAAGTTATGGTAATATCATTACCATTTTGGTAATATTGTTGTAGTAACGGTAATATTACACTAGTTATGGCAATATTTCGGGAGTTTCGGTAGCAGAGCGGCAGTTATGGTGATGATGAGATTGTTTTAGTAGTGTTGCTGCAGATATACCAATATTAAGAGAGTTATTGACTTGCAGCAAACTGACGATTTTAACGAAAAATTTTTAGTATTTCTTGATGTTGCCGCTGTAGAACTTCACAAAGTAATTTTAGATAATATGTGCAAGTAGCAACCATAATGAGCAATTTCCTGTTCTCCAAAATTTATATCTTACTTCTCAGCATTTCTAAAAAATTTTCATTACGTCTATAGTACGCTAAGCCTTTAAAATTATTATTTTTATTTGCAAGTACATTTAAATAGTATTGTGTAGTATAATACAAGACGAACAGAAAATTTTAATTTTCACGAAACCTACGCTTCTTAGTCAACTTACTCTCTTGTGAGACGAATTTTCTCGAAGAGCTTTCTCCCTCCAGTAATTTCAATGATTTTTCAAGACTCAAAATACAAGATGATTTACATTCAGAAAATGCTGTTTTTTTTCAAAAAAGTTCCAAGCGTCTCATTCCAAATCACATGATTGAAAGAAAATATTCTGCTCTGAAATGATCGCATGTTTTGCATCACTAGCTGTGCTCGCTCAATGAATGCCAAACGAGGCTTTTAAACTACACCAACTGCTTCACCTGAATTGGTACACCTCCTTCCTTGTGTACGTCTTTACACTGTAATGGATAATTCACATCCAGCACTTCTTACGATACGTACATAGCCAAATTTCGTACGATGAGCACTAGCACCACTTCGTACCATAAATAAATAACAACACTTCGTTCGATAGTTATGTAAGATCACTTTGTACGATACATGAATAGCATCACTTCGTACGATACACACAGTTCATAACGTACATAACAACTTTTCGTACGGTTCATAAATTGCAACATTTCTTTTCCCAGGAGCGCAGCATTTCACATTTTCCTGAGAGTATTCGCTGAAAATAATGCGAGCTTCCCCTCGTATTTCTTTCCATTTGTGGACGACAAAACAGTTATGCTTTTCCAATAATTGCTGCAGCAGGGCACACATAGAGCGTTTCTTCACAACGACAACTATTGACCAATGATCGGTGCTTGCTTTTATATGCAAATGTGGAGTCGGACACATTTTCTGCACCTACGCAGAGGAGACTGGTCTTAAACATTATATTTTCCTTTACTTTCATACAATCAAAAGTCCTTCCCATGAGAAGACCTTCCCTCCTTTCACCCGAAAGTTCAAAAGCCTTCCCTGAATAGGAAGCATTTCGATCTCCGGTCGTGAGGTGACAAAAAATAAGGAAATGATAGTAATCTCAGCAGAGGAAGCCTCGAGCGGCAGCTCCGTAATTGTTATTGCGTTAGAAGTTTGTTGGGTGTCGATTTTTACCGTCAGGAAGTGTCTGGAGACTCAATAATGCCGCAAACATATGCTGCTAGGCAACAGAGCAGCCGTGTTTCTGTCTAGAATTTAGAGGTTTTGCAGTTCTTTGAACTAAAATTTTGCTTACCATTGAATTATATCATTGTACAATGCCTCTAATATATGCTGCTAGTGACAGGGTCGACTTGTTTTTGGCTAAAATTCATAAATCTTTCACTTCATTCATATCAAATTTTGCACATCATACGACAACTCTAGTGTAGTTGACAAACATTGAGTGGTCTCACCAGCTGAGTTTTATATAAAATAATATTAAATAGAGTGAATGAATACGGTAATCCCATTAGGAAGCAAAGAAGCAAATGTATGAGCACTTCAAGCGCATAAATACACTTTCAAAGCACATGATTGCATTTCTAAAGCAAATAAATACGCGTTCAAAACAAGTGATATTGCATTTAAAACATATGAACGCCTTTTAGAGCGTATGAATGTTTTTTTATAGCATATGAAGGCGATTTTCTTGTACAGGACGATAGAAATTCACCAGCCCTGTCCTCCTTTAGGTGAGCAACATAGACATGTCATGGGCTTCTAGAAGTATAATTGCACGTAGAGGGAACACAGAAACAGTATGGTTTCTAACATCCCAATTTTGTATCCAAACCATGCAGTTTTGGGTTCTAATACAATAATTTTAGCAATGCTTGAACAGTATTAGCGAGCTTCAGATGCATCAGTCATAAATTGTACATTTTCAATTTTGTGTGCATGGAACTATTTCCTTCACGCAATATTTCTATCCATCACGACCCATAATTTAATAATCTGCAAATTTGTCGAACCTTGCACACGTTGGGAGAAAGCGAGCAAATTATCTTCTGCATTGTATCCATTGTACACAAACACAGAGTACGCTGGGGTTCATAGAAGTGTAGGAAGCTAGTGCTTTATATCTGGATCTCCTGGAAAAACTAAATATTTCTTTATTCGTCGAATTGAGTAGATAACTATTGAGTAGATAACTATACTTAGTAGATAACTATACTTAGTAAATAACTCGATGGAGTAGATAACTCTACTTAGTAAATAACTCAATTGAGTAGATAACTATACTTAGTAAATAACTCAATTGAGTAGATAACTAAACTTAGTAAATAACTCAATTGAGTAGATAACTATACTTAGTAAATAACTCAATTGAGTAGATAACTAAACTTAGTAAATAACTCAATTGAGTAGATAACTAAACTTAGTAAATAACTCAATTGAGTAGATAACTATACTTAGTAAATAACTCAATTGAGTAGATAACTAAACTTAGTAAATAAGTCAATTGAGTAGATAACTAAACTTAGTAAATAACTCAATTGAGTAGATAATTAAACTTAGTAAATAACTCAATTGAGTAGATAACTAAACTTAGTAAATAACTCAATTGAGTAGATAACTAAACTTAGTAAATAACTCAATTGAGTAGATAACTATACTTAGTAAATAACTCAATTGAGTAGATAACTAAACTTAGTAAATAACTCAATTGAGTAGATAACTATACTTAGTAAATAACTCAATTGAGTAGATAACTAAACTTAGTAAATAACTCAATGGAGTAGATAACTATACTTAGTAGATAACTTAATTGAATAAATAACTATACTTAGAGAATTTACACCGTCCCTGCATCACAGTCTCAAGGTAAAAAAACACAGCTAAGAATATCATGATAAAAACAAACGCTCCGGATCATAAAAAAATCCACCTTCAGTGCTCTGAAAAACAATAAATCAAAGTTTTAAAAATCAGCCGATTTAATCTGTCTCAAGCTTATATTTCATTCTTTGGGAATACATGAATTATTCTTTGGAAGAATATCGTTTATTCTTCGTAAGGAAATGTTAAATTCTTTGGGGAATATTTTATCACACGGAGAGATATTTTATTCTTTGGACAGAAATAGTTTGTCTTTTAGAAGGAGGTATTTTGTTCTTTGAACGAAAATAGTTTTTCCTTTGGAAAGAGGTCTGTTATTTTTTGAAAGGAAATAGATTGTCTTATCGAAAGAGATATGCTAATCTTTCGAAGGAAATAGTTTGCCTTTTGGAAGGAGATATTTTATTCTTTGGAAGGATATAGCTTAATCCCTTGAACGAATTATTTCTTCATTTTTTGTAAATAGTTTATTCTCAAAAAAGTAACATTTTATTCTTTGGAAGGAAGTAGTTTATTCTACGGTTAAAAATATTCTTTCGAGAAAATATTTTATTCTATGAAGAGAAATATTTTGTTCCTGAACGAGGCAAATCTTCCAAAACGTCAAATGCTTAATAATACACCATTATTATTATCATGAATGCATGATAATTTTGCAGAATGCCATCATGTGATCAATTTACCTGCCCTATCCCAACAAGGAATAGATGAGACTAGCCGAGCTAGTTCAGTTCACTACCACACCTCTGCTCTCACATAGCTGTTCTCTTCTTGTTCATAGCCGTGTGGTTTAAGGACCTGCCCTTCAGTGAAGGCATCGAGGGTTCGAATCCCGGCTCTGGGTGGCGATTTTCTGCGTTGGGTATAGGGGAAAAATTCAATGCACAATACCCCACTCTACCCAGGTGTCTGAAATGGGTACCGGTCGGACCGGGGGAAAGCGTCATGGCGTCCTGGTGTTAGTAATAAGGCATTTGAAAAACCAATGTTCCAAGTGATATGTATCAGGCTTGATTGGAAATAGAGCATAGATGCTTATGTTTGCTTTTGTTAGTTTCTGCCTTCCCTGATGCCTCGCTGCACGACGCGGACAACCTGAGTCAGGTGCCCGCAAAAGATTACGTCATTAAACTATCTTTGTCAACTTCTCAACTCTACGAAATAGTTCAAGGTCTTCACGTGTTATACTAAAAAGGGGATCACTAATTATATTTTTTACTTTCATTTCATATTTTACTCTAACCGTTTACAATAACTTGCCCCCATTGCTAGTATTGTTGACTTTCAGAAGTTAAGTTTAATTTTGATCGTCACGTGTGGCAAACTCATGCTCTTCGCGAGTCTTTGAATTGTACGGCCAAAACGGACTCTGTGCTCTAAAGCAGCACAAGCACGAGGCAAACAACACAAGCGACAAAAAGTTAGCTTATCTTTTAGAATTCGGACTTGATTTAATTCTACTTATTTTATTCAGAGAAGCAAATGTAAATGCATTCTGGTAAAATTAGGAAGGAAAATAAAGTGGAACAAATTTCATATTTCAAATGCAATGTTTTTTTTCTAAAATTTTAGAATATTCTGTGGATTACGCAAGCCTTGGAAATATGTTCTTTGCAATTCGGAATATTCTTGTCAAAGATGTGGAAAGTAAAACCATAATTAACAGTATTGTAGTTTATAGTATCAAATAACGGAACTAACATCGTAGACTGGTGTTGTGTTTGGTGTTTCTTGAGCGGCTGCGAAATTAAAGTGGGCAAAGTCAGCATCAGATTTGGAAACGAAATGTTCATTGAGTTTTGAAATTTTCCAACATGCTCATGAATTGATTTTACCTACTAAGATATTCTGTTGATGGTCGTTGTTGATGATACAGCTGCAGTACGGTTGTTGGTGTAGATGATTCAGCTATACATAGTATGGTTGTTGGTGCTGTTGACCTAGCTTTAGTCCGGTTGTTGGTATTGATACTTCAGCCATAATACGGAGGTTGTTTATTATCTTGTGGTTGTAACTTGACTGTTATTGATCATCATTCTGCGGAATAAGGTTGTTATTGTTAATTATCTCTTGGCTGTAGCATGGTATTTATTTTGTATTGAGAGCGACTCGACTGCAGCACCGTTGTTGTCAATAGTCATTCCGCCGTGACACAGCAGTTACTGATGGTCATTCCACTTTAATATAAGGTCTAAATAATACTGTGTGTACCAAATTTTATGTGCAAAACAACTGTTTAAAACCCACGATATGACTACTACCGGCCATTACTATCGACAGTAGCTCTGCACCCACACGATTAAGCATAAATCTACTTTATCTTCCGCAGAATTGATAGCCTATTTCTTTTCAATAAGTAAAGAGCATTACAGAACTTAAAAGAAATTGTCGGTTGTACCCAAAAAATTTCTTCTGATTAACTATTTTTCTGAGAAATTTAAATTCAAAACACAGTTGTGTTATATTTTAATTTCAAATAGAAACACAATTTTAGATCATATAAAGTACCTGCTTTTTTCAATATCTTTTCGTCAACTCAATTAATTTTATTTTTGAATTTTTGCGATAAGTTAACATGAAATCAAGTTTTTCATGTGATATGAGATCAGCATACAATTTACAATCTAAGGAACACACAAGCGTCATAAATTTCATAGTTTTACACATCTAAAACAATTTTGAAAATGTCATATATTAAAATTTATTAACTAAAACCATTAAGAAGTTTACGAAGGTAGAGTGTATAAAAGCAGCAAAAAATTTTTACTCACGAAAGATATTTCTATAAAATTTTGGAAAGAAAGCTAAACGCACTCGTTCTGTCTCATGTGAAAGGTCAGGGTGTGTCCCCTGGCTGGAGCTCCTCAGTCCTTGCATAGATGATGTGGGAATCTTTTACTGTCCTAAACCCGCACAGCAATTCCGGAGATCAGAGCCAGTCACCTCATCTGCTTCACATGTATATTTTTGAGGAAAAGAAATGACATCCTGCGGAATGAAATCTCGCTCGTTATATCTTCCCACTCGTAATCACAAAAACTTCATGTACACTTTCTTCACCTTCATTATGATAGCGCACTTGCCCTTTCATCTCTTTTAGGGTTTTCTTGCAGTTTACCTAATGGCAGAGAGAAACTTAAATCTAACAGTGCGGGCACAGAAAAACTTGGTGAACCCCTCGACACTCGACAATCACTTCATAATGGCAAGAAACGAGCGTGAAATTCATGAATGCATATACGACTCACCACCAGTCCTGTATTTCTCAACATGATCGTTTCCTGTCATAAAAAAATAGTTATCCTGTTTTCTTTACCATCTTAATTTATTGAGCGTTAAATTTTTGCAATATAAAACCGTAGTTCTTCCTCACTAATTACACTGTGAGCTCACTTCGTGCAAGCTCTACCTCGTACAAATTTAAATTAACGGTGCAATTCATCCTCTTTAACTTTAATTTATGTTAAGCTCACTTCATGTCAGCCCGTAATGATTTATTCATACTGATCCTTCAGTTCATCCGCTTTAAGTTTAATGTTGGCTCGCACCATAATATTTGACGTGCAATTTTGAGGGGTGAGGGTTTTAACGACACACTTTGAACAACAGAGATTCAAGGTTCGCTCAGAGCCCGTTCAGCGCTGAATTTCCACCCGAGTACGTGCAGATTATCTGGTGATAGGAAACAGAGAAAACAAGTAAAGAGGACCTGCTAAACTGGGAAAACTGATTTACACATTGACACCCATTTATATTTATCAACTAAAGATTGTTAAAT